>JARHVA010001043.1:0-387500 GCA_037957365.1 Torreya grandis
TGCTTTAACACCCTACCAAACATAGGTGGTTCATTTATATTCTTAGAGATATAAAAAAATTACCCAATCTCCAACCACATCATCAACAATCCAACTTATGATCTCAACTTATTGCAACTACAAACGAACATAAATTTTACAAAGATAAGTTGCATAACTTTATCACTAACCAAACACAATACCCAAAGCTCTTATTATTGAACACAAGATCTAATACCAAAATTTAACACCTAAAATTTTACCTCAATAAAATTTTAAAAAAACCCTTAAAAATACAACCAATTATTTTTGTGTGTGTTTCCCTATCTTTACTCAAGTGAACACTCTAATTATTAGTCCATCCACACACATGCATGTTATGATTTCATGCATCTTATAACTCACACCCACTAGAAAATAAACCTATATAAATGAACTCAAACTCAATTTATGATTCATAATACATATATTTTCACCTTTAACCTCAAAATATAATATTTATCAATGTGTTTGAAAAGCTCATGGTAACAAGCTATGTCGACTACACTAGAATCAATTTACAACACTACACTTGACTGCGATACTCAAGGGTAGTCAAGTATCTTTATACCAATTATATTAACACTAAATTTCATCCCCAATGGTAATACATGAAATCTGCCAAGATTCAATGATAAGGAAACACTTCAACTATGACCTCAAGCGTAATAAAACTAAAAGAGCAACTGTTGATAATTTTGACCTCATAGGTTAAAATGTCAAACCTAAAAAATGAAAATTTAATAATCAAGTCATGATATACTTATTAATTCATGAAAATATCCATTGGATACATTTTACATCATTTTCATCAGACTTATCAAGTGATTCTAGTAGTTTTAGTGCCAAAAAGGCCTATTTTGAGGTCATGCATGCAATTTTTCAAGTGAAATTAATATTTAGGGATATTCAAAACCTTATTTGTCCATTAAAAGGTCAAAAAATTGGTTTTTAATAAGTTTTATGTCTTAAAATAAAGTATATTGATTTGTCTCTTATATCAACCTCCTTGGTAGCTCTAGAAGGGCAATTTTCAAGTGCTCAGTACAAATAGAAGAGAGGGAGAGAGTTAGGAGCTTAAACTTTATAAATTGTTATGTATCCTAGTCATATTGAAATAAATGTCATTATTTTTTATATTTATGGCTTTTTATTTATAAACAATCATTAAGATTGAGAATAGGTCACTATGGCATATTCATCTGAGAGGGATCTATTCTTACATATATGTCTCTAGATTAGAAATTTATAGAGAGTAATGGTTTTGAGGGTGATTTTTATAGTTAATTTATCTCCTTTTCATGGTGGTTTCATCAACCAACTCATCTCTATGAGGTGATTTTATTTTGAATAAGAATTTCTTGGTATAGTAGTCATTCTAATGAATTTTATTACAAACATATATTTATCTTCATGGAGGACACTCTAATAGGTTTATAATGTTTCATTTTTCATGTAATAACCCTAAATTTAATTTATTTCATGTTCTTTTATCTGAGATGGTCTTTGGTCTATGTTATTCAAGTGTGCTTGATCTTTAAGATATTATCAAGGTTTTCACATTCCACTAGAGTTTTGGTTACTAATTTTGTCTCAAATTTCAGTGATACATCATGTTGTGAAGTTTTGAGATAATATTTAATCATTAAAATTAATTATAAGTTCAATATAGGATCCCATATGCACACTCTCTAAACAGATTCATAGTTATTTCCTCCATATATAGGTTATACAGACTATGAAGTGTTTAGGAGAAGCTCAAAGCCTTGAAGGGAACCAAATACATCTTTTCATACCTTAATATATCCCTAAATACTTAAATTCCATCACTAAGTTTCTCAATTTGATTAGTTACCCCAAGTTGCTTCTCACAAGGCTTATACATGAGATGATTATATACCAACTATACAAGACTGTAAGATGAGTTAAAAGTGATCTAAAAGTTTGTTAGATACTTTATAAGGCCTTAAAATAGTGATAAGGAGGTGTAGTAGTTTTTTAGTGTTTAAATAGGTTTAATAACTTGAGGATGGATCCTTATAGCCTACACAATTAAGTAAATACCTATAGACCTCAAGCCTATAGGTCATTATTTAGAACCAAAGTCAAAAAATTTCCAATTCAAAGCAAGTAAAACAAAGCCTTGAACATGGAGACCTGACCTAATTCCATTCATGTGATGATACATGCCCTTGAAAATCACCTAGGTGTGTTTGACAATCAAAGATGGCCTAAGGTGAGTTATCAATAAAATGAGACCTATTACAGGACTGTATAGACTAGTTAGAGTTGATTGAGAATTATTTGAGGCTTGTCATAGTCTCTATAAGACCTTGATGACATGAAATTATTTTGCGTGAACCTTTAAAACATGATGGAAATAGAAAGGAAGTTATTGGTATATAAGGATGGAGGTATAAATACCTAACACATTCAATGACCTTAAAAAGGTACCTAAAACCATCCTTGTTAGGTTTGAACTAAAAGTGCATATAATGAAGACTTTTGAGTCATTATGTTTGAAAGGTTTTGAAATTGTTTTTGGAAATCTTATCAAGTGGGAAGGACAAATATAAGATGGTATGTAGAGGAGTGGTCCCAAACTCAAGTACATAGTCAAGTGACACTGATATAGGCATATTTAGAGGGTTAGTCCCTTCTTCAAGGCTAATCAGGGGTGTTGAGATATGTAGCAGGGGTGTCGAGATATGTTGCAAGGGTTCTTGAACCTATTTGGATACCTCAAGCTTGTTAAAAAAAATATAAGATTAGTGATGTGAATATGAGGACTAGGTTCATAGTACAAAGTAAAAAAACCTTTTGATAGGCACCTAAAAGCCTATTTAAAGGGTCAACATAGTTTCAAGCCTAAGCAAATAGGTAGAGTAGTATTAAAAGGCTCTTGAGCCCTATTTGTAACTTTAGTCAAGTTTAAAGACTTCTAGGAGGATCAATGACCTTCAAGGTGAAATTTTAAACCCTAATTTATAATTATGACCGCATAAAAATCAACCTATAGTCCATAATTTTTTTAATAAGTGAACCTACAATCAAGATTTAAGAGTTACCTATAGTCAGTAGTCAAGATGAAATGTGAACTTATTTTTAGAAGGCCATAGACCTAATGAAGATGCAAAGGTGTGTGTGAGGTGATCTAAACCTAATTAAAGAATTTAACTTAGTTAAAGGACTTTAAAAAGTTAGTTATGGGAATGGAGAGGTCATAAACCAAGAACATAGTCAAATTATCCTAGACAACTACCTATAGAATGCAAGCTGAGATAGGCTAGTCTTAATCTAAAAGGAAGAGCAGAGCATGTTTGGAAGGTTCAGAGTCCATATTAAGATTATAAATAGGATAAACTCTATTATGAAGATGGTATGTAGAATTGAGATCTCAAACTCCAAAACATATTCAATGCCCTCTATAAATGCACATATAGGCTACAAGCCACTAACATGGTGTTTCTAAGCCAAGGCAAGAGGCAAAGATATGTTTAAAGATTCTTGAGCCCATTTAAAAACTTGAAGCAAGTCCATGAGCTATTGGATAAGTTCATTAGTGTTATTTTAAGGTATCAAAACCTAAAAATGAAGTCATAACACATGATCTTAAAACTCTCACGAGCACCTACAGGTTGCCCCTAATGACAATAAATTAGTGGTCTCAAGTCTAGTAAAGGAAGGGGCAAAGTGGTGTTTGAAGGTGTTTGGACCCAATTGATATTATAGAAACTTTATAAAGAAGTGAAGAGGTAAGAATAGAGAATATGAGGTTATAAACATAAAAAATATAGTCAAAACTTTCTTAAGACACCTATAGCCAAATTATATAGACTTAACAAGAATTCCATGGACAATAGATGCCAAGAGTACAAAGTCAACCATGTCCACCTACAACCAAGGGAAACACTAAAAGGGCTTACCTATAATCATGGTATATAGTCAGCCTAAATAAGGAACATATCATGTATGATAAAAGGGTTTGAACCCAAATGGACCTTCAAGTAGGTTTAGGAGCATTGAAAGATCACTAAGGTAAGGGTGAAGTCTCAAACCCAAAGTATCAAAATCAATGACCCTAAACAACTACCTACAAGCTAAATGAGGAGAGATTGGTCTTAAGTATAAAAAAAGACTTGATAACATGGTGAAGGGACACTAAGATATATCTCAATTAGACAAAAAATTAATAAGTAGTTTTGAGACTAAAGTAAGTGAAACTTGAGAAGGAATAATCAAAAATAGGTTTCACTCCTCTACACATAGTCACAGGCCTACAGTCCAACCATGAGAGAGTTTGTTGTATTGAGGGTCCTATAGGTATAATAAATATTTGAAAATCGGTTAAAAATGTGTTCATGAATGTATTGAGACATTCATGATCTCCTTAATGTCATACCAATGGTGGACATACCCACTATTTTGTCTTAGACCTTGCCCACTCCATTGGCAAGGGATAGTCATGTGAGTAGGTGGTCTATTTGAGGTTTAAGAAGAAAAAAATTAAGTTAGGATTAATGAATGGTATTTTAGGAAATTAAAATGATATAAAAGGTTTCCATACATTATAAATAAGCAACAACACTCAGATTTCAGTCCAAATTCCCTTGAGGGCGAGCAAGGAGATGACAAACCTAAACCCCAAACACCCTAACTAGTATACCAAATACATATATTGGGGTAATGAGGACTTAATGAGAATTTATAATAATATTTAGGTATTTTTTATAGGTTTATGAACCTCTCCCAATATTAATATTAAGTTTTAGGACCCAAAACTCAAATTTGACCTCTCTTGAGCCTCAAGAATGCTAAGCAAGCCACCCCAAGAGCAACTTTGCATACTCGTACCATCTCTCACACTTTTAATGGGGATATAATCCATTTATGATAGATTAGGATGTTATTAAATAAGGTTTTAAAAGTGGAAGGAGGTCATTTGGATATCCCATCTTTATGAACAATTGTTAAGACCCCAAATAGGTCTTAAGCCTCTCTTAAACCCTAATAGTGACCAACCATGGGAAATGGACTTAAAATGCACATATAATGAAATATATTTAGCTTAAAACCTATTTTTTTATTTTTATGACTAAAAATATGTTACTAAAATCTATTTTTATGTTGACATCACTCGTTCATATTGCTCCAAATACCCTATTTTCATGTTTTTTGGTGTTTTTTAGGTTTTATTAGAAGGGGATAACTTCCCAATCATGGGATGAGGTTATTTTGGAGTTTTAATAACTATAAAATATCATAAATTTTCATGGGATACTCTATATGTGGTCAAACTAGGCCCATTTTTCAAGGAAGTCCTAAATAGACTCAAAATGAGAATAGGTAGCAAGGTGGTTTCTTGGTTTGCATACTTTCATAGGGTCTTAGGACCCCAAAATTGACATGGAGGTAAGTGATATCATATGGAAAGTCAATAAAACTAATTTGTAAATTTTAAAATGTGTAGGTGGTCATTTGGGTCAGATTTCTCTTTTTAGGCTTAGGAGTCCTAATTAGGTCTAATTGGAAAAGAAAATGAAGGAAAAGGACTACTTACACCTAGAATCTAATCATGAAATTTTGTGTGTAGCTAAAATGGGATAGATGGTAATAAAAAAAATGTGACCATACTTATAATTTTATTTGTAAATTATTATGTACAAGGAGCTTTATAGGTTTTTAGAGCTACAAGGAATGAGTGCTTTAGCAAGCAAAATGATTAATCCTTTGGGATACTTTATGGCTAAAAATGTAGTGTTTCAAGTTTTATGTCATGCTAAGAATTCATCCATGGTGGGATTTTTATTGGAACATTTCAAAAACCAATTTTCTCTCTCCTAAACCACTTTTGCACAAGAGTCAAGTGAGCAAAACACCAAGTTGGTGCATAAAACAATTTCAAAAGACTTTATTTAGGTGTATCCTTGTTTCCACTCTAATTTAAGAGTATGAAGAGGTTATAGGTTTATTTGAAGAATTTTTCAAATGCTTGAAAGATTACTAAACATCTTTGAAAATACCTTTTCCTCTCAATACCTAGTCAAGGAAGACAAAGTCAAACTTGCACTCAAAGAGCTCTAACATCCCAAGGAATATGGAAACACCACATTAATGGTCTAGAAAAGGTTTCAAATAGAGACTTGATCAAGTCATGATGACCTACTCTTAAGGATTGAGACCTATTTTCAAGGCAATGACTTCTAACCAAGGATTTAAGGGTGTGCAAGCAAAGGTTTAGGAGGTTATGTTGTTCAAAGACTAGAAATGAGTGCTCAAGACTCCTTAAACCTTAAATATATGTCTCAAAATGAACCTATATGCCATTTTTCCAAATTTGGATGATAAATTATCAAATAATAATATGCATAAATTTGGAGGACTACATCAATGTTACATTTCCTAGTTTTATGGCCCTTGTCTTTCTCTCTCCTCTCTCTATATGTAATCCAATGTTTGGAATTTGAAACAATCCTTATCTTCAGTTGGGGAAAGGCCATGCTCATAAAATATTTTGACTTGCCTATTTTGAATGAATAAGACAAAATACATGCCTCGTCAAAGTTTGTTTTTAGTGTATTTTCATGATTAGTTGATGAATGATAGCGAAAATATAGAGTTCCTTTCATTTTGTTCATTCATCCTTACCTATTTATAGGTTTTAACTCATCCTTACATGTTGCATAGTGTGCTCAAATCATCTTGTATTTTTGGTAAGTGAAATATTTCCTTAAGTGTCTTTTAGAGACCTATTGAATAGTAGCCTTAGATCATGCATCAATCCTGAGCCTCTATGTGAAATATTATTGTTTTGAGACTCTCATTTTGGAAGTTCAGTTATATTATGTTCTTATTCAGCCCTTTTAGTGCATATTACACAAGTGGAGGTCACATTTTGGTGTATCACCCTAGTTAGATAAGTTTTTCTTTCAGTTTGCCTTCTTCCCTTTTCCCTTGCAAGTTGGTATTATAGAATAGGGATACTAACTGATACATCAAGGGAAGTTATCCCTTATAATCTATATATTCAATCCACTTATTAGGCCACCCATAGCCTAGGATTATCTCCATGTTACTTCAAACTGTGAAGGCCTAAAACTACCTTCATAAGGGTACAAGTCTAGTAGTCAATAATTTTTGGTATGTTCGGTGGGACACATTGCTGTTAATCTTGGTGAAATTGATTTTGTAGTAGCATTATTCAAGAAGTATTTGGTGACTCAAGCTCAATCAATTGATTTTAATAGTCTAAGCATAGTTTCTAAGTGTATCTTCATTAAACTATACTAATGTTGTTTCCATGGCTATGTGTGAGGAAATTTCCTTTGATATACTTCCTTATTATCCTTATAATGATTTATATCATCCTATTCATGATCCATATGATCCATATTAACCTTTTTATGAGCCTAACCAACCTTACCAAGAGTATTATTATCCCTATGATCAGTCTTGTCAAGAGTATGATGATACATATCAAGTTTATAATGACCCCTATTAGCCTCATTATAACCCTAAATATATGCCTCAATAGTATTATCAAGACTTACAATAGTCATACTCACCTCCTCATACTTCATCCCCAACTTATAATCATGTTTCCACTACCATATCTTTATTGGCATTCAATCCAAATATGCTAAAGTCTGAAGGGGTCATGAGAGTGTGGGATAGAGAGTTGGATGTGATACCTTTTAACCTCATAGAGAAGATGAGGAAAATAATGCATATGTTGACAAGTAGGTGGGCACCAGTTGGAGAAGAAAAACATTATGTCATGACTTATGAATTGTGTGAAATGTTAACTATGATCCAATGGTGGATAGACAGGTTGGTGAGATGGGAGAATCAAGAGATCCAACCCAAATAACCTAAACCATCTCTTCCTACCCCTGATTAAAATTCTTGTGTTCCAAGTTTCCTTTTAGCTACACCTACCCTTAAGATAATAAGCTTATTCCATCTTGGAAGCCTTGATGAGCTATGAACCCTGGTTATGTCATGCTAAGTCTTATGATTGAAACTCTTCCCGTCACTTATTAATAACCCTCTTGTTCACCATATCATCTCTCTTTTGCACCTTATCCTCATGAAGTCATTAAATATTCTTAGATGGAGCCTCCAATAGAGTCAATTTATCCTTCAAATAAACCTAATAGTTTCAAATTCTTACTTTAGAATCAAGTACTTAAGTCTTAGGAGACACGGGAAGATATGAGTGTTATTGAGTTTGAGCCCAAATAAGACCTTTTGCCTGTAGTTGTTCCCTCTTAGAATTCAATTTAGGAAAACATCCTTAAGAAGGAAGAATTGATTGTTGAAGAGGCCAAAATTTAGGTTACATCTGAAATTGATATAGTGAGTCATAATCGTGAGGAAGGAAATGGTGAGGTATAAATCCAAGAACTCATAAGACAACTCAACTTACTATCTCAAATTACATAGGTACTCCCTTGATCCCTAAGAAAACTCATGAGCTTATTCACTGGCCTCCAACTATATCCCATTTTGAAGAGGAGCCTATTTTATGAAGGATAAATGAAGAAGTTATAGGTGCAAGTGATTTTCAAGGAGAGTGTTTTGAAGATCATGAAAGCATGCATGAATAAGAGATATTTATTGGTACTTCCCTTAGTGAGAGAAAATTTATTTTCTCTTTCAATCTAGATGAAGAGGTTATAGCAGAAGATGAAGATGTTGACTTATTTCTAGAGCTTCCTTTTGATGTGATTGATCATAAAGAAGAGAAGGCAAATCCTTGATTTGATCTCCTTTGAACTAGTCAAGAGCATGGTGAAGATTTTTTTGAAGTTTTGGAATCAGGTTACTCACTTCTCTCACATTATTATGAGTTGAGTAAGGCAATAATATGCAATTTTGGTAAATCAATCAATGAGATAGAGAGTGATAATATTGCAAATTTTTCCTTTTCAAGAGGCAATGTCACTAGATGGTGATTTGTTTTAGATACTCAGCATGGGTTATCATCTTTTCACCTCAATTTTTGACCTTGATGTGCCCTTGAAATATAGTGAGGATCACTTTTGGCCATAATTTCTCAAGGAACAACAAACACTCTCTTGTGGATATAATGATAAGAAAGTTAAAAGTAATCAAGATAATATTAAGGACCAAGTACGTTACTTCAATCAGTCATGTAAGGTTCATGATGTAACTGATCTTACAAGCCAGTATCTATCCATCTTGGAGACCATTATTAAATAAGAACAACTACAAAAGATATATTTTGAAGTCAAAGACCAGTATGTGTTCATTGGAGATATATTTGATGATGTAGACCTATTACAAGACTTATTAGATGTATTTTCAGTCAATAAGAAGGTTTATCTAGGTAATAAGTCAATCAAATGTGATTTCACATGCCATTGCATACCTCATGAAGTAAGTGATCCAAAAAAATCCTTTTGATCCTAGGGGAGGATTATTTTAAGTTTAGTTGTAGTTAGTTTAGCTTTCCTCCAAGTGTTGTCAAGAACATTAGTTTGCTTATGTTTTGTTTCAATAAGTGCTTTGCTAGCACATGTGTTTTATTCATCTTGTTTCTTTTCTATTTTGTATTTTCTTTCCTATCTTTGAGGAGTAATATGATGTCTTATCTTGAGTCAAGAGTGTTTGTATTCTAATCATGATTGTTTCAGACTGTAAGATTGATCTCATGAGATTTAAACAGATTTCAATGGTTTGTTTCTCAAGCATAGTAGGCATGCTTCCTAGCTAATTCATCAAAATGTTGATAGTTTTGACCTCATAGGTCAAAATATCACCCCTAAAACTTAAAACTTTTCTCTTAAAGACATGATGTAGTTATTAATTTATGAAAATATCCATTGGATACAATTTACATCAATTTTATCATACTTCTCAAGTGATTTTGGTAGTTTTAGTGCCAAAAATCCCTATTTTAAGGCCATCCATGTAGTTCTTCAAGTGAAATTAAGCTTCAAACATCTTTAGGACCTTATTTGTCCATTACAAGGTCAAAAATGTGATTTATAAGAGGTTTAAGGTCTTAAAATATATAAAACTCATTTGTCTCTCATATCGACCTCTTTGATAACTCTAGAAGGGTTGTTTTCAAGTGCTCAGTATAGATAAAGGAGAGAGTTAGGAGCTCAAAATTTGTCCATTGTTATGGGTACTAGTAATATTAAAATTAGTGGATTTTTTTTCATATTTATGGCTTATTATTTATGAACAATTGCTAAGAGTGACAACAGGTCACTATGGCCTATTCATCTGAGAGGGGTTTGTTCTTGCATCTATTTTTATAGCTCAAAAATTGATGGAGATTAAATATTTTAAGGGTGAATTTTAGAGGTAATTTATTTCCTTTTTTTGGTGGTTTCATTAGCCAACTCATCACTATGAGGTGCTTTTATTTGGAATAATAATATCTTGGTGTATAAGTTATTTCAATGAATTTTTCTACAAATATCTATTTTATCTTCATGGAGGACACTATCAGAGGCTTATAATGTTTAATTTTTCATGGAATATCCCTCAATTTCATGGATTTCATGTTATTTTTTCTATGATGGTCTTTGGTCCATGTTCTTCAAGTGTGTTTGCTCTTTGAGACATTGTCAAGGTTTGCATAGTCCACTAGAGTTTTGATTGCTAATTTTGGCTCAAATGTCAGTTATACATCATGGTGTGAAGTTATGAGATGATATTTCATCATTAGAAGTGAAAAAAAGTTCAAGATAGGAGCCCATATGCACACTCTCTAACAAGATTCATAGTTATTTCCTCCATATACAGGTTTTACAGATTATGAAGTGTTTGGGAGAAGTTTAGAGCCTAAAGGGGAACCAAATACATCTATGCATACCTTAATATAGACCTAAATACTTCATTTCCATCACTAAATTTCTCAATTTGATTGGATACCCCAAATTTCTTCTCATAAGGCTTATGAATTAGATGACTATCTATATTCTATACAAGATTGTAAGATGAGTTGAAAGTGACATAAGAGTCTGTTAGAGACATTATAAGGCCTTGAAATAGTGATAAGAAGGTGAATTAGTTTGGAAATTTTTAAAGAGATTCAAAAACTTGAGGAAATGGATCCTTGCTTGTAGCCTACACAATCAAGTAAAGACCTACAGGCCTCAAAACTATAGGTCTATATTTGGAACCAAAGTCAACATCTTTTCAATTCAAAGCAAGCCAAATAAAGTCTTGAAAATAGAGACCTAACCTAATGGCAGGCATACAGTGATATAATCCCTTGAAAATCACTTGGTGTGTTTGACATTCAAAGTTGGCTTAAGTTGAGTTAGCAGTTAAATAAGACCTCTTATAGGTTTGTATAAACCAGTTGGAATTGATTTAGAATGATATGAGGCTTGTCATAGGATTTATAAGACCTTGATGGCATGAACTTCTTTGGTGTGAACCTTTCAAACATCATGGTAATATAAAGGAATTCATTGGTATAAATGGATGTAGTTTTAAATACCTAACATAGTCAATGACCTTAAAAATTTACCTATAATTATCCTTGTTGGGTTTGAACTAATGGGGCATATAATGAAGAGTTCTGAGTCATTATGTTTGAAAGTGTTTAATATTTTTTTTTGAAATTTAAAGCAAATGAGAATGAAAAAGAGAAGATGGTATGTAGAGGAGAGGTCCCAAACCCAAGTACATAGTCAAGTGACCCCCATACAAGGCTATTTAGAGGCTTGTCCCTTCTTCAAGGCTAAGCAGGGGTATTGAGAAATGTAGGATATGTTGTAAGGGTTCTTGAACCATTTGGAGACATCAAGCGTATTAAAATCTAAGTAGGATCAGTGATGTTAATATGAGGACTAGGTTTATAGTACATAGTCAATATATCCTTTTGATAGGCACCTACAAGTCTATTTTAAGGGTCAACACAATTTCAAGCCTAAGAAAAGAGGCAGTGTAGTATTGAAAGGCTTTTAATCCCTATTTAGAACTTCAATCAAGTTAAAGACTAATAGGAGGATTAATGACATTCAAGGTGAATTTTTAAACCCTGATGTATAGTCATGACTCCATAAAAGGTAACCTATAATCTGTACAAATTTCAAAAAGTGAACCTACAATCAAGACTTAAGAGTTACCTACAATCAGCAACCAAGATTCAATGTGAAATTCTTTTCAAAAGGTCATAAACATAATGAAGATGCAGAGGTGTGTCAAAGGTGATATAAACCTAATTTAAGACTTTAAATAAGTTCACAAACTATTTAGGAAGTTAGTGATGATAATGGAGAGGTCATAAACCAAGATCATAGCCAATAATCCTCAGTAGCTACCTATAGGCTGCAAGTTGAGATAGGCCAGTCTTAAGCCTAAAGGAAGAGCTGAACATGTTTAGAAGTTTATGAGTCCATCTTGAGATTTCAACTAGGTCAATGTCTCTTAGGAATATGGTGTGTATAAGTGAGATATCAAACTCTAAAACATAATAAACACCCTCTATAAAGTCACCTACATGCTGCAAGACACTAACATGGTGTTTCTAAGCCTGAGCAAGAGGCAAAGATATGTTTGAAGGTTTTTAAACCCATTTGAATACTTTAAGAAAGTCCATGAGCTATTGAATAATTTTTTTGGTGTTATTGTAAGGTATCAAACCCTAGTAATGCATTCATAACATAGTATTAACACTCTCATGGGCAACTATAGGTTTCCCCTAGTGACAACAAAAAATTGGTCTTAAGTCTAGTAAATAAATGGGTAAAGTGGTGTTTAAAGGTGTTTGGACCCAATTGAGATTGCAAATAACTTCCTAAAGAAGTGAATATGTATGGACAAAGGAGATGAAGTTATAAGCATCAAAAATATAGTCAAAACCATCTTAAGACACCTTTATCCAAATTCTAGGGACTTAACAAGAATTCCATGGATAATGGATGCCAAGAGTAAAAAAGTCAACCATGTCCACCTACAGCCAAGGGAAACATTAAAAAGGCTTACCTACAATGATGGTATACAGTTAACCTAAAGCAAAAATAGAGCATGTATGAGAAGAGGGTTTGAACCCAACTAGAGATTCAAGTAGGTTCAAGAGCATTTAAAGATCACTAAGGTAATGGTGAGGTCTCAAACCCAAATTAGCACAATCAATGACCATAAATAGCTACGTACTAGCCAAATGAGGAGAGATTGGGCTTAAGTCTGAAATAAAACTTGATAATATAGTGAATGGACACTAAGATCTATCTCAATTATACCAATAAGTCATAAGGAGTTTTGATACCAATTGAAGTGAAACTTGAGAAGGATTAATCAAAACTAGGTTTCTCCCCTCTACACATAGTCATAGGCTTACAGTCCAACCATGAGAGAGTTTGTTCTATTGAGGGTCCTATAGGTATAATCAAGCTTTGAAAATTAGTATAGAACAATTTCATTACTGGATTTAGACATTCATTTTATTCTCAAGTTCATACCAATATAGTGTACATACCCATTATTTTGTCTCAGACCTTGCCCACTCTATTGGCAAGGGGTAACCATGAGACTAAGTGGTCAATTTGAGGTTTAAGAACAAAAAAGTAAGTCAAGATTCATGAATGGTATTTGAAGAAATGAAAATTGATATAAATTTTTTCCATATACTATTAGGAATCAATAACACTTAAGTTTTAGTTTGAATTCCCTTGAGGGCTAGCAAGGAGATGACAAGCCTAAACCCCAAACACCTTGACCAGTATACCAAATGCATATAGTGGGGTATGAAGGAATTACACATAATTTAAAATCATTTGTATGGATGATTTATAATTTTTTAATTCTCTCATAATATTAATGTGAATTTTTAGGACCTAAAATTCAAATTTGACATCTTTTGAGCTTTAAGAACACTAAGCAAGCCACTCGAGGAGCAACTTTACATACTTGTATAGTACCTCAAACGAAGGAAAAGGATTAATTACACTTGAAATATGATCATGAAATTTTTTTAATCTTTAATGACATATATGGTACTCAAAAAATTTATCGTGTTTCCATGTTGATCCTTATAATCTTCTAGATAAGAAACTTTACAAGTTTTTAGTGTTACAAGGAATGAGTGCTTTAGCAAGCAAAATGAGCAAAATTGAATAATTTAGGCTACTTGATGGCTCAAAATTCATTTTTTTAGGTTTTATGTCATGATGAGAATCCATCCATGGTTTAATTTTCCCTGAAACATTATAAAAATTAATTTTCTCTCTCCTACACCACTTTTGCACAAGGAAGAGTCAATTGAGCAAAGCACCAAGTTAGTGCATTAAAACATTTCAAAAGACTTTTTTGAGGTTTATACTTGTGTCCAAACCAGTTTAAGAGTTTCAATACTTCATAGGATTATTATAATAATTTTTCAAATACTTTAAAGAGTCCTAAACAACTTTGAAAATACCTTTTCCTTCTAACACCTAGTCAAGGAAGACAAAGTCAAACTTGCACTCAAAGAGCTCTAATATCCCAAGGAATATGGAAAGACTCAATTAATGGTTTAGATAATATTTTAACTAAATAATTTATCAATTCATGATGGCCTAATCTCAAATATCAAAACCTATTTTCAAAGAAATGACTTATTGACCAAGGATTAAGGGGTGTGCAAGTAAAGATTTAGGAGGTTTTGATGTTCAAAGACTATAAATGAGGGTAAAATACTCATTAAACCTTTAATATATGTCTTAGTATGAACCTCTATGAAATTTTTTAAAATGTGGATGAAAAATGATCAAAGAATACTATGTAGAAATTTGGATAAGGACTAAATCAATGTTATATTTCCTAGTTTTGTGGCACTTATCTTTTTCTCTCTCCTCTCTCTCTCTCTCATTATCTCTATATGTAAGCCAATTTTTGGAATTTTAAATAATATTTAACCTAAGATGTGGAAAGGCCATGCTAATAAAACATTTTTTCTTGCCTATTTTGAATGAATAAGATATAATTTATGCCTCTTTAAAGCTTATTTTTAGTGTATTTTCATGGTTAGTTGATGAATAACAATGATAATATATAATTCCTTTCATTTTATACTTTACTCCTTACCTATTTGTAGGTGTTATCTCATACTTACATGTTTCATAGTGTTCTCAAATCATCTTTTGTGTTTGGCAAGTGCAAGTTTTCCTTAAGTGCCATTGAGAGACCTATTGAATAACAACATTAGATCATGCATCAAGCCTGAGCCTCTATGTGAAACATTATTGTTTATAAAATCTAATTTTGGAAGTGAAACTAAGTTATTTTATTATTCATCCTTCTTAGAGTATATTACATAAGTAGAGGTCATATTTTGGTGTATCACCCCAGTTAGATAGGTTTTCCTTTCAATTTACCTTCTTCCCCGTTTCTTTGTAAGTTAGTAATGTAGATTAGGGATCATAACTGATACATACAGGGGAGATATCCCTTATAATCTAGAGATTCAATCCACCTATTAGGACACCCACATCTTAGGATTGTCTCCATGTTACTTCAGACTATGAAGACCTAAAACTAACTTCATAAGGGTGCAAGTCTAGTAGTCAACAACAACCAAGTTTCAACTTCAATAAAAATATCATATAATAATTTTACCACCCATGGATACATTAATAAAATTTAATCATTCATTTTGGAGTGGTAATGCTTAATCCTGAAGTAAACAAACTTTACTAGCTCACCCCTTAAACTAGTTTCGAATTTATTAAATCACATATGAAATAACAATGGCAAAATACTTTCATGAGGGGAAAATCATTCCTAAGATTTATCCATGATAAATTATCTACATGATACCACTAAGAACCTACAAAAATAACCTACATCAATTTAAATGCTAAAATATCTCAGTTTTCCAAATGGGCTTTTACGTTGAAAATTATTTTGCTTAATAAATTCTAAATAAACTAGGTTGGGAAAAAGGATCACTAAAAATAGTAAAGACATCTGAAATTACTAAAAAAAAGTTCCTATATAAAATTAAAGTTAAAATAAACCACAATCAAACACTGGTTTTACTTAAAGATTCCTTAGCTATTTTTGGCAACTTGATTTTTCTATCAACTTCATAGGCTGAAAAAGGAAAATAGATGCAAGAAATTACAAAATTACCTCCAGAATTAGACTCACCAAAAATTATAGGAATGGGGTAGAAGAACAAATTTTATATATTCTTATTTATATAAGATAATTATATATCTTAAAAAAATTGTTTCATGAAAATTAAAGTTTGGGTATTAATTTAGAGCCTCTCTCTGGACCGATTTGGTTAGTTTTAAAACAAAAAAATTATAATGTGAACTTACACAGAATCTCATAGAAGTTCAAAAAAATTCCCAACCATCCACCAAATAATTCTAGAGGATGATATATCTATTCATATGCTTCACAAGATATAGATTAAATCTCAAATGCATTTATATCCCAACAACAAGATTACAAGGGATACTTAAATACCTACCAAGGACACCTACTCAAAAGGGGTTTCTAAATGTTTATACTTAGAAAGTCACAATATTTTCATCAAGACACTTACAATATCCTAAATAGGATTAATTAACTTTGTTCATAAATTTCAACTATATAGC
The DNA here is from genome assembly GCA_037957365.1 of Torreya grandis. Taxonomy (NCBI): domain Eukaryota; kingdom Viridiplantae; phylum Streptophyta; class Pinopsida; order Cupressales; family Taxaceae; genus Torreya; species Torreya grandis. The sequence goes on from JARHVA010001043.1 coordinate 16,596, forward strand.
TCATACCTAATATTAACTATTTAGTTATTTTATACATTGAGATTAACTCATGATTTTGTAAACAAAAGTGAACTAAACTCACTTATATTCTAAGTCTGTGCAGAAATTTTTTGTGTGCAGTCTGGGTGACCATACAGAGAGGTCGGTCCACCAACAATTTTCCTTCTCCGAATGAAGACTTGTCATTCTAGACGTTTTGTTGTGTGGGATGGTGAGTCGAAGTATATGCATGGAGATGCGCGTCTAGAACTCTAGGGTTTCATAGCCGAATAGTCTATGCAAAAAATATGTGCAGTTGCATGCAGTGCCACACTGTTGCATATAAATACACATAAGATCAAGTAATTCATGCTAAACCATCAAAATTCTTAAGTTGCTCATGGTGTGTATATCTTTGTAGTTGTGTATAACTTGAAGAACACTCGAGAAACTCAGAGTTGCGCATGAATTCTTAGAGCCTTGTAATCTCTCTTTGAGTTGTGCAGAGCTTCTTAAATCAAATAAAGATGTGCATAACTATGTGTACTTCATATTTTGGCATAAATAAAATGTGTGTGAAAAACTAATGTTGCACAAAACTACACCGATCACACACACACACACACACACAAGAAGAAAAGGGATTGATTCTAATCTAAAATATCTCCTTTTTTAAGGAGTTAGATAATAAGGATAAGCACCATTTTATAAGTATCTTAGAATATCTTGGAACCAGATAGAAGATGAGGTCTGATTAGTTGTAACTTCTTCATCATTTGACACCATAACCATCCCATTAATCTCCTAAAAATCTTGGGCTAGATGTTTAAAAAGTCATTTTCCTCTAACTAGATTTGTGACCCTAATCTCAACATCATATTCCATGGCTTTGGTTATCCAACCAATGCTTTTATCATTTATATCTTTGTTCAAGAGGAAATCTTTGACACTTGGATGTGCAACCATCAAATATATCTTATTATTAGATAATAAGTACCTAAATTTTTTAAGAGACCTTATGACTAAAAGTACATGCTTCTCAAAAAAATAATACCTTATGTCATATTCTTCTAATCCTTGACTGAAGAAGGATAATGGCTGCTCTAAAGTCTCTTTATTATGTTGCATGAGAATACATGAAATTATGTTAATGTTAGCATATGTGTATAAGAATAAATCCTCTATGAAATTATGGTTTAAGAGTGTAGGAGCACTAGCTATAGCTTTCTTGATCTCTTCAAAACATCTTACTCCTTTAGACCAGATAAAACTCTGACACGTCTTTAACATGGTTTTGAGTGGCCTCGCTAAAGTAGCAAAATTTAAAATGTATCTCCTTATGAAACTAATCTTGCCTAAAAAGCTTTGCAAGGATTTTTAGTGTTTAAGAAAGGAAATTTCAAGAATTGAGTTTATCCTATCTATATCTATGCTTGTACCATGTTTTGAGATCACACGTCCAAGAAGCCTACCTTTATGAACAAAGAAAACACACTTTTTTGGATTCAAAGACAATCTAAATTGCCTACACCTTTCAAACACTTGTCTAAGGTGAATCATATGCTCATCTACACTGTTAGATAATATTGTTATATCATCTAGATAAATAAGTATAAATTTGTTAAGGAGACCCTAAAATGCCACATCCATAGCTTTCTAAAAATTTGCTCTAGCACTGGATAAACCAAAAGGAATCTTTCTATATGTAAATGTCTCCCACTTTGTGGTGAAGGTTTTTTTGCACTAGTTTTCATCTTTGACCAAAATCTGGTTATACTCACTATAGTCATCCAATAAGGGGAACCTTTCTGAACCTACAACTAGCTATAAAATATGATCCATTGATGGCAATGGATAGTGGTCTTTAAGAGAGGCCTTGTTCAAGTCTTGGAAGTCAACACATAGCCTTATTTCACCATTTTTTGTATTAGAATAAGGTTTGCCACCCAATTTGAGTGCTTAATTAGAAATATTATAGCTGACTCAATGAGCTTGTGTAGCTCAACTCTCATCAAAAGTTCAAGCTTTGGGTAAAAAGCCTTTATCTTTGTTTTACTAGCCTAGTCTCATCCGCTAACTCAATGGTATTTCGATCTAAACTTAGATAAAATCCTTTAAGTTCATTGTACTGCCATGTAAAGACATCTGCAAAACTTGAACATATCTCAATAAAGGTTTCTTTCTCTGAAGATGTGCAAAATTTGCCCAACTTTAAACTCTTACCAATTGAAATCTCTACATTTGTATAATTTTCTTCCTTGGTTGATAAAGTAAACTTTTATTTTCTCAATTAATCATCTCTATTGAATATGTTTTCAAGAGCAACCAACCCTTTAGGCAACTTATTTGTCTTTAATTGCACAATTTGGTCACCATACTACTACAAATACTTGTCTTATTTTTTTGAAGAGAATTTAGCTTCCTCTTGTAAAAATCTGACTATCATCTTTAAATACTTTCCAATTGTCATGGTTGTCTAGGATAGAAGGTCTCATAATTACCTTAATGTGTGATTGAATCTTTTCATTTTTTATATCATCTAGGATACTTAATTGTGATGCAATGGTAGCTAGCCTATCTGCATGCTTGTTTTTATTTCTTGATATGGCTTGAATATTGAAATATTGAAAGTCATCTAATAAGTCCCATACTCTATGCTTATAGAACCTAAGTAGTGGGTTTTTTCATATATTAACTCCATGTACTTGGTGAACTACCAGTTTATTATTACCAAAGACTTGTAAGGTACAAACTTTCATCTTTCTTGCCCATTGCAAGCCATGCACTAGTGTTTCATATTTAGTAACATTATTGTAACAACCAAATTTAAATTTTAGAGAAGATAAATACCTTTGATTATCTAGAGAAATTAATATTATTCCAGATCTAGTGCCATGTTTGTTCCTTGATCCATCAAAATATAGTTGCCACAATCCATCACTAGGTTGATCATCTTTCATCAATGTTGGAATTGGTGCATAATTTGCATGAAGACAATAGACACCAACTCCTTATTACTTGATTAATTTGTATGTATCATGTCCATGAAAATTAAAGGCCCATTCATCAAGGAAAATATCTATAACTCCATCTAAAGGTGATTTAGTTTCCACCTCACTATTTTCTAGTACTTTGTCTAAGATAAGACAATTGGTGTTCACCATACTTGGCATATATGGATCCAAATGAAATATTATAATAGGTTTATAATGTATTTTTACCTTATTACCATTCCTTTTCTTAAACATTAAATAGGTCCAATTAGATGATATATATCATCTAATTTTTGAAGTAAAGTCTCTTGCCAAACACATGGCAAAATAAGGAGGCAAGCCCACTACTACTACATCTTGTTGAATAATAACATTGGGGAAAGTATGTAATTTTAGTTTTATATCTTTGATTATACTTACTATATTTTTTGGTGTCCCATCTAATTTTAATATTCCCTTGGTATTTGGCTAATAGACAAGACCAAGTTTGTATGTAATTTGTTTTGGTATGATAGTGTTACTAGCTCCACTATCTACCATATAATTATGGACTACATAGTCACCTACTATCAAAAAGAGATAAAATGGAGGGGTTTTATTTGATTTGACATTAGTTTTGTCCACTTTTTTCATCTTATGTACCTATTGATTAGGTTGTTTGATTTGTTGGTCTAAATTGGCCAAAACAGCTTCTTATGTATCAACTAGTTCTTTAAATACCTTAAGATCTAAAAAATCTTGAATAAGCATGTCCTTTTACCTTGGAATGATAAGGGAATCCCATATGATAATGCTAAAATTTGATTTCTTCATTTGATCTATTATGTTGAATGATGTTCCACTAGCCTTTAGCTATAACTTTTAAACCACTAGTTACTCTCTAATTAGAGGCATTTGGGGAACCTTCACTGCCTATGTATTCTAAATATTCTATGCTATAGTAACAATAAATTTATCCTTAAAACTCTTGGAAATAAAATTAGGAACACTAGAAGTATTGTTCACATCTTGAGATTCCTCAACTACTCTTCTTTTATCTCTAGTCAAAGCTGCAACTTAACCATTTGTGTTGTTAGTTTCACCAACTTGGTTGAATGCAATGTGATCATACAATTACCAATTAACATTTATGGAAATAGGATTCCATGGAACTTGTTGAGATTGTCCTTGGAATGTCATATTCATGTCTTTATAATAACCACCTTAAAGAGAGAACTCTTCTTGTGTCATTTGTGGCATAGTAATATCTTGTGATACCAAGGTTTGGTTTTGGATATCATTTGGATTCAAAGGTTACCAACCTAGATCTTGCATCAAGTTATTTTGAGGGACAATAGCTTTTGAGTTGGAACGTATATTAGGATCAAGGGTTACATATGGCTTAATTTGGGTTATGGCTCCTTGATTTTGATAAGGTTGCCTATTGTCCTTGAAACCTTGATAAGGAGGTATTTGATTATTGAAGGACTGATAAGTGTTATAATTCTATTATTGATAAGCTCTACCTTGGTACTATTATTTTTGAGTTAAACAATCTCATTTCCAAAAACTTGTAACATGTTTTTTAGATCTCCAATTTAATTAGCTTGATTAGAAGGGGCTATAACTTGGGGTTTTGGAGATGAAATAGGAGCTATATATTGAATATGAGGAACTTGAGGAGGAGGAATAGATTGTAATTCTATGAATATTGGCATTAAAGGTGTTAGAGTAAGCTTACCAACTTCAATCAGGGTATTTTCTACTCTAATTTCAAGTTCATGGGCATTTGGAAAATTATTACCACCCATGGACTGTATCATGACACTAATTTCAGAATTAAGGGCCTTAAGATAATACAAGAATTCATACTCTAGAGATGGTCTAACCAATATAGGGATTTGAGTCCATGTTTTTTTTAATCTAAGGTTAAAATTAGATATGAACTCATGGGGATACCTTTGTATGGTAGTCATTTGTTCAACTAAAGATAGATGATTAGACTTGTCTTCAAATTTCCTAAGGCTACCCCTAACTCATTTCAAGTATAAATGGAGGTTAAAGGAATATTCCTATACCATTGTAATGATTTTCCCTTAAAAGAATCAGTAAGTAATCTGATAGACACATTATCTTGAGTAACATTATAAATAGAACATAGATTGGCAACATCTTGGATATGCTCAATAGCAGTAGTTTTATCCCATTCTCCTGAGAATAAATGGATACTCTTTAAGGCAGACACAAGAATGTCAGATTTTTGGTATAAATTTAGGGGACTACCCCTACTAAATAGAACAAAAACTTGATTCCTGATAGCCATTTGGGAAAAATAGATTTGGCTTATCGGGATAATAGATTGGACTAAAATAATAAGATAACTAGTAGATGAAATTTTCTTTTAAGGATAAAGTCTGGTCCTATTGAATCTTGCTTTTTTGTAAGAAATAGAAGGTAATTTAATGTGTTCAAAAGTAATACCTTTACTTTATGATCTTGTTGTAACCTTTGGCATGAGAATGTTGTTTAGAACTCTGAAACTTGAAGTATATTCAACTTTTGATGATGGTGGATGTCTCTTCATGCTACAATTTCTTCTTCTCAATATTCAAACTTTAATTATGCCAAATAAGTTATGTCCCATTGGGTGTGCCAAAACTATTAGGGTTTTATATTTGTAGCCTAGCTGAGTAAGGGGATTGTTGAAATCTTCCTAATCAAATCTAGTCCAACATGGGACCAATCCTAGGCTATGGGTATCCTAATAATGGATCAGACCTCCAAATAAAGTCGGCTTCCTTCTTGATCTATCACCTAAACTAGACATAATCTAACACTTGCTTAGAAAAGAGATAGAGAGATACAATAATACATGAAAGAATGAAAAAATGGGTGATGCACTAATAATTATAACACTTATACTTTGCACAAGACAAAATATAAGACACATTCAAGACCAAAGAAGATCAGTCCCACATGAATATTTCACAATAAGGCATGAATCAATTATTAAACTAGCATGAGGGCAAATATCCACTTTCAAGGTAAACAACAAACTATAAATTTCACTTATAATGACATGTGGGAACTACCAAGATCTTTATGGAGGTGAGAAAACTCAAACATAGACAAGCAACATACATTCACTTAGCTACAATACATGAATTCATAGAACACACTTCAATCTAGCTTGCAAAATGATGGAATTCAGTATTTATTTCATCAAATGGTGTTATTGTGCAAATTTTGGCATAGCCTAAGCAAACCAAAGCATAAGAGTCTATTTCTCTAAAAATTTCCAAAGATTTCTTTCTAAAAACTTTCAAAGAGTTCCAAATGTGGAAAATATGGAACATATATAGCAAAGGAAGAGAGAGAGGGAACTATGATGTATTAGCATAAGTTCATGGATGTTAACTCATGACCTTATCAACAAGGAATAGATTTTATAAAATAATTAAATGCCTATTGTCCTTATTCAACCACCAGGTTTCCTTCTTGGAATTCCATGTAATTATCCATCTAATTTGCTAATGAGGACCATGTCTTGGAATTGATAAAATTATGTCACATCTACTTTGGGTGGCTATAGGTAATTGCTTATCAGAAATGTGATCCTAATGATAGGTGAGACACCTCTCCATGATCACATTTATGGTTGTATTTGCTTCAATATAAAACACAGGCCCATTATAGGTGAAAACCAATCTAATTATTGGTTTTCACATAGTCATAATATCTATAGAAACCTACAAACTACTTGACTTTGTTTACAATCATTGGTCCATCTTTGATATTTGTATTTAGTCCAAAAGACCTATTTTACCTATATGGATCTCTACTAATAATACTTTGTCCCTCTAGTTCTAGATGGATCTTGATCAAGCTCTGGTCCCTTTATTTTTTATCTTGCCCAGGTTGAAGAATGCCTCGTTGACTTTCATCAAAAATGTCCTAGGTTCAAACTTTGTTTAATGATTGTCAATTGCCAACTCAGACCATTTATATTATGCCCAACTATCTTTATTCTTATTTTTCATGTAAATACCTACTAACGTTTTGGCTATGATCATACTACAAATCTTGATTTGCATGATTAAATACACTCCATCAATCTTCTATCAGTTTAAACATGTTGACATTTGTCAATCATATATTGATCTTAGGATCATGTTGGTAGTTTTTTGTTTTTATACTTACACCATGTGGTGGTCTCTTGAGCTCCTTGAATTTTTGACTCATTGTGCACTTTTAGATCAATATGTATGAAGCAATGCAAGTCTTTGATCTATCTAGGCCCACTTCCCTGTCAGTCGAGCGTGTACCATTGGATCTCAGCTTGATGAACCTACACTATAAGATATTTGTCATTTGCATTACAATGGCTACTTTCTAGGGCTTAAACTTGACATCTACACACCCATCAATTGATATCTGCATGAATGTATTTGATGTCCATACAACCATCAATCTTTGGACTCTAATGGATGGTTGTTGAGCTTTACTTAGATGTTTTCACACCTATCGCCACCCTGCTAGATCAACTTTGCCAAAAGAATTTGTCCAAAAGAATTCATCTGTGGACTTTATCTTAGATAATTTTTCTAAAATAAGTTGGCCTTTGGGGGAATTGTTGTGGAATAAATTCCCTAAAATAATTCATGTTAGAAAAATTTTGAAAATAATTTCCTCAAAATAATTTGTGCCACTGTACCTTTTGTCAAAACTTTTGTCAAGGGCACTTTCCCTATAGAATTTTATTTCGGCCTTTTCAAAATGGCCCTTTACCCCTCGAGATTACCATTCAGGTTTTTTGAAAGTTCCCTTCAAAAATTTTAAAAGTGTCCTTGAGATTTGTGAATGGTCCTTTGAGAAAATTGTATCGGCCACTTTCCCAAAAAAAACCCTTCAAGAGTTTTGTATCAAGATACTTTGTTGAAGAATGACCCTTTGGAAAAATTGTTCAGACAATTTTCTTGAAAGAAATGACCCTTAGGATTTTACTATGGATTAAATGTTCACAAGAATTTTTGTCTTCAGGATTTTTGTTTTGAACAAAATTTCCAAAGAAATTCCTGATGCTTAGTTAAAACTTAAAAGCCCAAAAGAAATTTCCAAGGACTAAGCAAAATAAACATTTTGCACTTAGCCTTTTAAATTGCACATTGTTCTCGGTTTATGTAACTTACCCTACTACTAGATCTTTGAAGGCTCAAATGAACTATGAAAACCTAAATCTTATGCAGACTTATTCCATGACTTAGAACTAGCATAATCATCATGAAACCTACTTGGGAACCTTCCTCCTTGTAATTGTAGACATGTCCCTTAAAGATCAATTAGATCGCACTTTAAACTTGATTAAAGTGTTTTAAAATATTTTCAAAAGTTATATGATCTCCACTTGAGATCTATCTACTCCATGTGATATCAGGTCACTCTTCAATCAGGATCTTGCTCCTTCCATTGGACTCTTGTACTAGGCACATTTTTTGATACAAAGACTAAATCTGATTAACAATTAATTTTATATGTAAATGATCTTATTCTAATTGTAAAAACATCCCATAGATTGAGAGAACATTTAAAATCTATATATCTCTTTTGCTAAGAGGTGGGAATGAAAGTGAATAATAATAAGACAAAAGTAATGATATTTTCTTTATGGAGAAAAAAGAAACAAATTGAGTTCCTTTTCGAAGGAATCCTACTTGAAGTAGTGGAAGAATATAAATATATTGAGCTTGAATTTCACAACAAGCTTAGTTGGGAGACCTATAGGGGAAAAAATAATTCAATGGGGGTGGAAGGACTTATACTCAGGATGCATGAATGCATAATTATGGGATTGGAAAACCAAGAGAACCTTGTTCGGCCTACTTGTCACACTAGTGGTCCTATATGGATGGGAAGTTTGGGGCAGCAAAGTGTTTGACCTAAATTAGAGACATATAGAGAGAATCCAATGGCATTTAATCACAATTAGCCTCAAAGATAAAACCTTAGTTCCATATGAGATTTTATTAACCAAAACAAGTATTTTTCTATTGGAAGCATCAACAATGACTCAGATATTAATTTATTTAAAAAAGATGCAAAGTATACATAATCATTGATGGCCATAATTGGTAATAGAACTAGAGCAACGTAAAATTAAAAAATATAAATGAATCAAAACAAAAAAAGGATGAGTAAATAGGACATAAACATACAAGAATGCCCGAACACCAATGAGGAAATTAAAAAGTATGTGAGAGAGAAATTCAGGATAGCCATGTGGACAAAGTAGTTGGGATGGAAGAAAAAAATACTACATTAAAGAGTTTAATCCCACATGGGAGCATGAATAAAATACATACATAGGGATAGAGATCAAATGAAATGCAAATATATTGATTACACAATTGAGGACTATCTCCCATCATCTTAGGTGTGAAACTGACATGTAGACAATATCTAAGGAAGAATGGGAAATGAGAACATGTTTATTTTGTGACAAGAAAGTAGTGGAGATAGAATGGCACTTTATTGTGGAAAGTGTAGTCTATAATGACATTTATATCAAGTATAAAGATAGATTGAGGATTGACAACATAACTGACTTGTTTAAAGAGGAAAGGTTAAATAGAACAAGTATTATAATCAAGATCCATAGTATAAGAGTTAGCATTGAGAAATTATTAAAGATTTTTCAATATTAGTAGGACAATGCTCGTGTTTAAAGATTGTATTAATATGGAACAACTTTGTTACAGCTCTTGGTCCCATAGACTACTTGGTCTCATGGACATTATTAAAATCTTTCATTTCATTTCAACCGATGCTTATTTAATTTTCTCCTTTAAAATTGTTGAACTATGTATAAATATGATAACTACTAGTATATAGATAATTATATATAAATACTATAACTAATAAAATAATATTATATTATATTATTATATAATATAATATAATATAATATTATATAATATAATTATTTTTATTAATATATTATTATAATATTAATAATATATTATATGCATAATAATTGTGGATTATTGTGGAATGTGTAGTCTATAATGACATTTATATCAAGTACAAAGATAGATTGAGCATTGACAACATAACTGACTTGTTTGAAGAGGAAAGGTTAAATAGAACAAGTATTATAATCAAGATCCATAGTATAAGGGTTAGCATCGAGAAATTATTAAAGATTTTTCAATATTAGTAGGACAACGCTTGTGTTAAAAGATTGTATTAATGTGGAGCAACTTTGTTACAGCTCTTGGTCTCATAGACTACTTGGTCTCATGGACATTATTAAAATCTTTCATTTCATTTCAATCGATGCTTATTTAATTTTCTCCTTTAAAATTGTTGAACTATGTATAAATATGATAACTACTAGTATATAGATAATTATATATAAATACTATAACTAATAAAATAATATTATATTATATTATTATATAATATAATATTATATTATATAATATAATTATTTTTATTAATATATTATTATAATATATATGATTATAATATTAATAATATATTATATGCATAATAATTGTGGATTATGTAAGCCATAAATCTCAAGCTTTTATTTCTTCAAAACATTGAGTAAATTTAGTTATTAAATTAAAATACATGAAAAGAGTGATTAAGGAACCCTATCGATCATTACACACACGTGAGTATTGCGTAAATAGAAGCAACATGTTCAACTCTTTGCTGGAGAATTGATCTCATGACTTATGGAAGAATGATTAGAAAGATAAAAAATAATTCAACAATTATGACTACATATTGTGCATTGTAGGAAAAGTTATTTATTTCTCCATTGTCCATGCCAAATACAAATGCAAAACCTTGAAAAAAATTAAAATATAAGACATTCTCTAGAAATATTTATATGAAGTCAGTTGTTGACAAAAATTAAATATCATTGGTGTACAGTGTTTTCTTGGCCTTCATTAACTAAGACCTTGCTTTTGTGAGACTCTTTTCTCTCACACCTATATTTTATGAAGATCTAGAGGATAATTATTGTTTGTGTAGTCCATGGCCTCTCTACTATAATGAAAAATATTTTACATAGTCCTAAAGTGAACTTGAGAACTAATAGAAGGATTATGAGGAGAATTATAGTGGTAACCAGAGTTGTTTAACCACAACTTACATGTTTTCCTCCAAGTGATGAAGGCCCATGACTTGCCATAATGCCCCTAGCTATGTGGCGACCACAAGTTTCAATATTTTATAATTTATTATATATTATATTAATATATTATAATATAGTAATATATTAAATATAATAATTTATTTACTATATATAGTTTTATATAATACAATTACATATTTATAATTATAAAATATTATAATATATTATTTTTTATGTTATATTAATATGCACATAATAATATATTATTATATATAAATATTAAATATAAAACATTATATATATTATAATAATAAAATATATTAATATAGTCATAATAATATGATATATTATGTTTATAAAATATATTATAAATTTTAAATGTAATATTAATAATTTATTTATTATATAAAATATAATATATAGTAGTAATAATAAATATAAACTATTATCATACTTTTATTTGTATGCATGTGTGTATTGATGCATTAATTATAGTTTATTAATATATTATATTACCATTAGTTACGGTATAATTAATAATAATTATATAGTATAGATAATTGATATTATTTAATAAAGTAATAAATAATACTTTTTATAAATAAATAGTATTATTATTAAAATTAAAATATTAATAAAATATTAATCTGTTATATATATATATATATATATATATATATATATATATATATATATATATATATATATATATATATATATACATATATAACATTGGTGCTTATATAACAAAATATATTATATTGTAAGTATATTATTTAATTTTTATATATAGTATTATATAATAGATATGAGTATTTATAATTTAATTTAATAATAATATAAATATAATATCATTTTATATTATAATTAGTCTCGAAGGGATGGACTATATGAACCATTTAGTTTTAAGTTGTAATTATATTTTAAACTCTTGGCTAATCGAATGACATGGATTAATGTGCCAATAAGAAAATATTGGACTTGTACAAAGTAGAGAAGCTAGTTTTTAAATAGAAAAACAAAAAAAAAATATTTTGTGCAAGGTGATTCATTGATTTTTTGGCATGTTATTACCCGCCTCTCTTTGATCGATGTTGAGCATTAACTTTTCTGCCAGGTGTGTACAATGGAAATTTTAATGTTGTATTTATTAGCGTGTTGTGAATTGTTTGGGTTGATGGAGTTGTATTGAATGCCAAATTAATTAATAGGTTTAATTTGGAATTAGTTTTTAAACTATTTGCTAATCAGAAGGCATGGATTAGTGCACCAATAAAAAAATATTAGGGTTTTACAAAGTAGAGTAGTGAGTTATTTAATGGAAAAACTAAAAAAAAGTTATTTTGTGCAAGGTGATTGATGGGATTTTTTTGGCATTATTGATCAACTTGCTTTGTTTGCCAATGGGCATTAACCACTCCATTAATTTTGTGTGGAGAGGATTTTAATGTTATGTTTGTTCACATGATGTAGGTTCTTGGTTTGATGGAATCACATTGAATGAGTTAATAATTATTCAAGGAACATGGCAGTGGGTTACAGATAATTAGAAGTTTGTATAATCTTGTTGTTATTTGGTGGGTACATATGCACAATGTTGCAAATAGATTTGCATGTTTTTTTTCCCCTGGCCATGGTGTGATTTTGACTCCTAGTGATGTTGGCACCTACATGCAAGTCAAATATCATTTGTGTTGCTTGTATTTTATGAAATCTGTGCAAGTATGAATTCTTTTTTGGTGGTATTTTTGATAAATAGGATATAATCTTTGTTTTTTGGTAGTTTGGTTGCATGGTTATTTTCTTTTATGACTATTGGTAGTGGGTATTAGTTTCACTTGCTTCTTACCATTTTTACATGTGATGTTATACTTGATTCATTTGTGTTCAAGATTTGTTATCAAATTTGCATTGGAAGTTTCTGTAATTTTATTGATATTAGGTGGGTGCATATGCATAGTGTTGGGGATAGATTTACACATTGTGTTGCTTGTAGTCATGGTGTGATTTCAACTCTTAGTGGTGTTAGCACCTGCATGCAAGTTGTGTTGCATAGGTTTTATAAAATTTGTGCAGGTATGGATTTTGTTTGGTGGTGTATTTTTGATACATGGTTATTTTTGTATTTCTTTCACCTATCTTTTTCCATTTAGATGAGATATCTGAAGATAAAGGATAAATACAACACAGTTGCATGGATGTTTAAAGTTAAGACTACTATTTATGAACTTTGCTTGGGTATAGACAATCATTTTGTCATTAATTCAAATTCTACCAACGGAAGCAGTGGTGGGCATTTTAGCATAGTCTAGGTTACAATAGCATCAGATAGTTGGTTACAATATCTTGGTTTATTTTTTTCTTGCTTAAATACTTTTTTGGCCTTACAAGTAGAGAGTTATGTGGCAGAGTGTTTTGGCATTACACTTGCTCTTGTAAACTATCAATATGTTGGGTTTAAAACTTTAATATCAAATATAAAAGACATTTCTATTCTACATTTTCATTTTTTTGTTTGCATTATCTGGTATGGGATTTTAGTGGGAAACATAAAAATGTTTGATATGATGCTGATAGATTCAAAATTTGTTGAAGAATAACATTAAACAAGGTGAGTTTATGATGTTACAACATTATTGCCTTGATTGTAGTTTTTAGACTTAAGGTAATAGGTAGAGAAGGTATGGAGTCTGAACTCGGGTAAAAAACTTGTATTCTCATGTGTCTATTAAGACTAATAGTACAAGTGAATGGTTAATGAGATGTACTAGTTTTTTTTGGTTTATACAACATAATGCATTGGGATTCTATAGACTAATATGGCATTTTGTTAATAATCACAAACTATAGTTTTATCTTGGTTAAGGATACATGTCTAAGTTACATTTCCAGTTAGTATACCTAGTAATGAGTAAGTTTGAGAGTTAGAATTAAATTCTGAGTTAGTTTTATTGAAAATCTTTAGTGTGAGCCAATGAGATAAGATTTAGTTATGGATTCATGCTAGCAAGGATGTGGATTTTATATGTTTAAATACTACTTATATACTCAGTATTATCAATGTTTTGATGTCACTTTCCATCATTCATCATGTTTTTCTATTTATACATTTGTTGTATTGGTAGCATCTAATTTTTTGTGCATGCAAATTCTTATTTTGTTATTATAAATATTTCATAGTAATTTTGATGCAAAAGTCATGTAATCAATTTCATCTGCTAAGAGTTGTTTTTAATAAAAAGGTGCTAAACTAGTTTGATTAGGTGCACATGTATTTACTTGGTTGTTCTTTATTTCATGACATAGGGTCATGGTTTCATAATATTGAATGTTAGTTGTTTCCGCTGAAGTTTTTATAGGTTCGTGTCACATGCTCTAAATCCATTGAACTTTTTTATATTTAAATGTATCATTTATTTCATAATTGTTTTCACATCTATGGTCCTTGATGAATGATAAAGGCTAGTTGCATAATGGGCAGTGAAGCATTGTAGATTGGCCATTATATATTTTTCAGTAGAATGGACTTTTTATTTGCATTTGCCATTGCCATTTTTAAACTTGATTATATGCAGTGGACTTGAAACCAGGATTTGAAAAATATTGGAGCTATTGGTAACAAGAGAGTACATTCCTTTTTCTTTATGTTTGTTATGATTTTTTTTACTATAATTTAAAGCCATTTGTTAGTCAAGAGATTTGGTGCCAATTGTGAGAGTTTCCATAGGAGGATTTTGATCATTCCTATTTGTCATGTTTAATGCATTATTTGTCCTTGATATTAATATGTTAGCTTGCTTTGTTGAAGTTTTTTATTGTTTCATGTCATTTCTATCTGCACTGTTATCACTATCATTATTTTTCACTGTTCTAGTATGGATTTTCTAGGATGTGGTATGTGCTTTGTCTTGTCACCTTGTAGTTAGAATGAAGATTGTTAAGTTCTTTTGGGTTTTGTTTTAACACACTTTGTAATATTTGTTTTAATATCCTTCTAATGTATATGTTTGAAAAATTGGTGGGTGGTTATTTCTATCAAGTGTCATTTTTGTGTTTGTCTTGGGTATTTGTCTACGTACTATGTACTTCTCTATTGCGGGAACCAAGTCATGTAAATGTCTAGTGACAATCTTTTGCATTGTAAATATGCTTGTTATTTGAAATATGTGAAAGCCATATCTAATTTATTATTGAGAAATGCTAATGTATCATGGAAATTACTGTGAATTATATGATACTTTATTGATATGTTTTGAATATGGGTCAAAATGCTATGCTCTTTATCAAATGAAATACTTGTATTTTTTTTAGTTTTTAATATAATTTTTATTTTATTGAAAAAAACCTTAAAAATTATCATTGTTAAATATAAACATGCTACTAATATTAATGTCAGGATCCTACTCTCCACAATAAGAGCACATATATGATTACCTCTTGTATTAGAAACTAAACACGGAATTTAACCAAAATGAATAAGTAACTAGAAATATGAAACAACACAGGGTATGAGAGACAATACACAATTGTATTAATAATCACTCAGAAGAAAATACAATAAAGAAGATGCCACTTCTTCTTCCACCTCAAAGGCTTGCCACACCTCAAGGACTTCTTCCCTCTCTCTCTTACGGTCCCAACAATCAACTCCAATACAGAATTGATGTTCACCTCCACCAGTCAGTAACAATGCTACCAGTACACCAAGTACACAACCATACTCCAAGTAAATCTCCTGTTCTCTGCTGCCACCTACAAATCACCAGACCTTACTCACCATTGTAGATCTCCAAAAGAAGCCATGTACACCTACTGACCAAGATCATACATACACGAAGAACCCTTCTGATTCTCCAAACCAGCACCCACACTTGGTACTGTGGCACTAGGAGGAACACACCATTGCTCTCCTCTCTCTGAAGGAACTTATTTTGCTCTCTTACTCTCTAGCACTAGTTTACAATACAGCCCATGAGTTTATTATATAGATCTCATGCTTACAATAATTAGACACGCAACTCCAAGACTATAATTAGCCTTTAACATGCAAACTAACAGTCCAAAAATAGACTCTCCAGAATCTGCATGCAAACTGCATGTTCACACATAGGTTGCCGACGTCGGCTCCTCTTGACTGATGTCAGCCAACTTGTAACCAACGTCAATTGCTTTTGCACTGCTATTTGATCGACGTCAGTTGATCAGATCGATGTCAGTTGCCCTGCAACTCATTTTGCAACTCTCTGCAACCTTTGTAACTCTTCCTGTTTGCATCCTAGTGAAGCTTTTAGCTCCACAACCTAACAATCTCCCACTTGGAGATAAACAACTGCACCTGTACCTATACCTATACACCATCTAATTTATTCCCTAGCTTGTATCCCTCTTCAATCTCAACCCTAAAGACTAACCACCACACATCCTGTGATGTTACACTTGTCATCCAAGTAACCTGCCACATCCAAACCTACAACTCCATGTAGTGAAGACCTTGACCCTGCATAACAAGAATCCCTGTTACTAGTCCCTCTCAGATACCTGAGAATCCTCCTTCCCTGAATTGGCTCCAAACTCTTTGACAACTCCCACTATTTGGGAAAACTCAAGTCTACACCAGCCCTTGGTGTGCTTACTGATTCTGCATCCTGCATCTTGAACCTTGCCAACACCTTCTTCACATCAGCTCCCACTGGAGATAAAATCTCCATGACTCTTATGCCAAAGAATTTTGCTGCTCCCAAATTCTTCATGACATACCTCTGAACTAATTTTACCTTTAGCTCAAAAAACTCCCTGCATGTGTAACCCTATAACAAGCAACCACACCACATATAGTAACAAGATAATGGCGTGACTCATCATCCACCTGGTAAAGAAAAACATAATAGTTACATTGAAATTGAGTAAAGCCCTACTTTGTCATCCACCTGTCAAACCTGTACCATTATCTTGCAGTGTCCTCAAGACCTTATGCCCTGGCCTTCCATCTCATGTATCCATCCACTCTCTTCTTTAACTTGGGAATCCATCTGTCTTTCAGTACTTTCTTCCAGCTGATAACTCCACCAAAAAATACCTGTTTGGTTCTTCTCCAAGGACTCACACTTCTCATCCATGCCAAGCTCTCACTATTTCTAGATTCTACCTACATTACCTCTTCACATCTTCCTAGTTCTTGACCATCAGTAAGCAATATAAAGAAGGTGAACAACAAATATAAGGTTCACTTATCCTTTTTGACCTCTATATGGGCATTTGAGACTTGTTGGCAGCTTGCTATCCGCCCACCATCCATTCCAGTGACCGATCTCAACCATCTCCCAATCTGCACCCGATCGATGTCGGTTCCCTGCACTGACCCTGACTGCCGACATCATTTCCCTGGCCGATGCCGGTATCCATTTTTCTGACATTAGTTCTTGTCTGACCAACATCGGTCTTCCTATTGTCAATGTTAGTTACTGTATGACCGATGTCGGTACCTGTGTTCACTTGTGAGTGATGACTTTTTACCCGTGAGCTCCTTTTGGATCAAAACCCTGTTCAAATCAACACAGCCCTGCTCAAAATAATTCAGTCCCCTTAGCTGATCTCTATCTGTCATCTCCTCCATGAACACCAAGGATTTCCAATTCTTAAGTTTATCAAAGATATCTATCTTACGCTTAAGAACATGCATTCCCCTCCTACATATGTGGCCAAGCCTACAAAGCCACATCTCTGCAATAGAAGGTGAATCAGTAATATAAGTAGATAGATAAAGGATACCTACTTTCTTACCACCGTCTAATTTAAGTACATCTACTGTGAGAGTTACTGTGCATCTCCCATCACCCAACTTTCTTGAAGAAATTAGACTCATCTCCAAGACTGGTACCTGCATGACCTCCTTTAACACCTGTGTGTTACCCATCTACAATTTCAGCTTCACTTCCCCTTCATCAATAATCTGACAAGGCTCACCAACCCCTAAATCAATCTCTCCAAAGTCTCCAAAGACATACCCATTAAAAGATGCTCTATTTTGGGCTACATGGAAAGAGGCAAAAGAATCTGTAAACAAAGATTCTACTTTATCTAGAGCAACCTGTGCAACATCACCTGCAACATCTGCTTCTACACGCTGATCTTCTATCAACCAACAATCTTCCTTTACCTGCTCTTTCTTTCCATCAATTAGACCATTCATGCTATTCAATTTCTCCATTCATAGCTTACTTTATTCTACCATTGCTATACTCCCACTCAATCTAAAACCCTTGAGAGTGACCTATAATAAAAAAACACTAACTAAATCTAAACCACCTGTTAGTCAACCCAACCAAAAGCTCTGATACCAACTGTCAAGTTGGTACTAACCTGGTCAACCTGCTCTAATACCAATTGTCAGGATCCTACTCTCCAAAATAAGAGCACATATATGATTACCTCTTGTATTAGCAACTAAACACAGAATTTAACTAGAATGAATAAGTAACTAGAAATATGAAACAACACAGGGTATGAGAGACAATACACAATTGTATTAATAATCACTCAGAAGAAAATACAATAAAGAAGATGCCACTTCTTCTTCCACCTCAAAGGCTTGCCACACCTCAAGGACTTCTTCCCTCTCTCTCTTATGGTCCCAACAATCAACTCCAATACAGAATTGATGTTTACCTCCACCAGTTAGTAACAATGCTACCAGTACACAAAGTACACAACTGTACTCCAAGTAGATCTCCTGCTCTCTGCTGCCACCTGCAAATCACCAGACCTTACTCACCATTGTAGATCTCCAAAAGAAGCCATGCACACCTACTGACCAAGATCATACATACACGAAGAACCCTTCTGATTCTCCAAACCAGCACCCACACTTGGTACTATGGCACTAGGAGGAACACACCATTGCTCTCCTCTCTCTGAAGGAGCTTATTTTGCTCTCTTACTCTCTAGCACTAGTTTACAATACAGCCCATGAGTCTATTATACAGATCTCATGCTTACAATAATTAGACTTAATTACAATAATTAGACATGCAACTCCAAGACTATAATTAGCCTTTAACATGCAAACTAACAGTCCAAAAATAGACTCTCTAGAATCCGCATGCAAACTGCATGTTCACACACAGGTTACCAATGTCGGCTCCTCCTGACTGATGTCAGCTGACTTGTAACCAACGTTAGTTGCTTTTGCACTACTATCTGATCGGTGTTGGTTGATCAGACCGATGTCGATTGCCTTGCAACTCGTTTTGTAACTCTTTGCAACCTCTGCAACCTCTGTAACTCCTCCTGTTTGCATCCTGGTGAAGCTTTTAGCTCCACAACCTAACAATTAATGTATCTAAATCGACATTTTGCATCACTATTTTCATTAAAATGATTTTGGGGTTAAACATTTTGGTAGAATAAATAACTATTGAACTTTAGAATAATTTGAATGCTTGGATTTGGAAAGCTTGTCATCATTCTACTTGGTTTTTTGTTTAAGGAACTAACTCTACTTGTTTTATTAGTGTATGATATGGTATTTATTTTGTAGTTGCATTTCTCCATGTGCATATGTTTCCATATACACATAGATTAATGCCTAGGCAAAAAAACTACAACATTTATGTGTTTGTCCCGAGTCTTTGTATTTGCACTATGTGTTTATCTATTACAAGAACCAAGTCATTTAAATGTCTAGTAACAATCTTTTACATTATAAATATGCTTTCTATTTAAAATATGTGAAAGACATGTTTAATTTATTATTGAGAAATGTTAATGTGTCATGGAATATACTATGAATTATATGATACTTTATTGATATGTTTTGAATATGGATCGAAATGCTATGCTCTTTATCAAATGAAATACTTGTAATTTTTTTTAGTTTTTAATATAATTTTTATTTTATTTCAAAAAAAACTTTAAAATTTATTGTTTTAAATATAAACTTCTTACTAATATTAATGTATATGAATCAACATTTTATATCATTGTTTTCATTAAAAAAAATTGGCGTTAAATATTTTGGTAGAATAAATAATTATTGAACTTTAGATTAATATGAATGCTTGGATTTAGAAAGCTTGTCATCACTTTACTTGGTTTTTTATTTAAGGATCTATTTGTAATTATTTTATTAGTGTATGATATGGTATTTATTTTGTAGTTGCATTACTCCATGTGCATATGTTGCCATATACACATGGATCAATGCATAGACAAAAAAAAATTACAATTATCTTGCTCAAAATAGAGCACCCCATTCCATTTGCACATCCTTTCATGTCTATGACTATGATAAATCATCTTGACCATGGATTTATTTTTCACTTGTAATTTGTAAAATATCTGTATAAATCATTTCAAGAGTCCTTTCACGTTAGTGCAAAATATGGACATAGCTATGCATAAAACTATGCACTGATGCTCTCTTTTGGCTACCTTGGCACTACAACGTAGACACTAAATTGTTTTCAATATTGGTTGTAATATTCTCATGTAAATTAACAAGTGTTTGTAGTTTTAAAAATTGGGTTTCAATAAGCATCTTCCATTCTTATAGTGGCTTGAATTCTTCTCTCAGTCAACCATTTTCTTAGTAGATGTTGAATAATTATCGAATGAACATTGAGGAATGTTTTTGATGCATATAAAATCAAAATAAAATGGCAAATGTAGATGGTGATGATAAATTTATCTTTGTATATTGTTATATTCCATCCACTAAAAATGGTTCTGATATTATAGGCATTGCTTTAGAAAAATAAAATCTATTTAGAACCTATTCATTCAAATACAATGTTGGTGATTGTTTATTTGATATATTTCAAGTCTTGGTGCATTTTAAATACACATCTATAGAACTTTGCATTGGGATTATAGAACACTTTCACATATGCTTAGAGAAGAATGAGAAAGATGCACTAAGATCCTTAAAACTAGAATTGGATCTTAGAGAAATATATAGACTGCACTGTGTCTATGATACCTTTTCATTTTTTGAATGGATGCAAGTCTCAGCAACTACATACATGATAAAAGGAGAACATGATCTATAGGGTGAAAAAAATTTCATAAATTGGATTTCTAAATGGCTCGTCATTTTTATTTGTGTCTGGTGTTAAGCACAGGATATATCTTTTACTTAATCAAATTCCTTTTGCTTTAACCACTTAATCATACATTCAAGATATGAAATAAAACTAAAATCAATAACATGCACCACATAAGAGAGATAGAGAGAGAGAGAGAGAACAAATTTTACGTGGAAACCCAAAGTGGGAAAAACCATGAAGAATAATCTCAAGTATATAAATGAGCACCAACTCAAGTTACAAAGTTCATAAGAACCAACTTACAAGAGCACCAACCCCTTTACTGAGCACTAACACAGCAACAATTTGTGAGCACCCACCCATAGGAGCACCAACCCCTATTGTGTATACCACACAACTATCTCTCAATATTACTTTCTAAACAAATGATAGAACTCTTTAATATCTCTTCTCTTTTCTCTACTATCCTCTACTCTTCTTAGATAGATAAAATCATTCACTTCCATAATATAAATGGCTTCCAAATCCTCCTTTTATAGCTTTCCAAATGACCTTTGTCATTCACCCTTTGAGACCTTTCAATTCACATAGAAAATGGTGCCAAACTTAAATGACCCTTCGAATCTTTTCTTTGTCTTTACCTGGTGACTCTTCAAATTCCTTAAGGTGACTCTTCATGTGAAAATAAATCTTTTCTCTCTTTTGTCTTTAGTGATGACTATTCAAATTCCTCAAGGTGATCCTTCATGGAGAAATGAATCTTTTTCCTCTTTTGTCTTTAGTGATGAGTCTTCAACTTCCTTATGGGACCTCTTTTATCTTTATGCAACCAAAAATATATTCATTAATATTTAATTAATATTAACACACTTTTAGCCAAGATATAAACATTAAAAACATCTTTAGACATTAAATGCTAATTTGACATCAATGACAATATTTCTAAGAATCTCCCCCTTTATCTTTGATGGCAACTTGAAACTATCACCAATTCTATAAACTTGTACTACACATGCCAACCTGAAACTGAGACCTATAAATTGAACCAACTGAAAATATATAACAACTCCCCCTTACTATAGCATCTTATTTACTGAACGTATTCCTGTACCTATTCCCTATACCAATTTTTGCACTTGTTCCCTATACCTATTCATGTACTTATTTCCTATAGCTTACACTTATCTCCCTCTTGAATTATATACAAATTAATCTATCAACTCACCTTCTTGTCATGCAACATATCCAAGACCCAATAGCATCCACCATGCTTCAATTTTTCTTAAAAGTGTCTCTTTGAAGCCTGAAAGAGACACCTCACACAAAGGGTCCTAGAAAAAAATCTCAGGAGATTCCCACATCTCCTCTGTTACTTCCTTGATCTTCTTATATCTTTCTCTTAGAATCCATTTAAGCATGTCTAACTTATTTGACTTTCTAACCTTAACATTCATGATGTTTTTCATATTCTCAACTCTTGCAACTATCTTATATTAATAAGGCTCATGCTCAAATGTGACAAGAGATTCTTTACAGTCCTTCTTATCTAATTCTTTATCTACTATAGCAAGTAATTTATTCTCACTCTTAAACTCAACCTAATCAACCTTTACTGTCTTAGGTCTCCAAACTTGAATTTGGCTCTTCTCATACCTTCTAGGGGCTCTGTATCCTTTGACATACCTTGAAGATCTATTTACTCTATTTGGACATAATTTAGCAATATGGCCAATCTTATGACAACAAAATAAAACAACATTTCTCATACCTTTTGCTTGAATGTGACAGATGTCCTTTTGATTTATTTCTTCTCCTCATATAATCTCTTACCTTATGAAAAACATGTTGACAAACAAAATAGTGGCCATGAAAAGAATTTGAAAACCTGAAACCATTGGGCTGCCTGATTGGCTTCTTCAATTCGCCCTTCAAATTTGCATCCTTCCTACCTTAGACCAATATTTCATGATCTTTCTTAACTTTAATTATAAGCCTCAAACCTAACTCAACCTTTAATTGATTACACTCTTCTTCTCTTGATTTCAAACTTGAATTTGTAACCTCTAGTTGATTCTTGAGATCCTGAATAAACATCTTATCATCTTTTGCTTTTATAGCCAACTTAGAATCCAAGATACACACATGTTCCTTAAGAGCCTTGACCACAAATTTAAAATCTTGATTTTCCTTCTTTAGCTACATGGCCATCTTGTGCTTTCCCCGATCTACCTTCAAGTTGTTAAACTCTTTCTAAAGGAATCTGCTCTGATACCAATTGTTAATCATAAGATTATCTTTTACTTAATCAAATTCCTTTTTCTTTAACCACTTAATCATACATTCAGGATATGTAATAAAATTGAAAGCAATAATATGCACCACATCACAGAGAGAGAGAGAGAGAGAGAGAGAGAGAGAGACTAGATTTTACATGAAAAACCAAAGTGGGAAAAACCATGGAGAATAATCTCAAGTATATAAATGAGCACGAACTCAAGTTTAAAAGTTTGTAAGCACCAACTCACAGGAGCACCAACCCCTTTGTTGAGCACCAACATAGCAATGATTCATGAGCACCCACCCATAGGAGCACCAACCCATCTTGTGTATAAAACACTAACTATCTCTCAATGTTGCTTTCTCAACAAATGATAGCACAATACTATATCTCTTCTCTTTTCTCTCCTTTCCTCTGCTCTTCTTGGCTAGATAAAATCATTTGCTTCCATAATACAAAATGGCTTCCCAAGCCTCATTTTATAGCTTTCCAAATGACCTTTGGCATTCACCCTTTGAGACCTTTCAATTCACATAGAAAATGGCACCAAACTTATATGACCCTTTGAATCCTTGCATTCAAAAATTCACATGGTGACTCTTCATAAGCAAACACGTCATTTCCCTCTTTTGTCTTTAGTGATGACTCTTTGGATTCCTCAAGGTGAGCCTTCATGGATAAATACATCATTTTCCTCTTTTGTCTTTAGCGATGACTCTTCGACTTCTTCATGGGAGCTCTTTTGACTTTATGCAACCAAAAATATATTCATTAATATTTAATTAATATTAACACACTTTTAGCTAAGATATAAACATTAAAAACACCTTTAGACATTAAATGATAATTTAACATCAATGACAATATTTTCAACATCTAGCCTTTGACAAGCAAGAGAAAATATTTCCACTTTAATCAACATTTACATTTGACTCCTTATTGCATACTTTTTCATGATCAAAACCCGATGGATGGGCATTACGAACCATTATATTATAAGAAATTAAATAATTATAGGGATTATTCAAAATGATTATCTTGTATAAAACATGTACTATGCTTTCTCTCTATTAGGAAGTAAGTGCTTCAAAATTTCAACTAAATAGATTAACAAAAAAAATGGAGGAAACATCTAGTTATGGTGATAGGAGAAGCTTTTGACATATGGCCTTTGCATCAGTATGTATCACAAACTTTTTTAAATGCATTTATTTTAGGAGATGTAAATTCATATTCTTGTTCTAAAATAAATCTAAAGGACAATGTTATCAAGAGCATACCAGCCATTACAAATTTGTAAGGATATATAATAAAACTGGTTTTGCTTTATGACAGTGGAATAAAAGTTAGAGACTTTGTTATATAATGTATTTAATATTTGTTAAAAATTAATACACATCTATAGTCATTGTCTAATTAATATATTGTCAAAATTTATGATAATTGCTCTGGAATAAATGTCATACACAACATTATTTTTTTCAAAATAGACAGATTATATACACTATGATCTATTGATGGTGTGACATTAGGATAGATAGTAGATTTGAGCTTTTACAAGTTATGAAAATATAATACCAAGGAAAAAAACATTTTTTAAAATATTAAGAATTACACAAAGCCAGTCTAAGCAAAATAAATTTTTCAAGAACCCTAACAAGAAGCGAGTACAAACTTTTAATAAAAAGGCATTGATACTCCTGTGCATGTTTGTTAAATTTTAAAATAATTAAATTTTAAACAAAACATAATGCTTTTAGAAAAAGTTGAAGAAAACACATGGAAGCAATAAATGTCAAGTGTTAAAGTAATTTGTATAAAAAAATATGCACAAGTTGTAACCAGTGATTGAAAAGTGGAGTGCTTCCCAGATTTACAACACCTACAAACATCAGGTAAAACAAATAGTTAAATATTGTGCTTAATATATTGAATATTGAGGAAAGGCTCATTGTATTGAGATAGTATTTTCATAGATAAGAAAATTGGGGTATATCAAACCCTAAATTAAGATAAAATATCAAATTATCATTGTGCCAATAAATATTGATAAAATTCAAAAAGCATTGCCAAGATCTGTATACGAAGGAACAAAAATTGTTATGGTTATATAAATATGATTGAAATAAAAAAAATGCATATCAACAAGGGGTTATTTGGCCATAGATTTTTATGAAATCATTGGAAGAGTTATGCACAAGAAAATTATACAATGACCAAAATGTGTAGATCAATCCAAAACAGAAGCCATTGTTGAGCTCTATTACTAGAGACAATTCAAGTAGTAATAATGTTTTAAGTGGATCTAGATTTGATATAAATAATGAATCAAACATGTCTTCTAATTTAGAAGAAAGTTATTTAAATGATATAGTGGTGCATGGTTTTGTAGACTCGAGATATATTACTATGTTCAAACACAAGATGATTTCAATATCACCAGTAAAAGACAATCAACCAATTAGCATTTTCAAAGATAAAGACTTTGAGGAAATGAATTTTATGACTCTTTTTTTTTAGACCCTCATGATGAATATTTTGTCACAGAATTTATATATCAAAAAATATCATAATGGGAATTGTTGCATGCCTACTGTCGATTTACATATCATTTGGCAAATTTTTTTTTTAAAGCAATAAAGATAATTATATATAAAGTAGAAAAGGTAATGTCAGTTTGAATTAGAAAAGGCTAGTTGAAAGGCAAGAAGCTTTTGGCAAAAGATGTCAAATATAAGCCAAATATAGAATGGATATTAAAATCAAACATTGGGTATGTGGACTTCAAAAAGATACAGATCTCACCTAATTACATATAAGGTCTAAAAAATGCATTTGCCATGATACGACAATTATGGACACCAACATTTTTATTGACCTTTAAAAGTGTTAAACATCACTAGCAGCCATTGATAAATGCACTTAAACAATTGCATTTGAAATATATAAAAAAGGGATACTAGATTTGACAAATGCAATGAAGTTGAGGATGCTTCATTTATTGCCAAAAAATATATAGTTACATGTACACGGTATTATAAACATTGAATCAATGCACTATGATAAATGATTTATAATGATGAGTTGTTTCTAGGAAAAATCATTGATTATTTCTACATAACCAAATTCTAACAAAGAGGAAATATGCCAATGATCATTGGTTGGTGTGGGTGCATAATGCACTAATATATGGTAAAGACAAGAACTTAACAATTACAAATTTGATAGACTTGTACATAAACTATGACTGTGACATATAGGATGATGATGTGGTGAAATTTCATATACATCATCACTCTAAATATGTAAGAAAAAAGATAAAAACTATAGATATAATTTTCCTCAAATTCCAATGCAACAAACAATAATACTTGAACCATCTAAAAAAGTAGATGAACTTGCAATTGTAAAACTAAAATACATTTATTTGTTGTTAAGTACAAAACAATATATTGTTTCTGACAACTTCAATACTTTTTTGCAAGATATACCTATGTCTAAGTCCTAGTACATGGCAATAATATAGGACACATTTAAACAACCCACTAAAAATCTCGCCCGTACACAATCACAAGCATAGAGCAATAGCTTTATGAGGAAATTTCCATATTTTTGGCAAGAAAATACATATGTATAATTTGTTTTCAATTCTTATGCTACAAAAACATATTGTAGCTCATACATAATAAAAATAAATTCAAAAACCATGCATGCTTTTTAACAAACATGAAAATAGAACACAATAATTAATATAGATGATGTTTAGATGCTGAATAGACTAGGAAATGCAATGCTGAAATATCAACACATGCTTACACAACAAGTCATTTATTGGTGTTATCTTTCCCATTAAACTATTATTCAAGGACATGCACTTTTGTAAATACAACTAGTATTGATGAATTAACATTTATCTTAAAACCTTTAATTATTCTTAAACATGAGCCAGATGATTATGAAATTATAAGATGTTGATCTCTTATAGACTATTGCATTGTGTGTCCTACAGCCATCAATGATATTTATTTGGTTGAATTTATTTTTGGTTACTATAAAAATGGAAATCCATTGAAAATAAATAAAACTTGTGTTATATGTTTTGTTAACTATAAAAAACATCTTGATATTTAAAAATATTTCCATGAATGCTTATTTTTGTATGTGCCATTTCAAAATAATGAAAATAGTTTAAAGCAAGAGTTTGAAACATGGAGAGAAGAATACAACTTACATGTGAATATTATTACAAAAATGAATCAAAGTTCTATTATGACATAAATCCTTTTTTGGGGAGCATATAAGATGATTCTCATCAAGTAGAGTTTGGTACTATAAACACATTCAAAGTTAGATTTTATGCACATAAATCAAAAGACATGGAGGAAGAATATGATTTACACATAAACTTAGTAGTAAATTTTGTTTCAGGTCATCAAAGTAAAAAAAACCATTTGAGTTTTTCTAGAATCAATACATCTTTGATAATGCCAACTATTACAAGCATAGGCGTATGTTAAATTAAGAGCAACAAGTAATTATTAAAGGCATTTCTTGTAAAAAATGTAAAAACAAAAACAAGCCATTGTATTTACTCTTATCAGGAGTTTCAAGAACAGGAAAGACTTTCATAGAAAAATGTATAAATAAAATAATGATCCATATTTATTCTCAATATATTGACAATTATTCATGCAAGCCAAAATGACTTATTCTTGTATACACAGGAAAAGATAAGTGCAATGCAAGCAGAGTGACATTGCATTCAAATTTCTAGTTACCATTTAATAAATCAAAATTTATTATGTTAAACAATGAATGCTTAGATGCATTGTTAAAACATTACAACCAATTAAAAATAGTTCTAATATATGAAATCTTACTTGTAGGATAAATAATTTTATATTACATTGATATATGTTTGTGTGGAGATAGAATCTAAAGATAGTTAGATCAAGCATTAGTCAAGAAAAAAATGCATAAGAACATAACTAGCTAAGCCAACATCTTCGACGGGGTTTGGAAAATGACAATTAAGATATTTTGAAATAAAGCACATACATAATACCTTCCCAAGAGTGTCTCATCACCCAAATGTGGCTCAAACTATGATTTTTCCTTTGACTTGGTGCCCAAGTCTTTAGCAATGATGCAAGGCAAAGCTTCTCCATCACCTCTTGCTCACCAACAAAACTAGGCTCATGATATTTAAATCAATGTTATTCCTATATTAAAGCTATCCTATTCAGGCTTTACCCATTTACAGGTGTATACTGTAGGTTGCCCCGATAGGAATCATTAAGGAGTTTGATTCGATTACCAGACAATTCTTATGGGCTGGTAGTCTGATCTCCACTAAATGGAGCCTTATTAGATGGGAGATTGTCTACAACCCCAAACAATATGGCAGGCTCGGTCTGAGGCAGACGAACTTAAATGGTATTGCTTTGGCAGTCAAACTTTATTGGTGATGGTGCACCAAACAAGATAAAGCTTGGGCCAAAATTCTCTCACAGAAGTACTACTCCAGAACCATTCAGAGGGACATTCCTTGCTATCTACTTATTGGGAAAGGTTCGACAATATGGGGTGCTCTCAAAAAAGGGGTTGCTCTCATCAAGGATGGCTTATTTTGGATTTGTAAACAGGGATCCAAGGCTCTCTTTTGGTCTAACTCTTGGGATGTTTATCCTCCCATCATTTCTCAGTTTCCAAATTTGTTGAACCTTTGTCAGAGATTCCTTGATGCTGACTGGTCTCGAGTGAGTGACTTCAAAGTTTACATTACACAAGGACAAGTGGAGGTAGCTCATTGGAAAGCTCCCAAAACTTGGCCTATTAATGGGATGCAGGAAGAGAATGAAGAGCTATTGAGCATCCTTTCCAGGTGTCACTGTAGTCCTCTTCAAGAGGAGGATGAGCTAGCTTGGTCTCCCAATCCCAAGGGAGCTTACACAATTTCATCTGAATATCAGGCTTTACTTCTTCAGAGATTGGGTAGGGGGGAAGTACATTGGTGGAGATAGGTCTAGAATAAATTCACATGGCCTAAATGCAACTATTTTGCTTGGATGCTAGCTTGGAACAGGTGCTTGACCTAGGATAACCTCTGAAAGAGAGGTTTCCAAGGCCCTTCATTATGTGTAATGTGCAGAGTGGTCAAGGACGATTTAGCACACCTTTTTTTATGATGTCCCTTTTCCTTACAACTCTGGCATTATTGGTGGGATGTTTGGCAGCACCCATGTTTTCAAGCTTAATCTATGGTCGATTTCTATAATGGAATGGGAGAACCCCCCTCAAGGACGACCTTCCTGCAGGACATATGGCTGGGCAACCCCATTTTTCTGTTCAACAGATCGGGTTTGAGAGAAATAGGTGAATTTTCTGGGGGGTGAGGGTCATGGTGTAACAAGTATGGAAAAAAGTAGTGGGGATGATCCAGGAAACCATCCAAGCAAAGAGTGTGATCTGCCTTCCTTTAACCAAATAGGATGCTCATGTGGTGGCATGACTTGGATTCCAGTAGTTAACTGGTAAGTCAGCATGTGTCAGGAGGAGCAAGCAGGTCAAGGATTAGATTCTTAGGACTGGTCAGTGGCAATGCCCCCCTAGTGGGAATCTCAATATCAATACGGATGGTTCCTCTAGAGGTAATCTGGGACCTGCGGGTACTGGAGGGATAGGAAGGGATTTTGAAGGTACGGTGATTTTTCTTTTTGAAGTTCTTGAGGGGCTACAAACCATTAACATGATGGAAGGCCAGGCCATTTTTTATGCCCTTGAGAAGGCCCAGGTGTTAGGTTGGCATAGGATAATCTGTGAATTAGAATCTCAAGTCTTAATTAACCTGCTCATTAAGAGTAAAGTGGTGGACATCAATTGCAACTATCTCTGATTGTGCAACAGATTTTACAAATTTGCTCGCTTATAGATAGCATTACTTTTGCTCACATTCTATGTGAATGGAATAGGGCAGTGAATTTTTTGGCTAAATGGGCATCAGACCATTTGGATGGTGGAAACATTGAGGATTTGGGGTCTCTCTCCTTGATGTTCTATTCTAATTTGGAAAGAATTCTAGACGCTGATAGGGAGGTTCATAATATTGTCTAGTTGGGCGTGTGCCTAATTTTTCAGTTTTTGTTGCTTTCTTCTGGGGGTTTTTGCCCCCCATTCTTCTTGTAATGATTTTTTTTACTTATTAATATTATTTTTATGCCTTTTAAAAAAAAAGTTATCCTATTAAAAATTAAGCATAATAAACACCACACACAAATGTCTTGTGTAGATAGTTCTACATAATAAATTTACACAAATGAAGCTTAAAAATGGTGGTCTTAGCCCTCCTATTTAAATATTTTTAAATTTGATCAAGATTTACCTTGACCATCCATCTTGAGATCAAGATGTGTGACCATGAATTAATCCAATTTTGTATAATTAATCCATAAATACACTCATAAATATTTGGAAGGAAGGGGCATTAAAGAGGCATGGGAGGCCTTAAGCTTGATATTTATTGCATTTATGGCTTATGGATGCCACCACACAAATGATGTCATTTGATGATGTAGATATTAGGGATCAATTTTCAAATAAAAGATATTCAATAAATTTCATGGATTCTCTACTTAAGCTTTTGATTTGGATTAATTTTTCTAAGTGAGATTAATCAAAATTTAAGTAATTCTTTGGAAATTGGTTGCACACTATTAATCAAACTAGATAGAATGTCATATTACCAGTTCATAGTTTGACTGGAGTGGAATTAAAAGGTGATGTTAGTTACATATAGACCAATATCCCATTTAGGACATTGTCAACACAAAATAACATTTACACATGTCATGTGTTTCTAAATTAGAAGAATAGAGTGATCTAGAGCACTAAAATGCATTTTTATCATTTTGACTTGAAATGATTTGAGAAAAGTTAATAATCACATAAAGTACATTGCCCTAATTAGAGATATAATAGCCTAAATCAACACTTTTATATGACAATCTTGAACCATTTAGTGTGTTTAAATGATTTTATCCTAAATTGTGCATTTTTACAAATTTTGAGTAAGATTGATAATTACAACATAATGGTGTTAGGAATTATATGTCTACATTTTATCCCTATTTGAGAAGGCATAGTGAGACATTAAGGTGAAGCAACATCTTTTCAAAAAAATAATTAGGAAAAAGTTGGAAGGAAATGACCCATGATGCCCCCTTGAGAGGACATATGAGGATGAAAGATAAGGATGGACTCTCGAAAAGAGAGAGAAAGTTAAATTAACCCATGGGATAAATTAAATCCATAAGAGCTAATACTTATACACATTGGCTCTAAATGATCAAAATATAATTAGAATATAATGGGCCCCAAGAATTGGGGGAAGGGGAAGATATAATCCAAAAATATAAGTGACACACTTTGAACACACATAAGGCTAGGGTGGAAGTTATGTGTTAAAGAACTGATCAATATCAAGACAAATTGCACACTAAAACATTACCAGAATGAGGGCAAATATCTATAGATCTTGGAATTAGAATAAAAATGAGAGCATCACTCTAGAGAAAGTAAATAATGTTCCCTAGTAGAGTGAATTTGATCAGTAGATTAAATAATTTTTCCCCAATAGGGAAATTTTTTTATCACTAGTAATTAATTATACCCTGATAGGGTTGATTTAGATTTGTGACTAGTTTAAATGTTGTGCCCCCATAGGTAAAATTGGTAAGCATATCTCAAGGATATAACCTAATGTATAGATTAGAATGCGAGCGAGAACAAACATAGAGGTTATGGTCTAATGACTGAAATAGTCATAAAAATCTAGGCATATGAAGATGCACAAAGTGATGAAAAAAATGAATAGAAGAATAAAGGTGGTTGAGTTGACCTGAGATACGTCATGTATCCAAGCATTTCTTACATAGTCTAAATGGACCTCAAGCCAATGTAGTTCACCCAGAAGTGGGAGAAAATGGAATGAGAAATGAAGAATAGAAAAAAATAGACCACTATTTGATTAGACTCATAATGTATGCCAAGAGATGCCCATATTGCATAGAGTCTGGTGCTTAAGCCATTGGTGCCTAGTGTCATTGGTGAACTTGAGATTTGATCATCGAAACTACATTGATTTTGAGACTTGAAACCAAAGCACATAGTGCTTACTATAGCAAACTAGAATTATGCATCATAAGTATGAATAGCTTATAATGACATTGGATTTTAATTGTACTAAGCTAGTTTAAATGTGAACATTTATAACTAATGATAATGATAAAAATACCAATACCATAGTTAAAACTATTTACATTTAAATAAATAATAATAATAAATAAAAACCAAATATAAATGCAACCAAACTTAAAATCAAGATATGAACAATCAAGACTTAAGTAGGAATAATAATGTACAAAATCGAAGCAAGAACAACTTAATAACAAGTATGAAATCAAGATATGAATAATCAAGATCCATGTGTACTAAAAAGATGTACTTGGAAAACAAAATAAAGAACAAGATAAAATAAGAACACAAAAAACTAGAAGAAATAAGAAGAAACAACAAAGGAAAATAAATAAATAAATGAAGAGATAAGAAAACACAATAAAACACCAATAAAAATCAAATAAACACACACAAACAAGCAATTAGTCACAATGTTAGTGTGGTTTGAACATAATTATTTGGGCACATGTAGTAGAGGAATTTAATTTCTAAAATAACGTAATAAGGACAACAGACACAAAATTGCCCCCAAGTGATAGGGAGACAACACAATATAAAAATAGGGGAAAAGAGGAAAAGGAAGGGGGATGGTCGAGATGACTCCAAATGCACAAGACAAGTGGATGTTGCCTATATAGTTCCATGGATGTGAGATCCAACATGAACTTCAAGCAAAATGTAGTTCTCCCAAGAAATGGGATAGAAGAAAAAGGATGACAGGAAAATATGAATTAATGTTGTATAGGAAAAGGGAAAATGGGCTCCTAAAATGGCAAGAGCATACAAAAGAATGCTTTTAAAATGGCAAGATCATGGAGAGATTAGAATAAATAAAAGTGTAAGACAATGTTTTTATTCTTTTTCTTGATCATTTTATAATGTTTTGGTGTTTTTGGGATAAGCAATAGAAATAAAATATTTAAAAAAGGTTTAGCAAACCACCTAGCTGAGGAGATGCACGTCCATAGATAAGAGTTCAAACAATAGCTAAACCAGCTACAATAGTTGATCATGGATATAAATAATGAAAAAGGGAACTAACTAATCAAGGAGATGTTCATCCAAGAGTAGAAGTTCCAATAATAGCTAATGTTGGTTGTAATATCCCATGTTCATAAATCAGTAAGAGCGAGATCCTACTAAGGCAACAATACCTACCAAACAATAGTAAAATGGTATAATAGTATGCAGCAAAAGATAACTTTGAAAAACCATCCAGTAAGCAAAGATCTTAAGTTGAATATGGATTTGGGTTCACTTATCTATAAAAGAAGTTGCAAAATATTGTCCAAGCTAAATTGCTTTGTATAATTGGCATTGAATGTGTTCATAATACATATGAGTCATAATTAGGATTATAATTGGTCAAGGGATAAAAGATGTCCAAGTTACAATGGACTAGGGTATAAAAAGAATGTGGTTCTTAAGGATAATGGTCCAGAATGAATATTTTCCAAAATAAGATGATCTAGGGTGGGTTCAAAATGAGTCAA
Organism: Torreya grandis; assembly: GCA_037957365.1. Taxonomy (NCBI): domain Eukaryota; kingdom Viridiplantae; phylum Streptophyta; class Pinopsida; order Cupressales; family Taxaceae; genus Torreya; species Torreya grandis. The sequence continues at coordinate 50,741 of JARHVA010001043.1, forward strand.
GCTGAAATATAAATGATCTAGAGTGTTAACGGTCTAAATTTCAACTATCTAGAGTCATAAAATAATGTTTTTCTCAAAAGAACAATCCAAGGTAGGTTAAAACATAAATAATGTAGTCCATCATGGGATGGTCCAAAATATAATGGTAGGATAAAATAACTTCAGCACAAGTTACCCCTAAGCAAGGAGTCCTGTAGACAATGGTTCAAAGTTGTCAAGCATAGAACTAATTGAGATGCACAATGTTCATGGTATCTGGAAGTTCTTCACCCCCTGGAGTAGCTAATTGTTATGCCCTAGATCCACAATTTGCTATGATCCCATAGGTTCCAAGCCAATTGGGTTGGAACTTACCCTTCTTCTTGAATTTAGCATTTATGTTCTTCTAATTCTCTTTCAAGACCAAATCACTAATCTCAAACTCTTGAGGGAGAATGTGCTTGTTGTAGCCTCTTCACAATCTTTTTTGATAGGCCTACAAGTTTTCTAAGGTAGCCAAATGCTTTCCATCTATAAGTTTTAGTTCTTGAAACCTTAAGACTCTATACTCTTTATCATCTTCAATATTCTCCAAAGAAACTCGCAATTAACTCGATCTCAATCAAGATAATAGCTTATGTGTCATAAACAAGGGAATATGGAGTGGCTCTTGTGGCAGGAAAAAATTACAAGTGCTAATTATAGCTAGCTTCCTTGATAATCTTCTTTAAGATGGATATAATGGGTTTTTTTATGCCTCGGCTTATCTGTTGCCTTGTGAGTTATGTGGTGTGTATGGTTTGTGCTTGATTTTGAATTTTACATAAAGGTCTTTAACATCTCTATTTATAAATGATCCACCATTATCAGAGATAATTTGTGTTGGGATGCTATATTGACAGATGATATGGTAATGTATAAATTTGGAAATCTACCTACTAGTGATGTAAGTGAGAGGAATGGCCTCAATCTACTTATTAAATACTTGGTATTAGTTAAAATATGGTTATGTCCATATGAAAATGTTGGATTTATTATCTTGATGAGATCGAGGCCCCAAGTAGAAAACATCCTTTTGTACTAACCGGTTATAGTGTTAAAGAAGGTGCATGTATCAAATTTCCATGTTGTTGATAAGGAATACACCTCCTTACATAATTTCATGCATATATCCCCATTTTAGGCCAATAGTAACCAGTTTTGAGGAGATTTTTAGTTAAGACTATACTTTTAGTGTGGGCCCCACACATTCCTTCATGAACCTCCTTAAGAGTTAGATTGGATTCTCTCAAAGATAAATAATGAAGTATAATTCCATCGTAGCCTTTATGATAAAGCATGTTTCCAAGGAGGGTATGATGGGCTATGCGGTGAAGGAAATTTTTTTGTTGATTGTTAGATAGTTTAACTAGAAAAACATGATCATGGAAATAATTATAAAAACCTTGGAACCAATGTAGTTCAAGTGGTAGATTGGGACCAAAAATGGAACATACCCTTTTTGAATTGGATAAGACATGTGCAAATTGAAGAATATTTTCAATAATAAACTGTTACTCTTTAGCACTACTTTCAATCTATATCATGGACCTAATTATTTCCATTACATTGGTAGATCTGTTATTGGCCATTGGTACATGTTCAAACTATAGAGATTTAAAATGAGATTTGATATTATCCACAATATACTTATAGGGTATAATCTTGTCATCTCTAGTTTTTTATTGATCAATGGTTTGATTGATAATAAATTTGGAATCCTCATATACCATAAAGTGTTGGATATCCCACTACACTACAAGATGAAGTCCTATAACAAGTGTTTCATACTCAGCCATATTATTGGTACACTAAAAATTGATATGAAACACTTTGGGAATCAGATCCCCTTACAATGTAATCAATAATATACTAGCTCTAGATCCTCATGAAGTGAAGGAACCATCAAAATATAGTTTACATTGTTCAGCTTCATGATACACTTCTACTATCATGATATAATCATTTGGAAAGTCAAACTTGAGTGGTTGAGTGTCTATAATAGGGGCTTATACTATTTGATCAGTAATACTTGCCCCTTGATAGCTTTTCGGTTTTGATATTCAAAATCAAATTCACTTAAGAGCATAACCCATTTGGCCACGTGTCTTGTGAGAGCTACTTTGGCTAATAATAAATTGAGAGGATCCACCTTAGTAATAACAATGGTTTTATTATTAGCATATAATGTCACAACTTTTGGGAAGAGAAAACCATAGATAAACATGACTTCTCAATAGGTGTATAATTATGTTCATCATCCACCAACATCTATCTTAAATAATAAACTGCATGTTCTTTATATTGATCATCATGTTGGGCCAAAAGTGCCCTCAGTGCATGTTTAGTCATTGAAATGTAAAGAAGTAATGGTTGTCCAAGTGTTGGTGGTCTTAAAACTAGTGGGTTGGCCAAATATGTTATGATCTTCACAAATTTTTATTGACACCCATTATCCCATTAAAATATGACCCCTTTCTTTAAGAGATGTGTAAATGGGTGGTACTTATCTGCCAAATTAAGAAATGAACTTGTGAATAGACTGAATCTTTCCTTACAGGAATTGGAGCTATTTAAGATTTGAAGGTGGAGGCATTTTAAAAATGGCCTTAACCTTAGTAGGGTTGACTTTGATCCCTCTTTGTGATATAATAAATCCTATAATCTTTCCTGAAGTGATGCTAAAGACGCACTTCTTAGGATTTAGGTGAACTTTATATTCATGAAGTTTCTCAAAGATTCTCCATAGAACATCAAGATGTTTGGTACGTGTTCTTGATCTAGCTAAGATTTCATCAACACATTCCTCACCAATATCATCCATTATGTCATGGAAGATGACAGTCATGGCATGCTAAAAAGTGGTTCCAGTGTTCTTAAATCCAAATGACATGAATTGATAACATAATGGTCTCCACAATGTGGTAAATGTAGTTTTGTGTTGATCTTATTGGGCTATATTGATATTATTATATCTATAAAATCCATCCTTGAGGGATATTATTTAGTACCCTATAGTAAAATTGATAATCATGTCAATGTTGGGTGGATGAAAATCATCTTTAGGGAATGATTTGTTAATGTCTCTAAAATTTGTATAAAGGCGTATACCTTGTGGCTTTTTTATAACTAGAACTATGTTTGATATCCATTTAGAATAGTTTAGTGGTCTAATGAAGCCTGCTCCCAATAATTTATCCAATTAGGATTTTACCAATAGAGTAATGCATGAATGCATCTTCCTCAATTTTTGTTTAACTAGCTTGGCATCTGGATGAACAACAAGGCAATGGACATCCAAGTTAGGGTCTTAACCTGGCATGTCAGAATATGCCCATGCAAAAATATCAACAAAATCCATCAAAATGGATATAATGTGTTTTCACTTTGCTTCAATAAGGGAAGCTCCAAGTTAAACAATTTTGGTATCCTCATATGTTCTTAGGTTCACTTCAATAGTGTTTTCTACAAGGAGTGTAGAACCATCTTCAAAAATAGTAGGCAATGTGTGATCATGATCATCTTGTTCTGCTACAATTTCTTGTTGTTCCTCTCAGATCTCTAGATAATGTGATGAATCTAAATCTACCAAATTAGGTAATGGCCAACTAGCAAAAATCTTAGGAAAGTCAAGATCAAGATGCTCAAATACTTGTTATTCTAGCATGATGCCAATAAAGGCTATAGATCTAAGACATGATGGACCTTGTGCATGTTTTAGGGATGAGAATACTTTCCCATATAAGAGTGCCCAAAATAGGTTTTCACTCAAGGGATTATCTTTTTCTTTACTTTTTCCCTTACCAACAAGTTCCTCAAAGAGGTTTTCACCTAAGGATCTCGATGTTTTATCTTGTTTATGACCAAGAAAGTTTGTCTGCTCTCTAAAGTATGCAGAAGGATCCAATGAAAAATCAAAGCCTTGTTTATGATCGCCAATGGGCAATCCATCTCTGAGGCCCATATATTCTACAATTGATCTCATTTTAGAATTCATCAAGGCATATGATAAAATTTTGTTGGTCCTAATCAATGAGTTTGAGATGGCAACAGCAAATGGAATAATGGGGTGTTAACGTCATAATGGTATTTGAATCAAATAAATATGTGTCAGTAAGCTCATAAAAAATGCTATAATGGGATGCTACATCACTACTATGAGTCTTGTTGTTAGTAAATTTATAAAAATAACTATCAAAAGTCATGAGGTCACCACCATACAGTATACATCTGAGACCATGATTCAAATTAGGTATGTTGACTGATAAAGATTCCAAGATTCCTTGCACTCATGGGCTGAGGCCTTTTTTAGTATACTAAAAATTATCCATTATCCAATTAGGGATAGGATATTTTGGATTCTAAAAATAATCAGTAATTCCATCATAATATAACTAGTCTCCTTCAGTGAAAGCCTCTTGATCCTATTTTGGTGAAATAGTAGGTACAAATACCATCGATGGTTTCTTTGTTTTTTTCTTCATTTGCCAGATCAAGTTGGGCCTATCAGGGATTTTGGAAGGTTTGGGTTTACAAATTTTTTTAGGATACTTCAAAAACTTAGAAATATGGAAGGTGTCCTTAAGACAGTCTGTGAAAATGCCCACATCTTTTATAACAACTTGTTTTACAAAAGTTGTGGGAAATGGATCAACAAAAGTGGAAGAAAGGTCACTAGGGTTGATATAATTGGATTTTGGTGGATGTAAAACTATTTCCTTGATCTTATTTGCAATGAATTCATAACCAGGATAATATTTATAATTATGGAACTCAGTCTCTAGATGTTTACAATAATGATAAGGCTATAGATCAATAGGAATAGTGACCTAGATCCCATCATGGGGAAATTTAAGGCATTAATGTAGGGTGGATGGAATGGTATGTACTTCATGGATCCAAAGATGAATAAGAAGTATTTTATAAGGCAATTCAATATGCATAATATGTAATAATGTGTGATGGGACACAGACTCAATAATGATTGGTAAACAAATGGTACCACAAGATTCCCTCTTGGCATTGTTGTATGACTTTATGGTGATCATATTAAGCTAAATATATTTCACAATGTATCCCAATATATGTACCAATCTAAGGGACACTATGTTCAACCCTGAACCATTGTCTATAAGAACCCATTTAATTTTATGGTTTTCAATGATTACCTCAATATACAAGGGGTTATTATGGTTTAGACCAAGAGTGGACATGTCTTTTTGATCAAATGTAACTTTTTGAAATGAAGACAAATATCCTACTAGTGTTTGGAACTATTCAAGATTAATGTCTTGGGGAATAGTGAATTATTTTAAAAGGTCTCTCAAAATAGTTTTATGAACTTCAAACGTATGCAAGAGATCTAAAATAGAAATTCATATAGGGGTTTTACTCAATTGGTTTGATAGACTATAAGTATTTTCAATAGTAAAACAAGATGGTCTAGCCTTGACTAACACAGTGTTTGATTTTGGATCTGAAGGTATAATGTTCACATTGGGTTTAGTGGAAGAAAAGGGTAAAGGGCCCTAAAGATTAACTCACTAGCATCTAGTTATGATTGCACAATCTAGAGTTGACAAGGAGCCATTATAATTAAAAGAAGGATGAGATCCAAAAATAGTAACTTGTGCAAGTGAAGGTGTAATATAATTATGTGAACTCGACATGGTGTTACTTATGGGAGAGGGTGTTGACCCTATAATAATGGGTCTAGTATTGTGAAGAGTACGAGATAGTTCATAGGTTTTAATAGTGACAATGGCAATGTGGTTTGTAGAAATGCATCCCATAGTATTGTTGTAATCTTAAAGCATGTTGTTATAACCAAGGTTGTTAGCATGGGAATTATGATCTTGATTATAATCATGTTGATTATGATTATGGCCTTGATTTTTTTTATCATTGATTATGTCCTTGGTTTTGAATATTATATGGTAGTTATTGATTATTTTAAGGAAAGGGATCCTTTTAAATGCCCATATCCTGATTAGTGTCCTATGGAGCAAGCTTGATCTCAACTTCAACATTTTCAATTAAATATTCAATAAGGTGTCACAACTGAACACACCTATAAGCACCATGACTAACAACATGATAGAAGTTATAAAATTTATTTTCTTGGTACCAATTAGGTTTGGGTTAGTCCTTAAGAAATGGCTTTAATATAAGATATACAATCAAATTAGTTGCTACAAGATTTTAGAATACTACCTCAATAAGCTCTCCTAGTTTGTTAAAGACTCTAAAGTTATTATGAAATACCCTTTATGGAGGGACTCTTTGTAATGTTTTTAGTGGATTAGGTGGAGCTAATTACACATATGGAGCTGGTAGAGCCTACACCATTTGTACATGTCTTGTTTTAGTTACTCCATTTCTGACCATGTTCTTATTCTTATTGAAACCCTTGGATTTCTCTATTGTAATATTTTGACTAGGATATTAAGTCTAATTTGATGTTTGACCCTATGAATAAATATTGACAAGGCCTTCGGTGATAAGCACCTTCTCAATCTATAGACCCTTGTCGATAATTTTCTCAAACGTGTTTACATAAGCAAGCCATAGATTGTGTATGACCTCATGGTGTAGGTTCTATCCAAATATGTTGACCAACTATGTATTTGGAAAATTATGTTGAAAGCAACCATTCAATGCTCCCCATCATTGTAGATATGCTATGAAGATTTCCCCGTCTCATTTTTTGGCTTTGCACAAGTCAACAATTATCAATTCATGTTCGATATTATAATCAAAGTGATTGACAAATTTTTTTGATAAATCATTCCAATCTACAATTGATCCCTTGGGTAAATTCAGAAGCCAATCTAAACATTGTCCTACTAAACTTCAAGGAAAAAAATAAAGCAAATAAATGCTATTGTAAGTTACCTCTTGGCATAATACAAAAAATGTTTGAATCTATTCACGAGGGTCACCCTTTCATTTGAATTTGTCAAATTTGGGTGTCTCAAAATGAGGCATAAAGGGGACTTGAAGAATACTCAAATTGAATGAATATGGACATATCTCATCAAATTTTTATTTCTTGTCTCCAATCGCAACACAATTTATTTCATGGAATTCCACTCTTGCATGTTTGGTGCATTGATGGGTGGAATATAATTTTATTAGGGTGGTATGTGCCCCTATTGCATGGGTTTGTTAGGGATATATACCCTATGATATGTGACCTTGTTTTGATTTACTCCTTGAGTTGAGTAAGTGAGCCATTGACTTTTCAACTAATTAACATTCCCTGAAGTCAGTCATTTTAAATTATAAATATTCTATTGATTTTGGGGAGTTCATGATCTATTTACCAAAGTACGTGTTGGATGAGATCAACTAGCCAAAGTATTTTTCATAATTTCCTCAATACACACTGAATGTTTTGGTCCTTGACTTTTTTGATGGAATAAGAGGTTCTTGATGATTGAAAAATATATGTTTTATGTCTATTGAATCATTTTTTAGAACCTCTTGATATTTAAGTTGTTCAATTGAGACATTTTGATCCATCGTAGGTGTGTTCTCAACTAAAGTTTGTTGTGTTGGTTCAACTACATTCCCTTGCTCCTTGGAAGCATCATTATGTATGGAATTAACAACTAAGAAGTCCATCAAGACCACGATAAGTTGGTTTACACATTGTTAACTTATCTTCTTGATCTTGGTGACAAGATCTTGATCATTATGTGTTGACTCTATGAGGAAGATACAATGTTTTTTTTTGAAATGTGTGCAAGGGATTGTTCTCGTTATTGTTCTTCTACCCTAACCAAGGTATGAATTTATTTTATAAGAAATTATGATGGTAATCTAGCCCCTGATTCACTCAACCTTAGGAGTGTTTCATATTTGTCCTCTAGGGGTTGATTTTTAAAGTAATCTTCTTCAGATCCTACAGTCATGGGAATATCCTCAAATACCACATAATTGTCTTGTCCATCATAAAAGTGCTTTTACTCATAAATAGGGTTGTAAGAGACCCCACTATGAGTGTACCTTTGAATCATATCTAAAATATTTTTCTCTAAATTTGGCAAGATTTGGAAAATGTTTTACAAATTTAACAAGGTATGTTTTAATTTTCTCCAAACAAGTGACAAGGTAAAAAGAGACTATAATAAAAATAAGGTGGTGTAGTATCACACAATTAGAATAAATGGTTCAATAAATCACTCAAATTTGGTGGGTTGAAATCATTAAATTGTAAGAGGTTATGATAACTCAAAAACCTATAGTGTAAACTAGTACACCAAACTTAGGCTTAGAGATACATCAATACCATAAAAACTAGTTAAACTTTGATGAGTTGCTACTATAAAATTATAAAAAAGTCCTTGAAATTAGGAAGGTAACAATGTAAACTAATAAACTCAACATGAAAAAACACACAAGAATTCCTAAGCATAAAACAAAACTAAATAGGCAGCACAATGCCACCACTTGGTAATAGGAGATAGAATAAATTGTGTTTTAGGACTTAGAGTGTGAGAAATACACTAAATGACCTAAGTTAAAAATGATCAAATGATGATGAGTCTATAAAATGACCTTAAACCCAAATTATAAATCATACCCAAGTTAACTCAAATCAAGTGCAAATGGTAAACCAATTAACACCTTGGCCTAGAACTTAGAAAGGTGAGATTATGAATTTGAATTAAAAAGTGAAGGACTTAAAGATTTTTGGAAAATCATTTAAACTCAAATGGGAAACATAACAACATTGTTTAGATAATACAAACACAATGTTTTAAAATGAGGATTAGAATAAGGCAAAGGATGATTTTGATTTGGTCAGCATAATGCCTCCTTCAAATAAAATGGTGGACAACAAATGTGTTTGGTTGACATTTTGTTTAAAAATAATTTTTAGACTCAAATAAAGACCAAGAAATTAAATAAAAATACCAAATACAACTAATTATAATATTCTAAACCCTAAACTAAAAAGGTTGCATCGTATTGTTGAAATCCATATATATAAGTACTCTTAAGAGGATTTTAAGTGTTAATACAAAAATAAAAGTGCATGAAGTAGTATGGTTTTTACACCCCCCTTCTTCCAAGAGATTGTACAATGACATGAACCTTTGGGCTACTCGCTCTGCATCAACAATATGCCCATGATAAGTGAGTTTATTCTAAAACTTAAAATTTTGACTATCTAGATGGTCTCAAGTGTGATTAACACTAGATATGCCTCACGTTAATTGAGTTCATACCAATTAACTTAATATGTAAGGGTATTTTCCTTTGCATAGTGATTCCATCTATGTAATGTTTAGTTAAATCCCTTAGTTAACTAGACCTGAGTTGAGTTTTCATTACAAAAGGAGAGGTTAGTTTCTTAACCCCCCAGATCTCATAGTATATGTGCCCTAATTTATATACCCTGCCATGGAGAAAGGTTGAAATAATGCTTGGATATGAAACTCTGGGTGAAACTTCCCTAATTGACTCATGAAGAAGTTATGAACTCCCCTTCACAATCCAAGTTGCCAAAAATAAAACTAAGTGAAAAAGACTTTAGAGGTTGTGTCTAGATCACCTAAACCATACGGGTTTTGGGGAGAGATGTGATAATATTATTTTCATGCCTTGGACAAAGGCACAAATGGTAAGTAAAAGGAACTTTTGGTCACCCAAGTTCCTTAAAGGGGATGGGGGAGAGCATACACACACTCTTCATTTTGAAAAAACAAATAAGAAATAAATGATCTTGCATAAAACAACACACTCTTGAAAACTTTATAATATAAGTGAATGTAAATTTTATGCACCAAAAGTGAAGTGTTTTGTGAAATTTTTCACCCCTTGGCCTTAGTGGCAAACTTTGAAAAACCTTCACAAAATAATTTAACTTAAAAACATCTAGGTTCGTTTTAAACACCAAAGGAGAGGTTCAAAACTTAATCATGCTTAAATTTGTCACTTTTCTATGTGTGTGACCTATAAATGTTAGAGGGTTTCCATCTAATTTGAAACATAATCATTAATAAAATAATCAAGATTTGAAAACTTGCTCTCAAGTTCTCTATTTTTCTTACATAGAGACCAACATTGGTCAACAGTGACTGATGTTAGTTACAATAAGATCAATGATGGTCATAAATAAATAGATGTTGGTCGATAAAAACTAATACCATTTGCCTATGAACCCATAGGCAAAAAATGTTTTGTCAAAAAACTTTTGTTAGCCAAGGTTAGTATAAAATCTCCAACAAAGCTCTAGATCATGCAATAAAAAGTTTAGACAGAGAGTTAAAAACAAAAATACCAACTTGTAACTTTGAATAAAACTCAAAAAATCTAATTTTTCTATTGTTTTATTCCCTACACCAGAGTTTTTGATGATGATTATATAGGATTTATTCCTATTACACATAACCAATACCAGTCATTGTGTAACTGTGTGTCAACAAACCTTCAAAAACATGGAAAAATGATGATAAAAAATGATTTTTAATGACTTTTTAGGAAATATAAGATTTCTAAGCTGGTATCCTTAATTTAATGGGATACATGGTCCCATTGGGCATGCAAAGATGTGGATATGGAATTCAAAGATATTTAAATCAAGCATTAGTCAAGAACACTCAAGAAAAAATGCATAAGAACATAACTAGTTAAGCCAACTCCTTCGACGGGGTTTGGAAAATGACAATTAAGAGATTTTGAAAGAAATCACATATACAATACCTTCCTAAGAGTGTCCCATCACCCAAATTCAGCTCAAAACATAATTTTCCCCTTGATTTGGTGCTTAAGTCTTTATCAATGATGCAAGGCAAAGCTCTTCCATCATCTCTTGCTCACCAATGAAACTAAGCTCATGATGTTTGAATCAATGTTATGCCTATCTTGAAGTTATCCTATTACAAATTAAGAATAATAAACACCACACACAAATGGCTTGTGGAGATAATTTTGCATAATAAGTTTACATAAATGAAGCTTAAAAATGGTGGTCTTGGCCCTCTCATTTATAGATTTTTGAATTTGATCAAGATCAACCATGATCATCCATATTGAGATCAAGATGTGTGGCCATGAATTAATCTAATTTTTTATAATTAATTCATAAATACCCCCATAAATATTTGGAATGAAGGAGCATTAAAGAGACATGGGAAGCCTTAAGATTGATATTTCTTCTATTTATGGCTTATGGATGCCACCCCACAAATGATGTCATTTAATGAAGTAGATATTGGGGATCAATTTCCAACTAAAATATATTCAATAAATTTAAGGGATTCTCAACTTAAGCTTTTGATTTGGATTAATTTGCCTAATTGAGATTAATCAAATTTTAATAAATTCTTTGGAAATTGGTTGCACATTATTAATCAAACTAGTTAGAATGTCATAGTATTGGGTCATAATTTGACTGGAGTAGAATTAGAAGGTGATGTTAGTTATGTACGAACCAATATCCCATTTAGAATGCTCTTGACATAAAATAACACATGCACATGTCATGTGCTTTCAAATTAGTAAAAAAGAGTGATCTAGAGCACCAAAATATATTTTCATCATTTTGAATTGAAATTATTTGAAAAAAGTTAATAATCACATAAAATTCATTGCCCCATTTAGGGATTCATTAGCCTAAATTGGCACTTATATACGATAAGCTCAAACCGTTTAGCATGTTTAAGTGATTTTGGCATTAATTGTGCATTTCACAAATTTTGAGTAAGATTGACAATTTCAACACAATGGTGTTAGGAATTGGATGTATAGATTGCATGACATAATAAAACTTCCAACTTTTCACTTTGGAAATTTTGACATGATCTTTTGTGGAGACATTTATCAAGTCCAGCCGATAAATGATTATTTTATTTTTGAACATCCAAAAATTAAGAATGAACTAATTCCATATTCTTTTTGGCAAGAAAATGTAAAAATATATCAATTGCAGCAAACCATATGCCAAACAAATGAAACCTTTATCTCTATTATGAATATAATGCATACATATTCACCCATAATAGATGATATAACATATCTCAATAACAAATGTTTGCATTTATCACTAGCTAATCCTATGTTCCCATACCTTTTTATCTAAAGGCTAATGTTAAAGCGCACAATAACAAGATGCTGACACTTGTTCCACATAGAAATTATCATTGATGCAATAGACAAGGAAGATGATACATATGATGAAAAATAGAGACATGTTAATGGTGTAAGTCTACCATCTAAAATCATATTAAAATATTTTGGTTAAACTTTCTATCAAAAATTATAACATGCAAAATGGTCTTGTTAATGGATCTGATGGCATATTTAAACTATACGATAAGAATCAAAATCACAACATTGTTTGGATTATATTCAATGAATCTTAGACTGAGAATTTGCAAAGGAAAAATCATCTTCATTTATGTAGAATCCACATTGATACATATTAGACTCTAATATTTCAAACCTTTAGGCCTACCCACACACCCATTCACAAAAAAATATCATACCAAGCTAATTTCTAGTAAAATTAGTCTATGACGTACAGTACATAGGTCCCAAGGACTCACCATGGAAGGTGTTGCATTTAAGACATTAGGTGTAAAAAAGGCATGGCTTATTGTATAAAACTCTTAGTCTCATGTGAAAAGTATATATTTGTTATCTTTTCTAAGCCCGCTTACAAAAAAAACATTACAATCAACAAGAATTTTTAATTGAAATGTCAAGATTGGAATCAAAATAAAAATGGTCATTTGATCATAGCATTCAATCAAATTGATTATATTCATATATTATAATATGCACTTTAAATACTCATAGCCTTAATCCTCATGTGTAGGACATTGTCAATGATTATGACCTGATGAGATGTGATATCTTGTGTTTACAAGAAACATATATCACATATAGCAATTCCTTTAATCACAATCTAAACTTTTTCACTGATAACATGGCATATAATGTCCATGGTATAATGATATGTGTCAAAAATCATGTTATGACTAGAAACCCATTGCAATACATTGCAAGTAAAATATAAACAATAACAATAGATGCCATAATACATGGGCATAAAGCATTAATTATTAATATGTATGCATCCCCATCTGCTTCTATCTTAGATGTCATCAATGTCATTGAAAATCATAGTCAAATGCAAATACATCAAAAGAAACATATATATTAGGAGACTTTAACATTGACATGTCTATTTCCAATAAAACAACAATATTGCTTGAAAAGCATTTGTCACTTTTTCAATCTGCATTTTTTACCGCACAGAGAAAAGTAATCTACAAATAAGCTCATTAATCATGTTTGGTCCAACCGCACAAGACAATGTAGTTATATCAAAATAATAGATACATATTGGAATGATCATAATGTGATTTGCCTTGTCATAGAAAATAATACTTGAATCTTAATAGTTGATACCTAAAAGGCATGTTTTTAATTTGCAACCTTTTTCCTGTATGCATGTTTTTTACTATGTTTAATGTATTTTTGTATAGGCAAAATTAAAAATCAAATCTAATGCTTAGCCACTTTGCTACTTAAACAATGTTTCTTCCTTGTATTTTTTTGATTTTTTTCTAATGTGTGTAGCTATTATATTTGTTTCTTGTACTTCTTCATAAGACAGTCTGAAATAAAATTTATCTTATCTAGAAAACCAAGACAAAAACATACATGGAATTAGGCAAAGAAATTTCAAGAAAAGAAGAAGCAAGTCAACAATATGAAGACATTTCATCTAGTACAATAGAGACAAGTTCTATTGAATAATAATTACTAAAATGGTGATCGTCAAATCATTTTTTAGTGATTTTTTATTTTATTTTCATTTTTTTTCTTTTATCTTGTAATAAAGTTCTATTTATTGCTTATCTTCTCTTTAGAATGATATTGAATAAAAAATAGTTTTCTTCATTTTTTGTTTCAGCACACAAACAAATACAACTTTACCATACACAAAAATGGACATTTATGCTAGGAAAAAAGTCTTTGTGTTTGAAGGAGATGTTTTAACAATATATGGACTTGCTCATGTTATAAATCTTGCTTCACCAATAAAGGTTAATGTATTGCATGTTGATTTGATGATTTCTATGGACAAATGATAATAACAATGAACATTAGCAATAAATTAACTTTAAATTTTGAAATACATGTAGCTCATTGAAACAAAATTCAAATTTTAAATTTTTTGATCAAGGAAAAAATAAAATATGAGAGAGGAGACACTATTTTTTGTATTATCTTGAATTCAAAAACAAATATGCAGAATTTTGGGTGAATATTTTGTCAATTAGCGTACTGATAAACAAAATAGGTCTGATCAACCATAGCAGGAAGATTGGTAAGCCAAATGTGTAGTTTTACCACATCAAAAGGAGATTAATCTCTCCTCTCATCAAGGGGAGGTTCCTTGTAGATATGCAGGAGTTATATATATATATATATATATATATATATATATATATATATATATATATATATATATATATATATATATATATATATAAATAGAAAATAACACTCAAGGGTAGGATAAACCATCCATCTCTCTTCTTTCAGAGATGATGTGCATAAATCAAAAAAGGAAATCCAGATGAAATGATAGAAGACACTCCTCTTCTTTTAGAAGTGTTGTTCAGCAAACAAAAGGAATCTTTCTGGTGATGACAAATAACTGTAACAGGGTGCAGTGACACGACAGGATGAAATGAGGCACAAAGTCTCCACCTCAACTACCAAAGAGTAAAATATGAAGAATAATGAGGGCACAAAGTCATCCCAAGGTTATTTACATATAAATGGAAAATAAACACACACTAAAGACAATTATGACAGCACAAAGTCTAAAATTAACTGGCTTCAGGAGACCTTTATCACCTCCACTAGCTCTGCTTGTTAAATTGCATAAACAAGAATACATTTAGGAAGTAGACATAAGAACAATTTCCTAAAATGATACAAGATATAATAGCACAAAGTCTAAAATTAACCTGCTTTCTAATTCAAACAAAGAAATATGATGAACAATCTGAGCTCAGAGTCTCAGTAATGCCTTTCAATTTGGGCAGAGTTTTGCTTCTGGTAACCGAGAGAGATCTCCCTAAAACAATAAGAGAGAGTATAATTTATATCCCTCCAAGAAAGACTTGGGAGTAGTAACACATCATGTTGCATTAAATTCTATCAAGAAGATATGCTAGAATTGGGCGCATTTGCCCATTTGCTTTTGTCAATGCAGAGAAATGAGTCACGCCATTGAATGTTTGTGTCCTCCAACATCCACTTGGTGGTCTGCTTCTAGAAACATATTTCATGCATGGATATTTTTGTTCTTCTTCATCATTCCTCCTTTCTTGGTTATTGAATCGAGTCCTTGGTTCAATCGGATCCTACTCTTTGGTCACTTTCTGTTGATCTTAATAATTGACACGTGGCACATTCCACTACAAAACAGATCAGGACACTTGGCAGTATTAATGGGACTCTGAGAGACACTTATTGAAATAAGTTTTGAAACTTATAAGAAACTCAAGATGTGGATACAGACACTTGTCGTGCTCTACAGAGTTATAACAAGACATGTGGCAGCTTCTGCTTGTCTTTAGAAACATTTTTGAAAGTCCTGCAGAAGAGAACACATGACAGTCTCTGCTAAGCTTTGTCTATACTATAGAAACATTCAATATTCATTTGGATTCATGGGGATGTTGACACTTGGTGCATTCTCCTATTTTGAAAGTCACTAAAAACTGTCTCGACAAATGACACGTGGCAGCTTCTGTTGCAACTTTATGAGGGACACGTAGTGGCTTTTCAGGTTTTTATCTCTTTGGCAGGTTTTCTATTTTGGGGGATTTTTCTTTCACACAAAAAAGTCTGAAGGAATTTTTTCAAATAATTTGTCCAAAGGATATCTTCCTTTGCTTTGTTTCTACTTTCCATCGGGCTTTCTTCCCAGGTGAATTCCTTTAGATAAAAAGTCTAAAGGATTTTTGCCTTAACCATTTTACCATAAGAACTTTTATGAAGGAATTCCCTATGTCTGCCTTTGCTCACTACCCTCCATAAGGGTACTCAGCTTGGTTCAATGTCCTCCACAAGGGAACTTTTTCTTTTGGCTTTGCCTTAGTCAATTTTTTGTCAATTTCAACATGTGACATGTGGCAGCATCCGCTGTGAAATAGGTGAGGACACATGGCAGTATCCGCTTAACTTATAAAGGCTTTAGAGGTCTTTTGAGAGTCTCACAAAAGATGACACATGTTGGCTTCCACTGAGCTTGAGAAACACTATAGAGATCAATGGGACTCATTCAGATTCTCTCAGATGATGACACTTGGCGCATTTTACTTATCTTACAAGGGATACGTGGTAACTTCCGTAGCTCTTAGAAACAAAGTAAAATGGGGCTTGATAGATGACACTTGGTAGCATCCACTAGAATCTTATGGGATTTTGCTTGCCATAGTCACTTTTGCCATAGAAATTCCCTCTGTAAAGGCACTTGTCTCTTCAGCTTTGGGGTATTCCTTTAAACCTTCCACTTGAACCGATCAATTGAACCAACTTTGGTTCAATGGTTCAATGGTTAATTCCTTCATTTATATTTATTTAATTAACCACTTGAACCAAGCTCTTTGAAACAAATTGTGTTGAACCAACCACTTTAAACCTATTTGATCGAAGCAATTAACTCTTGAAGCCTGTTGACATCATTGAACCTGTTGAACCTTTGAACCTGAGTGGTTCAATGGTTCAATAGTTCAATGGTTCAAGCCTTCTTCTCTTTGATAAGTGTTTTGAAGCCATTAAACCTGAAGCGATTGAACTTTGAACCTTGATGAAAGTGCTTAATTCTTGTTTGATGGCGTTGAACCTTTAAACCCATTGAACCCGTTAAACCAAAATGGTTCAAGGTTCAATGGTTCAATAATTCAAACACTACATAGAGGCTTGCCGATAAATTCTTTTGGTTGAACCAAGGCATTGAACCAACCTCGAAAGCATCTAAGTGTTGGAAACTTGTTCTTTTGATTGAGCTCGCCTATTGAAGCCATTAAACCTGTTGAACCTGTTAGTCCTTTAACTGAAAAATCTTGAATAATTCCCAATTATGAAAGTTTAGAACAATTTTTTGCAATGGGAAGAGATAATTTTGTCTTGCAGGACCAAAATAGCTCATATGTTGCCTCAAAAATGAGTGATATTTTTGAGGGACAACCGCTGGATCCAGTTGGGGAACTTCCATCCATTATAAAAAGAATTGAAGGGAGTAGAATCTAGAATCTCTGGTGTCTTCATGTGTGCCATTGGGTTACGGAGTCATGTTACCCAAAAATGAAAGGCATCAAAAATGAAAACAAACAAAACAAAATGGAACTAAAAACTATATAAATATACATATGTACAAATGAAATGATCTAGTACTTCAAGAATTAAAGTGTTTCAGATGTTGCCCACTGTGAGGCAGAGAGAAGAGTGTGCCATCTTGATATTTTAGAAGAAAGTTGTTTTCACCATTATGCTAATGAATAATAAATGGGCCCCTCCAAAGGGAGTCAAACTTTCCATGCATCCCCTTTGGTTCCCTCCTTTTGTCCCACAATAGCACTTGATCTCCAATTTGGAAATCACAATTTTTTGCCTTCTAGTCAAAGAGTTTCTTCACCAGACTTTGATGGGCAGCAATTCAGTCCACCACCATAGTTCTCTGCTCATCCAACTCAATTAGGCACATGATCCTCTTATCAAGGGGGCTTTCATATGTCTGATCTTTAATTGCCTTAGCCAATTTTAATGCTGGAAATTCCAAGGTGATTGGTATCTTAGCATTGATACCATAAAGAAGTTGGAAAGGAGACATACCAATTGCCCTCTTTGGTGTGATTATGTCTGCCCATAGAGCATCAACCAATGCTTTATTCCATGTCTTTTGGTTGTCATCTACCAGCTTTTTTATGATGGTCCCCAGGTTCTTATTACTTGATTCAGCTTGTCCATTCCCTTGTGGAAAGTAATCAGAAGAGTGGGAGAGTGTAATCCCATAATATAAATAGAATTGTGTAATCTCTTGGGAAGTGAAACAAGCTACATTATTAGTAAAAATCATGTTTGGGACTCTAAACTTGGAAATGATATTCTCCTTGAGGAAGTTGCACACTACTTCTGAAGTGGCATGTTTGGTTGGAATTGCTTCCACCCACTTGGTGAAGTAGTTAGTTGCTATAAGGACATAGTCATGTCCAGCACTTGAAGATGGGTTTATAGCTCCAATAAAATCAATTCCCCATTTTTGGAATGGTTCCTCTATGACCGCTAGCTTGAGAGACAGGGCAGCTAACTTGGGTCTTCCAACAAACTGTTGGCAGGGTTCACGTTTTCTCACCCACTTATATGCATCTTGGAAAAGAGTTGGCCAGTAATACCTGGCTCATAAAATCTTGTGGGTAGTCATAGGAGAAAAAAATATCCTCCATAGGCTAGATTGTGGAAGGATTTCAAAAGTTAGCTTTGCTGCTCTTTGTCTACACAACAAAGGAACACTCCATTAAGGTTCCTCTTGTATAGGCCATTGTCCCAAATGATAAAATTGGCAGCCTTCAACTTGATAGTCTCCTTTATTTATAAGATAAGTGAGAAGTACACTCACCATAAGTAAGGAAATGACCAATACCTGAATACCACTCATTCGTAGTGGAGACAAAAAAGACTGTCGGTGTGTCTTCCACCTCTGCTTCTTCATGCTCTGTTTCTTCTAGCTTGTTATGAGTAATTAATTGGCATAGGCCTTTTCCTCATACCAGCTTTGTTGGCTTGATGTCTAGATCAAACTCTTGGATCTTTGCAATTCAATTGCCTCTTTTCATCCCAAACTCCTACTGAGTTAATATGGATTTGACTGTGGTGTCAGGAACCAAGGCAGTAGTGTGTGAATTTAGGATGTAGAAGCAGAAATGCTTGAATACCTTCACTACTTCATAAGCATGCTTCTCTATATTCAAATACTTTAGCTCATGAGATTTGAGAGGGCAACTCATGAAAGAAATTGGAGATTCTATACCTTCTTTATTTTGTTAAACCAGAATTGCTGAAAGTGTGTGTTCAAAAGAATAACTATTTATGATGAACTCTTTGTTGTAGTCTGGACAAACTAGAGTTAGGGCGTGGGCAATGGCAGTATTGATATCCTCAAATGCTGACTTACCTTCTTTAGCCTAACTAAAGGTGGAATTCCCTTTCATCATGTTTACAATGTGTCAAGTCTTCTCAAAAAACTCAGGAATGAACCTTCATAAGAAGTTCACCTTTTTGAAGAAAGAGTGAATAGCATTTTTACTTGTAGGCAAGGTAAGATCTTGTATAGACTTGACTCTATCTAAGTCAATCTTTATGCCTTCTTTGGACACAATGTGTCTAAGAAGTTTCCCCTTTGTCACTCCAAAAATAGACTTCTTGGGGCTCAAGGAAATGCCATTCTGGTGACAGCACTCCAGCACTTGTTGTAGGTGCTGTATATGATCAGAGTGATGCTTGGAAAAGATGATCAAGTCATCAAGGTATACCATAATGAACTTACCCATCTCATCCTTGAAAGCCAGGTCCATTGCTCTCTAAAAGGTTGCACCAGCATTTATCAAGCCAAAAGGCATCCTTCTATATGCAAATGTGCCCCAAGGTGTGGTGAAGGTAGTCTTGTGTTGGTTCATTTCACCAACTTCAACCTGATTATATCTTGAGAATCCATCTAACATTGATAGCATCTCTGAACTTGTCACTGTTTGAAGCACTTAATCCATGATTGGCAAAGGATAGTTATCCTTTAAGGATGACTGATTTAGATTCCTAAAATCCACACAGATGTGAATTTTGCCATTCTTCTTCCTTACAGGCACTATATTTGCAATCCATGTGGAATGATGGATTGGGAAAATGATTCTAGCATTTAAGATTTTTTGTATCTCAGACAAAATAGTACTTGATATCTTTGGATTGTACTATTTATATTTTTACTTATAAGGCACTGAGTTAGCCTTGAGAGGAATGTCATGATAGATTTCATCAGGACTGAGAGACTTTAGGTCATCATAAGAGTATGCTAAGATGTCCATGTATTGGTAGAGTAGAGCAGTGAACTTGAATCTCTCCTCAGGAATGCAGCATTTCCCAATATTCACCATTTTAGGATCTTCCTTGGTACCCAAATTATTTTGGTCAAATCCCTGAGAGGAGCTTGAATCTATTTTTTGTTGTTTGATGAATCTATCATTTTGTCAAATAGTTTCTTGAGGGAAACCAAGCCTTTGGTAATTTTATTCCCTTTGAGTTGCAAGAATTCTTCATTTGCATCTGAACTTGATTCAGTTGTTGGTTCATACTTTTGAGGTTCACTGCCTTCAAAATGCAATTGTTCAAATCTATCTTTTCATTCTAAGAAGGCAATGATTTGGTGATCATCATTGAATACTTTCCAATGATCAGTATTGTCAGGTACACTTGGTCTAAAGACCAGCTTAATAGTGTACTTGTTTCTTGTGAAGTTTGAGTGAGGAACTAAGAAAGTTGTTGAAATATAAAGTGCATCAGCTTGATCATTGACTTTCTTGGGTATGGAAGAGATGTTGAAAGCATCAAAGCTTTCAATTTGGTCCCAGACTAGATTGTGGTAGTGGCAAAATATTTAATTCTTGGTTTGGTACAAGTTCCTTACTTGACAAACCACCAGTTCAACATCCCCTTTGGCATGAAAGAGTTTGATGCCTTTGTCTCAAGCTGCCTTCAATCCAAGCAATAGAGATTTGTACTCAGTTGTGTTATTAGTGTTGCTAAACTATAACTTATATGAGTACAGCAAAATATCTCCTTGAGGAGATATCAATACAATCTCAACTCCTGAACCGGTAGAGGAGCAGCTGCCATCAAATTCTAAAGTCCAAATCTCATTAGACACTGCTTTTTATTTGGATTCTTCTTTATTCGGAGATGGAGATCCTTTCACATTTGCATCACACTCCACCAATTCTCCCATTATTCTAACTGAATGCATTTCCAGGTTGTCACTTGTAGGAGCTTCATCAAATGTTTCATGAACTTCATTTGTGGATAGAAAGTAGTTACCCATGCCTGAAGACTCAAATAGAATTTGAGCTTTAGGGGATGATGTCTAAGTGACAATATATTTTGATTCCTTTTCAGGAATTAGCCTCTGCATGATGCCTTTGATAGGGATCCTTGCTTCAAACAGATCCATGTTCAATTCTCCACCAACATCCTTGTAGAAATTTTGCCCTAGCAGGATACCATAGGATGTTGGGACATCAACCACCAGAACTATCATCTTGATTCTTTTGTCTGGAAAGGCTGTAAATACAAATTGGGCATCTTTGATTTGCCCTAGTAGTGGTACTCACTTTTTCTCTATGGAGAAACATCTACCAACTGTTTTGGTCAGTGTGAGATCAAGAGATTTTACCACTTTGGCAGGCATGACATTGTCAAATGCACCTGAGTCTATAATACAATTGCTCAGCTTGTGACCATTTATCAATAAGGAAACATAGAAAGGTTCTATTTTTCCCAGGGCTACTGGAGGAGTAATGACAAGATTGTTTGGGATGGGAATATTATTTGGGGAATCAAGAATTACCTTTTTATCCTCTTATCCTACAGGGATGGCCTTATTCTTCACACACTCAACTAATCTATCCAGCTACTCAGGATTGGATTGTAAATATTCAAACTCAGTCATTTGAATTTTGGTTTTCTTGACATAATCAATTATGTCAAATGGCTAAATTGGACTAAAAATAGAGGAAGGTAATTCAACCTTTTAGTTTTTAAGGGGGGAAGGACTAATTTGTGAAATTAAACCTAAAGGTGAACTTGATGTACTTACTTTTTTGGTGATCATCAGGTCCTTTGGTTAGAAAGGTAGAGAGGTTCCACGTTTAACAATTGAAATTTCTAGTTGAGGTTGCTCTTCTATTTTCCCTTTATCAACTTGTTGGGGTGACTGGTTCTTGGACCATGTGAACACAACATATGATCCATTAAACACTTCTTTACTTTTGGGTTCATCCTGGTAGTTCAAGAAACTAATGTTGGAGTTGCCAGTTGATTCTTGGTTTTTTCAATGAGATCAGCATCATTTTTTTAACTCAATTCAAGCTGGAAAGATAAATCTGATTCTACTTCAAGATATCCCATTTCTAAATTGGTTAGGGGTGATTTAATAGCAAGTTTCCCCTATGGGGGAGGAAGATGATTTAGTTGCCCTTGATTCCTAACAACATTGCCTTGGTATGACTGATTTGGAAATGTCCTCCTTGGCATATCTCTGTATGAAGGAGCATAAGACATTCCTTGCACCATTTGCTTTTTGAGATCAAGCAACTCATTTTCCAAATTTTGTACCATTAGATCAGTGGTGCATATAGATGGATATTCAGAAGATGATGAGGGTCTATTTCTATTAGGATCTCTCCTTATCTTCCCTGCTAAGATGAGATCATCTTCTACCTCAGTGGCCAAATCTTGAGCTACAGCAAGGTCTATTTGACCAGCACATCTCAATAAGAAACTCACTTTAGGTAGCTGAGAATTAATGAAGAAACATTTGAGATTCTCAGTTATAGGTCAAGAAATTACAGGGATCTTATTCCTCAGTTTGTCAAACTTGGCTATGAAGTCCCTCATTGGTTCATGAGGCTCCTTCTTCATCTATGTGAGCTAGGCCAGAAGGGCATATGCATCTTCTGTAGGTTTGAATCTAGCTTCAAACTTGGCTTTGAGGGTGTTCTAGTCAGTTACTAACTAAGCCTATAAATTGTAAAACTAATCTATAGCAACATCTTGTAATGTTTCTACAAATATCTTGACTGCCACGTCTTCAAATTCTATACATATTACACCACATGCTACGATGAAGGCTGATATGTGTTCATTAGGATGAACTTTCCCATCACCATAGAACTTGGAGAAATTCTTCCTTGAACTATGTGGGAGTTCATGTAGAGGTGGAGTAAGATTGAGAGGGCCAAAAGAATTGCCCTAGGGGCCTTGAACTACCATTGTATGACTTTGAAAAGGAGGAATAACAAATCTCATAGGGGTAATTATTGTCAAAGCTTTATTAATAGTAGAAGTGGATGCTTTGCCTGGCAATGGAGACCTTAATTTAGTAGGAGGAAAGATCCTAGTTCATTGGAGGTGAGATGGTGAAGGAGAAAAATCAAAATTACTTTGTTGTACCAACTCAAATATAGGGTTGACAATACCTTTAGCCCTTTGGCTTCATGTATACCTTAGATCTACCATATTGTGAAACAAAAATGGAAAAGAATTGGCACTGCTCCAGCTTGAAGCTTGAGGCTTTAAACTGCACGTTATTTCTCAATTGGTGTGGAGGTGGAGGGAGATGGTAAGGCTATAATGATAATGGGTAAGACATAGAATGGAGTCACCAGAGTCTATAATGGATAAGGATAGGGACTGATTCAATTTGAAACTTGAGGTTTCAGAATGCACGTAATTCACCAGCAGAGTCACCAAAAATTGTTGGGTGAATATTTTGTCAATTAGCGTACTGATAAATAAAATAGGTCTGATCAACCATAATAGGAAGATTGGTTAGCCAAATGTGTAGTTTTACCACATCAAAAGGAGACTAATCTCTCCTCTCATCAAGGGGAGGTTCCCTATAGATATGCAAGAGTTATATACTATATATATATATATATATATATATATAAACAAAAAATAACACTCAAGGGTAGGATAAACCATCCATCTCTCTTCTTTTAGAGATGATGTGCACAAATCAAAGGAGAAATATAGATGAAATGATAGAAGACACTCCTCTTCTTTTAGAAGTGTTGTTCAGCAAACAAAAGGAATCTTTCTGGTGATGACAAATAACTGTAACAGGGTGCAGTGACACGACAGGATGAAATGAGGCATAAAGTCTCCACCTCAACTACCAAAGAATAAAATATGAAGAACAATGAGGGAAAAAATTCATCCCAAGGTTCTTTACATAGAAATAGAAAATAAACACACACTGAAGACAATTATGACATCACAAAGTCTAAAAGTAACTAGCTTCAGGACACCTTCTTTATCACCTCCACTAGCTCTGCTTGTTAAATTGCATAAACAAGAATACATTTAGGAAATAAACATAAAAATAATTTTCTAAAATTATACAAGCTATAACAGCACAAAGTTTGAAAGTAACCTACTTTTTTATTCAAACAAAGAAATATGATGAACAATCTGAGCTCAAAGTCTCAGTAATGCCTTTCAATTTGGGTAGAGTTTTACTTTTGATAACTGAGAGAGATCTCCCTAAAACAATAAGAGAGAGTCTAATTTATATCCCTCCAATACATACTTAGGACCAGTAACACATCATGTTGCATTAAATTCTGTCAAGAAGATATGCTAGAATCAGGCGCATTTACCCATTTGCTTTTCTCAATGTAGAGAAATGAGTCACGCTATTGAATGTTTGTGTCCTCCAACGTCCACTTGGCAGTCTACTTATAGAAACATATTTCATGCATGGATATTTCTAGTCTTCTTCATCGTTCCTCCTTTCCTGGTTGTTGAATCGGGTCCTTGGTTCAATTGAATCATGCTCTTTGGTCACTTTCCACTGATCTTAACAATTGACATGTGGCACGTTCTACCGCAAAATAGATTAGGACACTTGGAAGTATTTATGGGACTCTGAGAGATGCTTATTATAAGAATTTTTGAAACTTATAAGAAAATCAAGATGTAGATACAAACACTTGTCACGCTCTGCAGAGTTATAATAGGACATGTGGCAGCTTCTGCTTGTCTTTAGAAACATTTTGAAAGTCCTACAAAAGAGAACATGTGGTAGTCTCTGCTGATCTTTGTCTATACTATAGAAACATTCAAGATTCATTTGGATTCATGTGGATGTTGACACTTAGCACATTCCACTATTTTGAAAGTCACTAGAAATTGTGTCTTGGAAAAGGACACATGGTGGCTTCTGCTGTAACTTTATGAGGACACGTGGTGGCTTTTCAGGTTTTTGTCTCTTTGGCGGGTTTTCTGTTTTGAGGGATTTTTCCTTCAGACAAAAAGTCTGAAGGAATTCTTTCAGATAATTTGTTCGAAGGAAATATTCCTTTCCTTTGTTTCTTCTTTCCATTAGGCTTTCTTCCTAGGTGAATTCCTTCAGATAAAAAGTTCAAAGGATTTTTGACTTAACCATTTTATTGTGAGAACTTTTCTAAAGGAATTCCCTATGTCTGCCTTTGCTCATTGCCCTCTGCAAGGGTACTCAACTTGGTTCAATGTCCTTCGCAAGGGTACTTTTTCTTTTGGCTTTGCCTTAGTCAATTTTTCATCGATTTCAATAGGTGACATGTGGCAGCATCCACTGCGAAATGGGCAAGGATACATGGTAGCATCCACTTAACTTATAAAGGCTTTAGAGATCTTTTGAGAGTCTCACAAAAGATGACACATGGTGGCTTCCACTGAGCTTGAGAAACACTATAGAGATCAATGAGACTCATTCAGATTCTCTTAGATGATGACACTTGGCACGTTCTACTTATCTTACAAGGGATACGTGGCAACTTCTACAGCTCTTAGAAACAAAGTAAAATGGGGCTCGATAGATGACACTTGGCAGCATCCACTGGAATCTGATGGGCTTTTGCTTGCCTTAGTCACTTTTGCCACATAAATTCCCTCCACAAAGGCACTTGTCTCTTCGGCTTTGGGGCATTCCTTTGAACCTACCACTTGAACCGACCGATTGAAACAACTTTGGTTCAACGGTTTAGTGGTTCATTCCTTTATTTTTATTTATCTAATTGACCACTTGAACCAAGCTCTTTGAAACAAATCATGTTGAACTAACTGCTTTGAACCTGTTTGACTGAAGTGATTAACTCTTGAAGCCTGCTGACATTGTTGAACCTGTTGAACCTTTGAACCCATTGAACCTTTGAACTGAGTGGTTTAATGGTTCAACGGTTCAATGGTTCAAGCCTTCTTCTCTTTGATAAGTGTTTTGAAGTCGTTGAACCTAAAGAAGTTGAACTTTGAACCTTGATGAAAGTGCTTAATTATTGTTTGATGACGTTGAGCCTTTGAACCCATTGAACCCGTTGAACCAAAATGGTTCAAGGTTTAATGGTTCAATAGTTCAAACACTGCATAGAGGCTTGCTGATAAATTCTTTTGGTTGAACCAAGGCATTGAACCAGCCTTGAAAGTATTTAAGTGTTGGAAACTTGTTCTTTTGATTTAACTCGCCTGTTGAAGCCATTGAACTAGTTAAACTTATTAGTTCTTTAACTGAAAAAGCTTGAATAATTCCCAATTATGAAAGTTTAGAATAATTTTTCGAAATGGGAAGAGATAATTTTGTCTTGTAGGACCAAAATAGCTCATATGTTGCCTCAAAAATGAGTGATATTTTTGAGGGACAACACAGAACATTCCTATTATTTACAAAAAATGCAAACTTATACCTAGTAGCACAATTACTGATGTCAAAAATTCAGATGATTTATTTTTAGTGGGCTCGTTTGGGGCCTTGCTAATAAGTTTCCAGTAGACAAATGCTCAATTCAACTTATACATTAAAGACAATGGAACAAAACATAATACTATGATTGTAAGCCTATGCTCTTCCTTGTAAACTACTATTTTGATTGGTTAGGATTAGAGATATTTACAAATTAACTATAATTATCTAGTCATAGATTCAACTTGGAGAACATAACCAACAACTTTACCATGGAATAAAGGAATAAATAATGTTAAAATTCAAGCCCATCTACCTTTTCAAAAATGTTATATGTAAAGGTCCAAAAGGATATCGAACACTAAAAACAAATGTTGCATCTTTCTTAGAGCCTCTTGCTGATGAAACCACCAAAAAATATTTGCAAAAAATCATTGGAGCAAGCATTGAGGCAAGTATCATCTTTTTTTCTTTTCCTTTTTTTTGGGGGGTCTTGATTTTATTTGCCAAAAAAAAGGTGATAGTAACATCTATAGGCAATCAGAATGCTAAAGGCAAAAAAAATTTATTCGGATCCATTTCAACCTATATACAATTCCTACCACCATGAAATCTTATCAATATATCTTTATCAAGATAATTATTTTGCTAGTCTAACATGCCCGTCAAATTCATATCATTCCTTTATGCATGCATTGATGTACAATGTCCATAAAAAATATGGAAAGGTTGAATGTACATTGAAAAACCCTTTTCTAGAGACATTTCTTCAAAAACTAACATCAGTATCTTTTTACCAATATACACAAGATATTTTTGTGACTATGTTTTTACTACACAATTTTCAGTTAACTAGTGTGTTCAAAATTGTAATGGATGTATGGTTTATTCTACTGAGCAAGAATGAATAGTTCTTCAAAGGTTATAAGTTTTGTTTGATTTTGGATTGCATATATGTTTTAAACATTTGATTTTTTATTCTTGACCTATCTTGATATATTTCATTTATGTTTGCTTTGTTTCTTTCTTATTTTCCTTCTTTTTAGGCTTAAGGCTATAGGACTATTTTGAAGACATGGCAACATAGATTTTTTAAAAGACCATGATCTTTTTTTTTGGGAATAAATTGTATTGTCTATGTTATAAAAAATATCACTACAAACTTAATGCATATTCACATAAACAAAATTAAAATTTATGTTCTTTTGTATTTTTTTAATCTTTGTAGTTATAACTTTGTTATAAGTAAAGCAGTAAAAAAGCAAATATTCTGGAGTAGTACATATTGATATGTCAATTTCTATATTTTTATTATCATGGATATACAAAAAATCATATGTATATATATGTGACAGAAAAATTAATATATGGTGTTATCTAGTTCCACTTCCTGGTTTGAATTTGATTATATGGATATAAGGGTAATATAAATTGAAACATTCTACAAGTTATATGGATTTCACTATAGCAATGATGAATCTTTAAAAAAAACTCAATTCATATATGTTTTGAATTTTTTCATCTAGAATAGAATATTCTTCAATAGTATCAGCTTTCCTCTTTATGCTTTCATGGAAGCCAAATTTAGATTGGAGACATTCCATTTTGTTTGTGGACTATGTTTACTTGTCCTATAAAATAACTCTATGGGGGGGAAAAGCATTTGAAAATTAAAAATAGAGGACTACTTGAACAAGTATATGCCCTAGATATTGGCACATCAACTTAATTTTCATAACACTACAACGTCGACTGTGCCATTGGTTCTAATTGTGCTTGCCAAAGAAACAAGGTATAGGTAATAACCATTATGTCTATTTTGATCTTTTATCATAATACTATATTTCATGTCATATCATAGTAATGTGTTTCACATATAGGAAGTTGGCTTCCCCTACTTTTCAGATAACTTTGCATTACTTGTAAATTTCCATACTTGTCTTAGCATCCTTTTATTTTTGGTTTAAAATTATATCCATAACTTCTAAGAAAAAAACTATAACAATGGTTCATAATTTATTCCTATGCTAACCATTTAAAAAATTTATGAATTATTACCCCGAAAAAAATATAAAATTGCTAATTTTTTATGTTTTTACTCCTTTGCAGGTCATTTAAAGCACACTTCCAAAATCCTTCCACAAGTATCTATTTATTTTTTTTGCATCACCTTGGGCCTCATTTTTAAGGTAAGGCATCTGCGAGATTGAAATTTTTGCCTTGATACTAAGCCTAAGAAAAAATGGGGTTAGTTATGGGTAAATGTAATTTGAAATGGCCAATTATGGATTTCATTCATAATACATACTAGGATTTACAACTTAACAATTTTTATTCATTGCTTACAGTTTAAAATCATGGATCTATAACTACGATTAGATTAAGATTATTTATGATTATCAAGATACATGGTTGAATGTATAATATATATGTTTTAAGTACCAAATCATACTCTAGAAAGACTATACTAAATTAAATTTCTCTTATTATTATTGGATTATATATGTTTGTGATCCCAAGCTTTCAGTAATTGAAAGTTATCACATTTATGTTTATTGCCTTTGCCTTGATTATGTGCAAATATACTCTTCCTGTGCATAGATCATGCCTTGAAAAGACAAAGACTAACATGGAAAATTGACATTATTTGGCTATAGAAACACCATACAACAATACATAGTGTTTTGCACATGTTGTGGGCAAACATTAGAAAACTTATATAAACATCTATCTCTTTATAACCCATTGAACAAACATCTATCTCTTTATAACCCATTGAAAAAACATCTATCTCTTTATAACTTTCTACCAAGTTATTTGATTAATTAATTTGGAATTTAATGCAATTCCATCAAACTAATCAACTCACATTGCGTAAACAAATACAACACTAGAATCTGAATTATACAAACCTGGCACAGAAGTTTATGCTTGGCCTTGATCAAATCATGTCGGGTAACACAGTATGAAAATCTATTTATAGCATTATCATATGCATCCACTAAATAACAATAAGCTTTTACAAACTTTAAATTATCTGTAACCTGATTTCATATTGCTTGAATAACTTTCTATTCTAATTTTCAAAAGACTAATATTCTTTTATTAGCACACTAAACAATGTCATCTAATTGGACAATAGTTTGAAGACCAATTCTAGATTAAAGCTAAATGCATCTATCAATTCCAATGTTAAAAAAAATCTAGCTAACTGATACAATGATAAAAAAATACTTTTAACATCCTCCAAACCACTATAAGACTCAATGACTTTGTCTTTAGTTTTTGGATGTTGCTATTGTTCTTTAGGTTTGTTCCATGTAGTGGAATTTTCAATATTAGGCCATTTACACAAAAACTAGGATATATGCATAATTTTTCTATCTTTTATCATAGCACAAAAGTTTGAATATCTTCAAACTTCATTGTTATTCATTATTTCAAAGTAAGGCTATAAGCATTTACATTAAATGCAAAGAAACTATGACAAGGAATATTTATAAATCAAGTTAGAGTGATAAATTAATATAGAATTAATTACAATTTTATCAAACCAAGCAACCAAAAATGCATGAACAAATATAAAATTAAAATCCTTGTTGTACACATTTGTCTAAAAATTTGATGCCCAACCGCGATCAAAGAGAGGTGGGCAATAAAATTACAAAAAAAATAGCTAATCACCTTGCAAAAAATAATATTTTTTTGTTTTTCCATTAAAAAGTTCGCTACTCTACTCTATAAAGGCCTAATATTTTCTTATTTCCATACTGATCCATATCATCTGATTGGCCAATAGTTTGAATACTAGATCTGGATTAAAGCTAAATGAAAGTTTAATTGTTGATGTTGAAAAATCCTACATATTGATACAATGATAAAAAAACATTTTCAACATTTTTCAAATAAGTATGAGGCTCAATGACTTGGTCAATGTTTCTAGCATATTGTAGTTGTTTTTTTATCTTAATTCACACAACAATAATGCCAATATTATATAATCTATGGATTAATTCTTGTTTTGCTCTTGTCCTCTAAAACTTTAGAGTGGAATATGAAAAAGAGGTATGAATCCTCTTTGGTGTTATTATTGATATATAATCCTTATTTATATATATGAATATTTGGGCATACATTTCTATGCATATATAGTAGTATATGTATAGGAATTTATATGCACATGGTTTGTTGTATGAGATGTATGCTAGCCCAAATTAGTTGTTGATGTGGATGCATTGAAGTATAAAGATTGATTTACTTGTATGATATGGATCTTTTTTTCATTCATACTTTGGATTCATGGTTATTTTATTCTATGAATATTGGTAGTAGTCATTTATAGTTGAGTAATTCTTTTCAAATATGAGATCATCTTATATGTATAAATATATCTTGGATGATTTATTACTACATCTTTTCATAATCTATATTGAACTCTCTCCATATTTAACCATATCTCTAGGCATCTTCATTATGAGCATTTGGAATGAATGGAACTTTTGCCATTAAATTTGTGATACATTTAAAGGAATGTCATTCTCATGTTCTATCCATTTTAGGATTATTCATTTTTAGATTGGTCTTATAATACCAATGTGTTAATTCTTAACTTACTTAATCTCTTATAACTTTACAATTCTCACCTTTATATATGATGTCTTGTAATCTTATTTTATGCATTTAGATTCCCGATCTCTTTCATAAATACCAAGAATTGAAAATTTAAATAACATCCAATTACTGGTATTTTCTATAGACAATTCATACTCACAAAACCATGTTCTTTCACCTATTCATAACCTACTTCAACATTCCTCAAAGTTTTAACCCATTTGTAGGGTGCTTAAGTTTCTAGCCTCTTTTAAACCTGATTTGACACAGTCACTTATATCTATTAGTCATTAAGAAAAAATAATTTAATCCACTCTTCTTTCCAAACATTTATTTCCATCTTTTTACTAATTTTGAAGTCTTTTCTATGGTTAAATCCTCGAATATAATAATTTTAGTCTTAAACTTTAGGCACTATCTTGTATAAGGTTGAGAGGCCTTAAAAGCAATATAGTTGATCTTAACGTTGGTCATGGATTTATTAGGATTCATAAAGAGATCTCACATGTTTAATTTACTCTTTATAGGATTTATAATATATACCACAAGTTAAATTGCCTTGCAAGGTTTAGAAATTCCACCTACAGTCTTGATAGGGTTTTAAGAGTACATCTTCAATAGACCCCATACACTACTTTGACTATTACATAACCATTAAGGCTTCACCATGCTTATAAATTACATCAAACAACA
Organism: Torreya grandis; assembly: GCA_037957365.1. Taxonomy (NCBI): domain Eukaryota; kingdom Viridiplantae; phylum Streptophyta; class Pinopsida; order Cupressales; family Taxaceae; genus Torreya; species Torreya grandis. Next base: position 82,587 of record JARHVA010001043.1, read on the forward strand.
AACTTTTGCTTCGATTGTTACTATTATATCCTATTCTAAATATGAGAGGTCTTGAATGGGAAAATTTTCTACTTTTTCAACTTGTAATTTGAGGATTATGTATCAAACATATTAATTTGTATTGATTTACCTTATAAATGGTTCATTGTCTCCAATATAATTTAAATCATGTCCAACACTCTTGACTCAAACTTGCCTACATAATAAATTATGTGTATCTTTTTAAACAGTCATGCTTTAAAAGACTCTAACCACATATTACTTGTCGTCAAACATACAAACACATGATTATAGATAATATGAGTACAAAAGAATCTTTAAGTAACAAGAAAAATACTTTATTGATTGATCAAGACCTCAAAACATTATATAGACCTGCATATCTATTACCACACCTTACTTACAAACCTATTTTCTTCTTTTTTCATAGATAATACACTGTTTCTTGCACGTGTAAATGCCCTTATAAGCTTCTTCTTAGATAGTTCGAGCTCATCCTTGCATAAACATAGTATTTTGGATCAGTATAAAACCTTGACCTTGTCAAATTCCTATTCTTGATATAGTGCATATTTATATCAAGCTTTATTACTACATATTTTCTTGAACTATATTGAACTCTCCATCTCTAACCATATCTCAGGTGGTTTTCATTATGAGGATTTATAATGAATGGAACTTTATCCCTTAAAGTTATAATATGTTTAAATAAATGCCATTTCAATATTATGTTGGTCATATATGCATATTGATTTTAAAATAGGGCAGATTTGATGACAAAATAGTTTTATATGAAGCTGCAAAGCCTTGCAATGTCTACTGAGAAGCTCTTTGAAAAATAATATGGAAAACATTTATATATAGATTTACTCTAGAATTATCTTTGTTGTAACAACATGATTTTATAGAGAAAAATGAAATTAATTTTTCCTTTTGTCCATGGTATGATTTCAACCCCTGATGGTGCTAGTGCCTACATGAAAGTCAAATATCAATAAGATTATTAGGTATTGTCAAATCCATTTTGTATCAACTCCTCTTGCCTTGTAATTGAAATGGAAATTGTTAAGTGATTCCAATATTCCATTTTAATATTCCTTAAAATCCCTATTTTAATAACATTCCAATGCATGTGACCTTATTGTGGCATCTTGTTATGCTATACAAACTTTTTTCTGTGTCAGTACTATTGCAAAGAGATAGAAATTTTGCTTATATTATATTACAAGACACAACCAATAGTTTTCTCATATAATTGTAGTGGTAATGAGAAAATAATAAGATATAATTGATAAACTTATTCCATATCTAAAATCAGCATTCATCTCATTTCCTTCCACAATAAAGAATGTAATCGGTATAATCAATGTCCTTTATTTTCACAGCATAAGTTCATGGTTTCATAAGATTAAATGTTGATTATTTTTGCTAAAGTTTTTTCTAGGTTTATCACAAATAATATAAATCAATTGATTTTTTTCCGATTGAAAGCATCATTTATTTCATAGGTTTCTTCACATCAATGGTCCTCCATAAATGATAATGGCTAGTTGCATAATATGCAATGAAGCATAGCAAATTGGCCATTACATATTTTTTCATAAAATGGACTACGTATTTGCATTTTCCATTGCCATTTTCAAACTCAATTATATGAAATCGACATAATACCAGGAACTCAAAAAAAATAGATTTTTTGGCAACAAGAGAGTACATCCCTTATTTTTTTGTTTGCTAGGAATTTGTTTTACTAAAATTTAAAGCCATTTATTAATCTAGATATTCAATGCCAATTGTGAGAGTTTCCACACTAATATTTTCATCATTATTATTTATCATATTTGGTTTATCCTCTATTCTTAATATTAAACCCAACCTGAAACAAATCAATGCAAACAATAATGCCAAAAAAATCTCGCCAATCACCTTGTACAAAATAACTTTTTTTTGTTTTTCCTTTGAAAAACTCACTATTGTGCTTTGTAAAAGCCTTATATTTTCTAATTAGAGATATAATCCATGTCATCTACTTGGAAAAAATTTTAAAAAATAATTCTAACCTAAACTAATTAATTAATGTAGCATTTAATACGACTCCATCAAATAAAGTAACTCAAATTACACGAATAAATTTTTCAAGCTATTGACATCTTAATCCAACTTATAGTAGTATTTACCTTAAATATTATGGCCTCTAACTTGTCTTAAATGTCTTTGAACCTCGTACAAATAAAATTATGGATGAAAGATTTATTTTGGGCATTATTTTAGTAAATTTGTCTCATTTTTATAGAAGATTGACAAGCTCTTCCATTGTCCAAGGTTGTTAACACTAGAAAATAGTTGTATTGATTCTTTGAGTCAATGGAGTCCGGTAAACTTCCCACTTTGATCCTGCATATACTCTTCATCAACTTAGAATAATTTGTGTTAAATCTTTGTGACTTGTCCTGAAAAAAATACTTTGTTCTCTTTTATTGATTGGTAACAAATAGTAATTACTTGGTTTAGCTAATCTATTCCTCTTAGAAAAATTGGCTTTAGCAGAACTATTTACTATGTTGATGTATAAGCTTGTTGCTATTTGGTGCATGCATATGCATAGTGCTACAAATATATTGGCATTTTGTGTTGCTCATATACATGGTGTGATTTCAATTATTAGTGGTGATACCATCTGCATGCAAGTCAAATATCAATGGGATTATTACATTTTGCCTCTATTGTCTAGATTTTGAGAAAGTTGTGTAGGTATAAATTTTCTTGGATGGTATTATTGGTATATAGGATATAGTCTCTATTTCATTGGTACTTTGGATCCATGGTTATTTTTTTATGAATATTGGTAATAGGTATTGTTTGCACCTATCTTTTTTCATTTTTACCTCAGATATTATACTTGGTTTTGGCATTCCATCATGTTTTTGGTTTGTGTTATCGAATCCCCACTTCATCTAGCACTTTCATTCTTATTTTCACTAGATATTGTGAAAATGTCTCCTCTTTTAGCTGAAGACATAAGAAATTTCTAGCTTCTCTTATATATTTTTTTATTGTTATACTAAATGAAGTCAGTTTCAAACTTGCTTAAGATTTGTCTGGGATTAGTAGTTTTTATCATATGTTGATTGGCTCCTTGTATTCTTATATCAATATTTGATGGTTGTGGTAATAGTGTCTAGTTTATTCTAATTGGTATTTGTTGTTTTGAATTCCTTATAATTTACTAGAAATGCCACTTATTTTGATGTATAGTGAAAATATATCATTAATAAATGCCTAATTTTTTCAAAGATATATGTAATAATTTTGGTTAAGAATTGAATTTGACAATTGACCATGCTTATAGTAGAAGTTTTTTATGGCACTTATTTTCTCTACATTGACCTTTGAATATTAATATGGTTCATACTAAAAATAAGGAACATTAAATATAATCTTTGTATAGATGTCTTAGAAAGATTATAAGTATGCATGATCAGAAGAACATTTACGTGTTATGCATCATACATGATATTGACTCTTATGTAAAACATAATTTGTGTTGTTAAAGGATAAAGCTTGTGGTTCAATCTTTGTTTCATTGAAAAGAATTGGGTTTCCTTCTATCCTTTGATCTTATAGTGCATCTCCCTAAGAAGTTAGCTCCCAAAATCAAAATGCTTACTTCCTAAGTGCTCTTGGTCTCTTTGCATACACCTTGAATGCCAATACAATAAATGCCTATATTTTTTTTATACAAGAAATAGAATCTATTTACAACACTTTTAAAATTTTAGTCTTATTTTATTAGCACTTACAAGGCACCATAAGCCTAAAAATCAACTAACAACATTTTGTTGCATATATGTTTTTTTAAATTCTAATATTTTATATTGATTTCCTTTGGGAGAACTTATCATTGTCTATAGTTATTTTAAAGTATGTATTAGAATAAAAATGCCTAACAACAAGGCCACGAAAAAAATAGACTAATCTTTGTGTTGCAAGGGAATTTATGCTTCCCTTCACATAGACATTTAATCAATTAGTTTTTATTCAACTCTCCATTAGGATATTTACCCATTTAACTTGTGTATGCTAATAAGGAACTTGCGCATATGCATTTACATCAGTGTGTATCTATGCTTTGATAGAAAATGAAACAAATTATCAACATTTGTACTAAACAGATAATGCAACACAAATTTTTTCTCTCTTTGTCATTCATATTGTAGATCCATGATTCTGAACCTTAAGAAAATAATATAAAAAATATTTCGTCCAAATCCTTGTATGTTCAAGTTGCATATGTCTTCATTCATGTGTAACTGCAAGTGGAAAATACACCTACAGTTTCACTATTAATGACTTTGCATCCAAATGTTGTTTTTCAATTTTTTATTTTGGTCCTTTGTAATTACATTTACCCATAGCTAACCCTTGTATCTTATTTTTTTGCAGCTTGACTCTTTTCACAAGGCTTTTCAAAAGGCCCAAATTTAGTCTTTTATTGAATGTAATGTCTTGAACTATCAACTGGTAAACCTTGTTTCAGTGACCAATTACTTGGAAGAAATAAGGTTAATTATGATCAGATAAAAAAATGATTATATTTATATGAAAAAAAGTTACTTAAATTATTTTCAAGCTAAGTTATTTAATTGATTAAACTTATGACTTATAGCATTAATAAACACAGCAAAAAATATATATATGTATATGATATTAAATGTGTTTTATCTATGATAAATTAATTTCACATGCTTAGTGGTAGCTGCGATTTTTATTATTTTTTATAGAGTTTGACTTCCTTTTTTGTGATAATTTCCTAATAGACATATGTGTTTGATGTGTATCCTTTCAATCCAAGAATAGCTATGAGTGTTGGTTATGATGGAAAGACAATCATCTAGGATGTGAGTTACTATTAGATTAACTTTTTTTTTTAAAGTGCATTTTTCTTCTTTATTTGTGTTTCTTTTCTGGATCCTTTCATGAATGCCAATCTTTTTTCTTCTCAAATATGGTAGTATGTGCCTATTTGAATCTATGAGATTAGATCATTTAAGTTTATAGATAAAAAAAATTCTCCATAAGTGCCTAAGTATTACTTTTATAATTTTAAGATCTTAACAAGTATCTCAAAAATATTGCACATTTTTTATTATTCCATTCACTTTTATTTGAAACCTAAAGAGATGAATTGATATTGTCTAAATTATGCATTGGCCAATTGAAAAGTGTAGTTTACATTTTTTCTTCTAAGCTTGTTGGGTTTATGTGATATAATATCTAGGTTAAATGTGCATTATTTTGAGTTGTATTATTTTGAAGTTCATCACTCATTGATAAATGACAATAATTGTATTGAATATAAAAGTAGAATAGTTCATTTAAGTGAACATTTTGGGAAATGTTGTGTAATTAATCTATTTTCTACACTGACTGGAGGGATTTGAAAGGATAAAATATGTTACCTATGGCTAAGGTCATTTAAATGTTTTCTTATTCTCTTTAGCCAAAGAATAAAAATAATTAATTTTTTTTACTGACATTATGTTCTGAATGTTCTAAATATTTATACTAATTTATAGTAATATTTAAATCACCAACCAAAATATCAAAGAATAACAAGAGTCAATAAATATTAATTGCTTCTAATTCATACCATGGTGTTTGAAATCAAATTATAATGTGATTTTGTACAAGGCATTTTATATTGCTTCCAATCAGAGCACATCGTTTGCCTCACTTTGAATGCATAATTTATGTTTATCATTGTTTGGGTTAATGATCTTATGCTTAGAGATAGATATATGTCCATATATGGCATTGATTATTATTAATGTAATGACATTTTCAGCAAAATAAAATGTTTTGGCACGGTCTTCTATATGACTAAAGATCTTTTGCTTGAAGTTTTAATTTATTTATCTTCTTTTTTTTTTTGACACAGACTAATGGAATTGTTTCATTCCATCCCATTAAAGCATTTTTACCCATGATACATGAGGTATGGCCATGTTAACTACTTCAAATATTAGTTTTGCTCAAAATTTATTCACAAACTAATTAGATTCAACATAGCATTAAATTAATTTTATACTTTACTTATGGCAGTTTATCTTGCAATTAAGGTCTATTGTGTACAGATATTTAAATTATTAGATAATAAAACAAGGAAACTGCCAAAACCTATAGCGTAAAATAACAAATTTTATGTTTAAGTACATTTTCATCTTTCATGTATTCTAATCCTACACACCACATCATTCTCAAAAAAATATTTTCAACGTTGGTTTTTCTATTGTTGATATGCAGGTTGATTCTACTACAAATTTTACATATATTACAACCATCATTTACTAGAACCACAAATATGGGTTTAATTTCAAAGGTGAGGCATTCAAAAACCTAAATTATTGCCTCATTTCATTGTTAATAACTTGCATAGGAAAAAAAACATGGATCAGCACTGGACAAATAAAATTGCATAGGCAATAAGCAATTGTTACAAAACATTTACCATGCAAAATCATTCTCAAACTATTAACATGGATAGTTCAGAGACTATTGCATTTCCCTACTCTTTGACTTCCAATCTATTATGATCCTGATGGGTGGATTTCACTAATGCCTCGAGGTTTTGGTGTAGCAGTTTGTTACATGTGGTATCAGAGCCTCCACCTAGGTTCAAGTCACAGAGTGGGTGGCTATGTTGGCATGGAAGTGTTCATTCAGGGCTCGTACATGTAGGGATCCTAGTGGTATGGGTGCAAATCTATCCCAAAGTCTTAGCTTAGGAAGTGTGGTGGGATGTTATGATCCTGATGGGCGGATTTCACTAATGCCTCAAGGTTTTGGTGTAGTGGTTCGTTACACAATCAATCCATATGCCAAAGAAAGACTTTTGTAACCACTTGGCTTAATTTTAAATTAGTTTTCAAACTATTAGCGAATCACATGACATGGATAAGAAAATATTAGGATTTTATAAAGTAGAGTGGTGAGTTTTTTAATGGAAAAAAAATTATTTTGTGCAAGGTGATTGGCTGATTTTTTTGACATGTTATTGCCCGTCTTGTTTTGATTAAGATTGGGCATTAACATTTTTACCAAGTCTATATAACGAGGATTTTAATGATGTATTTGTTGGTTCAATGTGAGTTACTTGGTTTGATGGATTTGTATTGAATGTTGGATTACTTAATTGGTTTAAGTTGGAATTAGTTCTTAAATTGTTTAACAATCACTTGACATGGATTATTGTGCCAATAAGAAAACATTAGTCTTTTACAAAGTATAGTAGCAAGTTTTTTAATAGAAAAAAAAATTATGCAAGGTGGTTATAAACAATTGGAAGTTTTTAGAAGCTTGTTGCTCTTTGGTGGGTGTATATGCATAATGTTGTGGATAGATTTGCATGTTTTGTTTTTCATAGCCATGGTGTGATTTTGACTCCTGGTAATATAGGTGCCTTCATGCAAGTTGAATATTATCTGTGTTGTTTGGGTTTTACAAAATTTGCATAGGTATGAATTCTTTTTTGGTGGTATTGTTGATATATAGGATATAATCTCTATTTTGTTGGTAGTTTGGATGCGTGGTTGTTTTCTTCTATGAATATTGGTGGTTGGTATTAGTTTCACCTATTTCTTTCCATTTTTACATGGGATGTTATACCTGATTCATTAATTTTTCATGTTTTGGGCTATGTTATCAAATCTAATTTGGAAGTTTGTGGAAGCTTATTTTTATTCAGTGAGTGCATATGCATAGTGTTAAAGATATAAAAAATCTATAATCCAGTAACAAAAACATCAATTTAATTTTGTATTATCTTTCTAGACTATGACTTGGTACTCAAAACATATATACTATACATTCAACCATGTATCTTGGTAATCTTAAATAATTTTAATCTAATCGCGGTTACAAATCTATGATTTTAAATAGTAAGCAATGAATTAAAATTGATAAGTTATAAATCCTAGTATGTATTATGAATGAAATCCATAATTGGCCATTTGTTTTAGTAAAATTGACTAAAAAAATTAATTCTAACACTCAAACCTACTTGTTACTAGGTGAATTGACTAGAAATATAACTTAGACATGTAACCTCAACTAAGATAAAACTATAGTTCAAGATTATTGATGAAATGTGATATTCCTCTAAAGAAACCTAGTACATCATGTTGTATAAGCCAAAAAATACTAGTATATCTCATTTACCATTCACTTATACTATTAGTCAGGACATATTAGCATAGTTTGGGCTACAATAGCATTAGATAGTTGGTTACAATATCTTCATTCATTCTTTGTTGCTTAAATCACACCATCGATATAAACAACACAACATGAAAATCTATCCCCAGCACTCTAAAATTGCACCCACCAAATAGTAAAAAGCTTCCACAAACTTCTAACGTGGATTTGATAACAAAGCTCAAAACATGAAAAATTCATGAATCAGGTACAATATGCTTTACATAATTGGTTTAAGTTCAAATTAGTTTTAAAATTCTTTGTCAATCAGATGACATGCATTGGTGCACCAATAAGACAATATTAGGCTTTTACAAAGTAGAGTAGTAAGATTTTTAAAGGTTTAACAAAAAAAGTTATTTTGTGCAAGGTGGTTGTCGGTATTTTTTTAGCATTATTGACCACCTTACTTTATTTGGCAGTGCATTTTGACCACTATATGATTTTTGTATAGGGAGGATTTTAATGTTGTATTTGTTTGCATGATGTAGGTTACTTGGTTTGATAGAATCACATTGAATGAGATAATAATTCTTTCAGGAACATAGTGATGGGTTATAGACAATTAGAAGTTTGTAAAAGCTTGTTGCTATTTGATGGTTGCATATGCACAGTGTTGTAAATAGATTTTCATTTCTATGCATAAACAACTAAATGTTTATAGATTTTCATGTTGTCTACCATATCCATATGTATTGTTTAGAACTCATTTTTCCCAATTGAATCATGAAAAGTTAGAACTTTTATTTTCTTCAACTAGAATCAAGAATGGATAAATTAACACAGTTTACATATTCCTTCCAAATGACCAATCTTATATAAGTATTCAATTTTTTGAATTATCCATGCCAATAATATGAATTTGAAAACAAATAAACATTGATCATTATCAAATAAATTTATAATCAAAGCACTTATATATGTACATATACGTATTTTTGTATATATGTATTTGTGTGTGTATAGGCAATTCTATTTATCTAGTGTTGATCCAGTCATTTTTTATATGTAGATCATTTTTTAACACAACAGAGTTGCATCTTGCCTTATCAGTTGGTATACAATGTGCCTAAAAAAATGAATATAGTGTCTTGGTCAGTTTCCTTGCTCAATCATCTCTTTGTGTTCTTGATTTTTTGGCTTAGTGTTTTTATTCACTTGTAATGTAATGAAATTACTTCAACAATAAAGTATAATAGTAGAAATAGATCTAAATATGACTTAAATATATTAGAATATATGATAATAGACAAGCCACTTCAAGGGGGCAACCTCCACAAGCTTTAATAAGAGCAGAATTCACAATATGATGATAAACAATTACCCACTACCTCCTATATATAATCTATCTAGGCCATGGTTACTCCATGGGCTGACCTACTAACCAAATTAATGCATAGAGAAATGTGATATAGCATTAAGGAGGGATAATTAAGCCACAAGTCAACTATTCCTATCCTCATACATGTGATATGTTAAGGGCATAGCATGCCCTTCCCCTTCAAACCAACATTGTCCTCAACGTTGAATAACTCTGGATGTTGTTGCAAAAAATCTTCACCTTCCCAAGTTGCATCTTCACTACTCTGGTTCTTCCACTTTATCAGATATTCCCTAATCTCTCTGGTTCTCAACCTTTTAATACATGTTTGGAGGATCTTCTTTGGTTCCAAAATGACTCATCCTTCTTCATCTAGTTCTGGGAGCTCTGTCTAGGCTGAAACTTTCTATCCAATGACCTTCTTCAAATATGAAACATGAAATATTGGTTGTATGCAAGATGAATGAGTAACTCGAGCTTGTAAGCCACACTTCTAATTTTATGCAGAACCTGATAAGGGCCATAATACATAGGATCAAGTTTATTGTCCTTTTTCTATTACTTCAAGGACATCTTCTTGTAAGGCTACAAACATACAAATACCCAATCATCCACCTCAAAATATCACTCACTACAATGTTGATTTTCTTTTTGCTTCATCCTATTTTGTGCCAATACCAACTTCTCTCTCAAACTAGCCAAAACCTCTTGTTGATGTTGAATGTGCTCCTCCACATCTTGAACCTTGGTGTGCACCTTTAATGAAGAAGTGATGGAAGGTGGATGGTAACCATATAGTGCTATAAATGGAGACATTTTAGAAGAGGTATGGAAAGATGTGTTATACCACCATTCTGTAAGTGGTAGCCATTTAACCCAATGTTCCTATTTATCTGATATAAAATAATGGAGATACCCCTCTAAACATTTGTTTACCACTTCTATTTGTCCATTAGATTTGGGGTGGTAAGATGAGCTATGAGCTTGCTGAGTACCCAAATAAGAAAATAGTTCAGTCCAAAAATTACAAGTGAAAATAGGATCACAATCACTTATAATTATTTTTGGGGTTTCATGTAATTTTAGAACTACTTCCAGAAAAATAGCTGCTATTGTACTGGCTGAAAATGGGTGTGAGAGAGCACAAAAATGGGCATATTTTGTAAGCCTATCCACAATGACCAAGATAACATTCTTACCTTCAGAACAAGGCAACCCTGTGATGAAGTCCATAGAAACCTCCTCCCACCTTTGACTAGGAATTGTTAACAGTTGTAACAGACCCGGGGTCTTAACTATCTCACCTTTATTCTGTTGGCATATCAAGCATTCTACCACAAAATTTTGTAAATCTCCCTTGAGTCTTTCCCAAAATAATTATTTCTTAATTTTGCGATAAGTTTTCAAGAACCCTGAGTGTCCCCCAATTGGAGATGCATGCAACTCCGCAAGAATCTTATGCTCAAGCCTGAATTTTTGCATAAGCATATCCTACCCTTATACCATAAGACATTACCTTTCCATTTAAATTTTTCACATGATAAATTACCTTGCTGGAGATTTTGAATAAAAACCTATGTATCCTTGTCTTACTCCTATTCTAACCTGGCTTCATCCACCCAATCTGCTTACAATATGGACATTGCACAAAGTAATGCTTTTGTGGATGTATCACATCTAGATAGTGCATATGCTACTACATTATCTTTACCCTTATTGTAGATGATTTAAAAATCATAACCCAACATTTTGGTTACCCATTTTTGTTGTTCCTCAGATGATAATCTTTGCTCCAAAAATTATTTGAGACTATCATGATCCATTTTCACCTTAAAGTGTTTACCCATCAGATAGGGCCTCCATTATTTAACTACATGAAGAATAGCCATCATTTATTTCTCATAGATAGGTTTTTTTAGATTCTTACCTTTGAATTGATGACTCTAAAATGCAATGGGTCTTCCTTCCTACATTAGTACCACTCCCAACCTAGATCTAGAAGCATCACATTCAATAGTGAATGTCTTTGAGAAGTCTAGAGTAGCCAAAACTAGAGTGGTGCACATAGCTAATTTTAGTTTCTCAAATGATTTGGTGGTGGCATCATTCCAATGGAAGGCATCCTTCTTTAGCAATGCAGTGAGTGGAGCAGCTATGCTACCATAACCTTTCACAAATCTTTGGTAGTAAAATGTTAGTCCTAGGAACCCTCAGAGGTTTTTGAGAGTTTTAGGCATGGGCCATTCCATCACAGCTTTGATCTTTTGGGGATCAACTGTGACACCTTCATGGGAAAAAATGTGACCTAGGTACTCTACCTCCTGTACTCCAAAAGCACATTTTGATGGCTTTGCATAAATTTGATGCTTTTCCAAAACTATCAACCCCTATTTCACATGTTGCAGATGTGCTTCCCATGTTTGACTATAAATCAATATGTCATCAAATAAAATTAGCACAAACTTCCTTTAAAAGGGCCTAAAAATAGTGTTCATCAAGATCTAAAATGTAGATGGTGCATTTGTAAGACCAAAGGGCATTACCAAAAACTCATAATGGCCCTCATGCGTTATAAAATTAGTTTTATGAACATCTTCATCCTTAATTCTAATTTGATGGTACCCCAAGCGAATATTAGATTTTGTGAAATAATTAGCACCATGAAACTCATCAAGTAAATCATCAATTATTGAAATAGGAAACTTATCTTTGATGGTGTACTTGTTGAGTTCCCTATAATCTGGGCACATCCTCCATGTGTCATCCTTCTTTTGCACCATGACCACTGGTGATGAATATGCAATTTAGCTATGCTTAATGATCCCTGCCTCTAGCATCTCATGGACCATCTTTTTTATTTCACTCTTTTGTGCATATGGATATCTATATGGTATGATATTTGGTGGTTGACTCCCTAGAAGCAGTTTAATGGCATGATCATGTTCTCTTTTTGGTGGTAGTCCTTTTGGCATAGCCCCAAAAATAGATGGGTGGTCATCAAGAATCATCTATAGATCAGGATGTGTAGATGCCTGTGTGGGTTAAACTTATATGGAACATAATCATGAAATAATTCCCTCTACCCCCTTTTTTAGCATCTTGGTCATTTGATGTGAACTAATCAATTGTAGAGATTTTGTATGTAATCCACTTAGTTCAATTTTCCTACCTTCAGAATCAAAGCGCATGAATAGTTATTTTAATTTCATCTCAATGGTACCCAATGTTGTGAGCCATTGGACTCCCAAAATAATGTCTATGCTACCCACGGGAATAGTAAACATAAGAGAATCAAGATTGTACTCACCCATAGCAAGCTTAATACTATGGCATTTTCCTGAACAATTAATTGTGTCATCATCTACAATCATGACCTAAAAAATTTGGTGTTGGATAGATGAAACAATTCAATTGAGTGGCCAACTTATGGTTGATGAAGTTATGTTTGCTCTCTGAATCAATCAACATTGTCACCTTCTATTTCTTGAGGAAACCCACCACCTTAAGAGTTTACGGAGTGATAATAACTGCAAGTGCATGACAAGAGATTGTAGGTTGGGAATCTTTAGGTACCTCCTCTATCTCTTCCTCATCATCATTGGAGGCATCATCTTCTTCTTCATCTTCATTGGATCCCTCAATGTATAATAACTTATTCATAGCACATCTATGTCCTTTGCTCCACTTACTGTTACAACTGAAACATAATCCTTTTTCACGCTTCTTTTCAATTTGTTGAGGGGTCAATCTGGTAGGTGGAGGAAATGTTGGTGTCAATATGATACAATCTTTGAAGTGAGTGAATGGTTGATTCTTGTTGGATATGAATTTTTCCTCAACTCTGCATGCCATGATAATAAAATAAAAAATCTTAAGTGGATTAAACATGCGTACCTCATGTTGAATGTGGTCCTTGAGTCCACCCAAAAATAGGTCATTCAATTTCTCCTTAAAAATTGTCTCCACACATAAGGATAGGTTCTAAAAATGATGAATATAATCCTTGATGGAGCCAGTCTATCGTAATTTTTCTAGTTGGCTAAATTAATTCTCTGTCACACTATTTCCATAGTGTAATTGTAGCTCCTTTGTAAAAACTGACCAAGTGATACTAAGAGTCATCTTTTTCTTTTGAGCACACAACCATTGATACCAAATGAATTGATTAGGTTTAAGATACAAGGATGCCATGGTAACCTTCTGTCCACCTGGGATCTGATGTAGATCAAAAAAAATCTCCATTTGGTTGATCCAATTAAGTGGATCTTTTCCATCAAATTTATGCATATCCACCTTTGGTAACAGGTTCCTCTGTGGCAATGTAGTTAGATTTGAAGTAGACTAGTTGGGAGAACCACCCTGGTGGGGTTGTGAAATAGTGATAGCTAGATTATTTGTCTGATTATTTTTCAAAGCCATCATGATATCTACCAAACTATCTTGTATGGATTTCATATTAGAATGTATGCCTTGCACCTCACTTTGAATGCCTTACACACTATAGTCAAGCTGGCTCACTTTGTGATCTATGTCAGAGAACCCTGGTATAAAGGATCTAGTACATCCCCCTTTTGACTCCATATATTTCTTGTTAGGAGTTTTACCTAGAGTTTCAACACCCTTTCCTCAGCCCTGAGTTTGTGGACATGCCATAAAAGGGCTTTACAATTTCGACCTTGGTTGGCACTTTTGACCCAACTTTGACCAAGTGATTTTGGAATTATCTCGGCCTAAAATCAAAACATATAAATAAAAATACTCTATCCAAATTTTTATAATCTTTCTAAAAATGTAAATAACTCAGAAAAAATCTTTGAATTTTGCACTATAGAGCAATTTTATGAAAAACCCTAAAATGGTGATAACTTTTGTAAAACATATCCAAATGAGCTAAAATTTTGATGGAAGCTTAATTTAATAATTTCTCACCTCTAGTAAAAAAATTATAGATAAATTCACAACCATATTTTTGATATATCCAAATTTAAAAAATTAGGGTTTCACCCACAAGATTGCCCAAATCACAGTTATGATACCACTTGTATTGAAATTACTTCAACAATAAAGTATAATAGTAGAAATAGATCCAAATATGACTTAAATATATTATAATATATGATAATATACAAGCCACTTCAAGGGGGTAACCTCCACAAGCTTCAATAAGAGCAAAATTCATAATATGATGATAAACAATTATCCACTACCTCCTATATATAATCTATCTAGGCCATGGTTACTCCATTGGCTGACCTACTAACCAAATGAATGCATAGAGAAATTTGATATAGCATTAAGGAGGGATAAAAAATCCATAATTCAGCTATTCCTATCCTCATACATGCGATATGTTAGGGACGTAGAATGCAAATTGTTTATGTATTCAGGTTATTATTTATGATATTCATCTTCAAAGCTAAATTCAAGTATCTTGTTGAAGGTAATTACTGATGTTTACATATCCAATCTATTACACTTCATTTTTTTCAATACATTTATTGAATAAGCCAAGCATAAGACAATATTCATTCATTTTTATTCTAATGGACATGCAATTTATTGGCAAAGACACTTTCAATACTAGATATGATAGAAACTCAATCAAAGGCACAAAATTGACTAAAGATAACATAAATTGCCACTTCAATTTCATATCTTGGCAATGTCCCTATTTTTTCTTTCTTCTCTTGTATTTGTTATTTTTAAATATTCATAATGCAATAAATTTCTTTATGGTGGACCTTGATTGCATCAATTTTCAAATTTTTGCTTTGAGATTCATGATCTAAGCCCAATTATTATTTTGCCTCATATTATTTTTTTTATTGATACTTAATGACAAATAAATCATAAATTATAATGTCCTATATAATTTCATCTAGATCAAGGTTACGGATCTGTCATACGCTAACCGTTGACCTAGAAAAGACCGTTGGAAAGATAGTTCAACAATACAACAAAGCCATGGAGAACGTAATAAGATCTATTTTTAAACTTAAAACATTACAAGTTTTCTATAACATGTATCCTTTATTTTTTATTTCAAAGACTATATATTTCAATTACTAAAAAAATAGCAGTAAGTTTACAATTTGATGCAACATTTCTTTCTGCAAATTAGACATTAATTCCTAATTTCCATAGGAAGGGTTAAAAGATTACAATCTTTCAACATCACTTTTAAAGAATTTTAACTTTTAATGTTTTAAACAACTTACTTGTCCTTAGAGTAACATTGTAACATTTTGTTTAATAAGTAACATTGTAACATTTTGTTTTCTTACATTAAGGTTGCACATTTACATTGAACATCAATTTTGGGATGGGATGCAAATCTAATGTTTGGTCTTTCCTTAACTTAGATTTATTTTCAAACCTATTTACCCACTTAGAAGAGCCCTGTTATAAATACTCATATTATCCTCTTTAATAACTAGTTTTTTTAATTAAATAGTTGATTCGGGCAACACTTCTAGGGACAATTCGGGTGACAGTTCGACCCCAATTGGTGCCAGAACTTTCGGGAACCATAACTTTTGAACCATAGCTCCGTTTGACTCTCCGTTTAAACCGTTGGAAAGATAATAATGAGGATAAAATGATGATATTTCACTAATCCAAGATAAATGGGTTTTTACTCCCCAAAAACCCAATGGAAGTCCCCAAAATTTTAATTTTAATAGTGTTGTCTAAAAATAGTAAGTTTTTAAAAATAGTAATTTCTCAAATTTTATGTTGTTGTAAATTATGGAAGTCAAGCCACTTCATCTCCCTTGATATTAGTGACCTTCCACATCCTCCTCTTGCCTTAAAAATATGTATAAATAAATATGTAGCTCAAGAAAGAGATCAGACATCTATTCCCAGAGATAAGCATATGTTGTATTTGCAATCTTGTGAGCAATAAAACATCTCTTCTCAGAGAAATCATTATTATTGTTTTATTTTTGTGTTATTGAAATATATTTCAACAAAAACCCCTGAGTTTGGATCAATAGTAAAAAAACTATCCAATTTCAACAAACTTTTAGTTATATTATTCAAGTATTTGATTTTTTTTAAATTGTAGTTAATAACTGATTAGTTTTCTTTGAAACTTTTAATAGAGCTCTCATTTTCTTTAAAATTAACATGAAATGTTATTAAAATTATTTTTATTTTTAAACATAGTCTTAACCAATTCAAATTATGATAGAAAGTGGTGATACATTCTCTAAAACCATCATCTTTAAGCTATCAATTCTTTATGGCAAAAATCCAATGTTATGTAAAAGTTTAAATAATGTTTACATATAAATGTCTATGAAAGTAGTTCACCAAGTATTATTGCACTAACTACCTCATGGAGAATCAAAAGAACCATATTCTTAGTGATGGATTTTCTAAGGTTTTGTATATTTGGCAAGATTTTCATACAATTTTCTAAAAGAGTACCCTTTCCTTATTTTATACATAATCTAACATGTTTGTGATATACTAGACATTTTATAAAAAATCAGATTTTGGGATGTCATGGACCTTTAGAAAATACGCAATCTAAAAAATCCTTTATGTATGTTGTTATATCTAATTCATAAAGTTCATTGTCTAATTAACAATTTGAAAAATATGTTCAAGGATTGACAATTTGTTGAGCACCACACAATTTTGTCTACATTTAAGAATTCTTTTGATGGTAATCTGACTTTTGTATCTACTCCCATATCAAAAATATCTTTATGTATTTGAAAATCATTGTATTTACTAGAACTCTTATAAAATAAGTAAATATGGTTCAATTATCCAAGAAGTGATGGTCAATGTAAGCATTTGACATTTATCACGCAAAATTTGTCTTTTGATATATTTGAACATTTGTTCATAGTTGGATATTTTTTAATGTATATTGATAGATTGGATTTCTTTATTTAGAGATTGCTTCTTGATTGGCACTATTCATTATATCCAATCGCATTGGTTATTAACTCTGAAATTGTGAGATGTTACCTTCAATCATGGTTTTACTATTTAGCTAATTTACTTTACTATTGATGGTTGTTGCCATAATTTTGATTTATTGGAGATAGGCATGTTATGGTATAAATGAAAATGATCTTTCCATGACAATATTAGTTTTAAAACTATTACAATCTCTTTGCTCACATTGGTCTGTCGTAACATGTTGTCTCAAGGACATTGCAATATGAATGCCACAAAGAATTTCACTAATGAATTGATTTAGGATCTGCTCCATTTGGCAAAGATTTACTTTACTATTCATGACCACTGCCATCATTTTCATTTATTGGAGATAGGCATGTTATGGCATAGATGAAAGTGACTTTGTTTATTATTGGTTATTTCCAAGACAATATTGGTTTTAGAATTGGTATAATACTGCTAATTGTGAATAACAATAACATTCTCTTTTTTAACCAAAGCCTTAATAATATAACTCACTCTACTAACTGTAAATAGAAATAACTTTGACTCTTTTCACCAAAGCACTAGCAATAGCATTTCTAGAATCTCATACTGATCTGTTATATTTTGTTGACATTGCAATAGCATTTCTAGAATGTCAATAACATGTTGTCTTGAGGACATTGCAATATGAATTCCATACTAGTCTATTTTATTTTGAAAAGATTAAAATGGTTCAATGTAATTGTCTACACAAATATTGATTTTTTATTTCAAAATTAGTTCCAAATTAATTCATATTTTTCCAAAATAAAATTCACATGCATTCACATTTACACTATCTTTCTCTCTCCTACAAGGACTTGGCGCTAACGCCCTTGTTACAATAAATTATAACTTTGATAATGTTTCTTGGTGTGTACGTGCAAAGGAGTGTAACATTAATGGAGGGAAATGTATTTTTAATGAAATAATAGAATAAGGTAGAGGATGTTTAAATTCTTCCTTAAAAAATGAGGTAGTGAGGTTTGAAAGGGGTATTAAATTTGGTCAATTATATCAAAAAATCATCTAAATTGATACATGGTGCATTCTCTATGCTTTTAGAGGATCCGTTAGATAATTGACACTTTTTTTTGGATAGATAATTAAGTGTTAAAGTGTCTTTCACCCACAAAATTAAATAAATAACTAGCCATTTGCCTCGGATGAAAATCCACAAGGGAACAAAAATGTAAAAACTAGGTTAAACAAGCACCATTCCACCAAGGGGAGAAAATTAGTGCCAAGGTAATCCTAAGAGAGCCCATCACGACCCTTATTCCCTCTTTTGTGGTGAGAATGAAGAAACATCAAATGTGAACTAGAGGCCAACCTCCCTTCTTTCTTCTTCTAAACTACCGTCCACTCATTCAATATACTTGATCTACCAAAACCTTCAAAGGAAGAAGTTGATCCTTCCTTATGAAGAATGCAAATACTATTGTCTTTACTGAATCTGAAATAACTTGAGAATTATCTCTATTAATTGCATTGGTCCACTCCATAGCTGATAGAGATGAATAGATAATCCTTGGATCAATATTTTGAGGATCCCCAATGTGAGAGTAATTAGCATAAACACCTGAATCAGGAGCCTCAAAATCCCTTTTGGGAAAACTAACAATACTAATATTTACAAGAAGAGGGAAAGCAAGAGCGACTGAAAGGTGTTCAATAACGGTATCCTTCCACCAAGAAGAAGTCACCTTACACTTGATGAAACAACAAGAAGAGGCCTACTGCCTATGCACAAAGCATCTACAACATATGAAGTGCAATCCTTCTTAGTCAAGGGATTATGTCCAACACCAATCATTAACCCTAAGCTCCATAGAAGTAAGGAGATCATGCGATAAATCCAAACAAACAAGGATCCATGCATAAGTGGTGTGGGAAAATATGGAGGTAGAAGCATTAATTACCAACAATTTAGCAAGAAAACCACCAGTGGTTGAGAGACAGGGGTCTACCCAAACTGGAGCAGAAGGTGAGGCATCCAAACCCAACCCAACCTAACATCAAAATTTTCAAGCCAAAGATTGAAGGATAGACACCAAGGTTTCAGAAGGAGATGTTGAATCTAATACTAGGGTTTAACTAGAGCCACTTTGTTATGATCAGCCAAGTAATAAAAAACTACAATAAAAAAACCTTTGGCACAAGGATAAATCTCCACATTTTATTTTAAGAAGGGTTGCCATGAATATGAAATCCACTGATGAAGGTCAGGAAGGCTTGGCCAAAAACTATCAAATTTGCAAAGTAAGCCCTGGGAAGCAAACCACTCCTCTTTTTTTAGAACTTCTTCCAAAGTGTCATCTTCGAATGAAACCATTGGGATATTTTTAGCCACTACCATGGTCTTAACAGAAGGAAAAATATCTTGCTCGCCATGAGAGACTACACAAACAAAGGATATGGGCATAGCCTTCCCATCTCCTTCTACGATGAAACCAATAGAACTATTATCAACAAACGGAGGGGAAGATGGACAAATCATACCATCATGACACTTGTCATTATGTTTTGAAATTGTGGCATACTCAAACCCTAGATTCAGCTTGGATTCCCCCTGAAAATCATCTAACAAAGTAGTTATCAAAAACCTAGCCTCCATAGTGACCATGTTCGCAAAGGCAAGAGAGGAGGAGAGCGGAGGAGCCGTCAGCCAAGAAGGGTGAGCCAAAACATAAGATGAGTCACTGAGGGAGCCTTACGAGGAAATCAAAGCACCAAAATAAGGACTTGAATGGCTGAATTTCATCATTTATTGATATTCGGGATTTGGGATTGAACATTTTTATTTGAATCCATTGACACCTATTTTTATTGAGATGACACATGTTATAATTATATATTAGGTAATTTAAATAATTTGGTGAAAGTTTTAGATTGCATTGACAGATGTGCCATGTCACTGAACTTTGTATGTGTACCTATTTGGGGTTCTTCTCCATCACCTTAAATATCATATCATTACCCATATCACATTTAAATCTTTCATTGTTTATATGTTTTGCATGGTCTTTCCATTCTCTATCACTTCACCATTGCTCAAGTTCACCATGAAATGAAATGTCTCTCTCTGGCACAACATGTAAGAAGAAACACACAACCTCATTTTCCACCATCACCTCCACAGCAATATTAAATTATTGTTTCTTAGCATTGCATATACAAAAGAAGAAATAGAGTTCACAGTCATAAGTTTGAGAGATATATGACTACCAATTTACACTCGTTTACTTTACAAAACCCAATTTTATCAAAATAAAAAATCACATCCCCTCAAATATAATTTATATTTTTGGAACAGCACCTAATTTTACAAATATGTATAGTAAAAATATTCTCATAATATAAATTTTTTAAATATATTATAATTTAAAAAAAAACAATATTTAAAATTATTATATTTTTATCTAAGATAAAAATTTAAACTACATTTATAAATTTATATTCGATAAAAAAATATTATAAGATAAAAACGAACATAAAAAACTTATAACTTTTTTTTAACCCTCTCTCTCTCTCTCTCTCTCTCTCTCTATATATATATATATATATATATATATATATATAATCAATCTAAAATTGCATGTTTCCATACCTATCATTTTTTATTTGACCCCTGACCCCAAACACAACATCCATACTTGATGGTCAATTATTACGCTTGACAGAAAGATCCACCCACTAACTAGGCTTTGTTTTATGATCTTCGATTTAAATTTGTCCAGATCAATGGTGTGGATTAGGCAAATGGTTCACAAATGTACGAGGATTATAACCAACCATTTTCCCACCGCTCATTTTAAAGCATACCTCCAACTCATAATGTGCATTGAGGGGATTTGTTATGTTTTTATTCATACATCACATCCATTTATGTGCTTCCAACTTGTATCGATGCCTCATCATATTGTGCTCCTTTGCATTGTTCCTATGGTTGATTTTCTGCATCAAAATCTCTTTTCTTATTCTACATTTTAAAATTATTACTTTTACTTTAATGTCATTTGTTTCAATAGTATTACAATGTTGGTAGAGTGACCTTTACTCTCAATTACAAAATTTTAAGAAGAAATAAAGATAGACATTAGTCCAAGCTAGTTTATGTGGAACTTGACAATAATACAGTTACTTTCTTTCTTTCATTTTTGTGTTATACATTGATTCAAAAATTTGTTCCTTTACCATGTGTTTGACTTCTATAGATGAGCTTGTGTGGATCTTTCAATGACTCTCTCTAGTCTAAAGTTTGTCTTGTTTTTTTATCCTCTGGTTATCGAGTAAGTATGATTATCTGACACAAAACTCCATAAATAAGAATGGTGTTTGTAAGCAAATGATAAAAATCAAGGAGTCACTAGCAGGATGAATTGTAATGGGCATTAACTTGGTTGCATATAGAAAATGTTAGTACATTATTTACAATGTATATTTTGTTGGAAAAACTTAGTGTTAATAGGTTTTATGTTCTTTTACAGTGATCAAATTTGTCAATTCTTTCCTTGACGGTGTAAACTCTCAATTCCTTCCTTGTTTGTTATTTTGGCATGGTTACACTGATCAATTCATTTCATGAGGTTTACATGATTTTGCATACATTTATTTATGAGTACATTAGTGCACACATTTATGTTTGAAGGTATTTTATGAATATCCATTTGCCATGTATGTTATAATATAAGGAATAGTTTTATGAATGTCCATGTGGCAAACATGTTATGACCCAAAGCTTTTTTTGTAAAAAGGGGATATTTCTTTAGTTGGGGAAAAAAATAATTTGAAGAGACAGGGAGAAAATAAAATCGTTGAAGCAAGATATTCATTTTCAGGGTAAAATTTTGAACCAATACAAGTATTAAACATTTGGCTAACTTTTGGTAGATAAAAGGTGAATAAATGAAATTTGAACAATTTTATGGGTAGAACGTAAAGGAGCATGGATGGCAGAGAATACAGAGTTGTTAATAGACTATATGGGAATCTAAGTAATCTCCATGAAATGTAATAATCCCATAGAGGCAAGTGTGTAAGTGAGAGAGAGTGTGGGAGTGTGTGCATAAATTATTATATGTATGGGGTTTTGAATCACTAATAAAGAGTGTGTTATGTTTCAATTTTTGAATATGTGTTCATGTATGTGCCAAGGGAGAATAAGTGTCTAACCAAGGATCACAAAGGTAAAGGTAACCCTTAAGTGGACCCCCTCTTTGTGCTTGACCCAATCTCCAACTATTTTCTTGTAGGATTATTTTTTCTCTCTTAATCTTGCCTGTTAGTCAAATCCTTTTATCCCATGGGGTAAAGGCCCCTTAACCCTTAATATTATATATCAAAAACACAAAATATCCAAACTCACACTAGGAAGTCTTTTTAACTTTATTTTTAAGGTTTTGGTGGTCGTCTCAAACATTTGAAGAAAAAAATTAATAAAAATTTGACCCATGAGTAGGGTTTTCAAAATTTTATAGCATTTAGTTAATTAAAGGGTCTTAAGGTTTAAGTCATTTGTTCAATTAGTGTGGATAATTATTTATTATTTATTTAAACAAAACTATTTTGGCATTATGTGTTGGTGAAACTATGATCTAATTCATCTTCGTGTCTACGTTTCAAGCCACCTCTTAGGCTCATAATCAGGACAAGAACGATGTTGTGTAATTCTCTGAGGTGACATTTATTCTACTGTAAGATAATTGATTTACGCATGGCTAATTATATGTACCTAGATGCTTAATGAGGGGGTAATGGAAGGATCTCTAGTAATGTTAAAATGAATAACACATGATATGGGTTGATAATTATCATAAAATAATGTGTACAATAGAATCTAGCAACTCCATAGTTACACTTAAAATAATGTGAGGAGAATAACTGAAATTGTAGAGGGGTCTAGCTCAACACATTAGTGAGATCCAAAACTTTTGCTAGGGTGTGTTCACAAAGATACATATGGAGAATTTCAAATTACACCCCAACTCAACTGCGTAAGAAAATGATCCCATGCATATTCATCTTAAAATATTGGGCTTATCATCTTCAGTTGATATGCTAAATCTAAATACAATATTAATGTTTAGATTCTACATTTCAATCTCAAAATGGAAGACTACGTACTAGTTATTTAAAGAGAGATATACAAGTTCTTCAATATACTTCAACAAAGCATAAATATAGTTGAAGTGCATGGTGATGCTTAACTCAACCTTAATCCACATTAGAAGGTGATTATAGTGTACCTTACAAATTCATATAACAAGAACATATTATGGTGAGATTGTTTTTGGATATAGTAGTATGAAGATTTTTTCATTGACATTTTAGGTTACACTTAGTGAAACATCATTAGGGAGAGAGTAAAAATATCATATTAATATGATATCATAAGAATACAAATTTGATATTTAATAAAAGAATAATTGGTTATTTTATTTATCACAATTATATTGAAAAGATATGTTTTTTTTCTCAAATATATAAGGGGTCAACTAAATGTAAGCTGTGTCCTTGATTCCATTTGCCTCACATGCTCTCCAACAAAAACCCATGCATATTAATATGAGTTTGGAAAACAAAGATAATCGATGAAGACATTCTATAGAATCATGTTTTGTTATCTCTTTTATCATTCTATAGCTTGACTTCATCATTTTCCTCCTTGGGTACGTGATTTCACTGTCAATCCCTTGTTTAGTAGTATGACCCCATTATTTCTAATGACTTCGCCATTTTTTGTGCCATGAATGTTTGTTATGTGATTTCATCATTCCACTAACAATCTCATCATTTGATTAGAGATAATGTCATTTATGCAATTTTCAACGATATACATGATTTCACCATTTCAAGTTTTTCATTTATTTTGGCGATCTCATCGATTTCCTCTCAAGATCACCATTTTTGTGGCATTCTAACCATTTATGCATAAATACCAAAGCTTAGATTGTTAATATTGAAGGGTGTAAATGAATGTATAGTCAATTTTTTTGAATTTTCACCCTCTGAGCTTATTTGTGATACATTTTTCTTCCCAAGAGGCTCATTTTTGCCTTGATTGTCTATATTTCGAGCCATTTTCATTTAATTACACCATTTTTTAACTTGTTCTATTGAAACATGTATTTATTTCTTTCCCCTGTGGTTCTGCTTATCAAAAATATTTTTTTATGCTCTACCCTCAAGACAGACTCATGCATCTCCCAAGCAATGTTTGGGGCATTTTTCATTGCTCTTAGTGCATTTATTGAAGCAATTGGAAACTCTTTATCATTTTTTCAGTTTGTCTTTGCTTGTTTCATTGAATGATGTTTGTTTCCCTTTTTTGTTGTCACCTCAACTCATTCTAAAATGTTGATAGGGGCATCATCATGGTGTTTTTTTGTTATGCCATTACACTTGAGTCTATCTATTAGCACATACCAACATTCCCATCATGGTTTTTATCACCGATGTGATGTTTTCATTTGTCTAGCAGATCAAGGGTTGATCCTTATGCATGTTATAGGTTGGTCATCATAGTCTTTTATATCATGGTGTATATCGTATTGGTCCTATATTAAAAGTTTAGACATGGGTAGTCTAAATTGGCAATGTTGTAACAAGAGATCTTGTCTACTATCCCTCAATCATTTCTTCACTGGCCTACTCATCATTCTATGAATGAAAATATGCCCTACTTGTAGACACCTAAATCTGGGCACCAATGACCTCCAACCATACTTTTGACAAATTTCCACCCAAGGTGCACAATTTGGCGTAAAAACACTAAAGCACATTAAATGAGTTGAAATTGACATATTCAAGTGCCAATTTTGGCTAGGGTGTCCCTAAATGGGGCAATATAATTTATGGCTCAGCTAACTTTGATCAGATCATTTCGAGTCAAAATTCCAATTTTGCACGTAGGTGCTCTAGATTGATCTTTCCTATCAAATCTCTTGCACAAGACACATGCCTTTGTTATTTATTGTTAATAATATCCTAAATGGGATAATGGATCCAATGCATCTGACATCACCTTCCAATTCCAATCCAGTCAAATTTTGGACCAATAACAAGGCATTTTGATCAATTTGAGTAATTTGTGCATAAAGTGTTTAAACATGCTTAAGAGCTAATTAAACCAAATTAGAGCCTAATCAAGAATTCCATGGAAACTTGTTGAATAATTTGTTTTGGAAATAAATATTGAACATCCACATCATCAGGTGACCTCATTTCTTGGGAAGACATCTCTAGGCCATAAATGCCACAATTATCACGATTCATGCCCTCCATGCCTCATCAATACCCTCCATGCCTCTTAATTGCCCCTTTTTCAAATTTCATGATAAGGATAATTATAAACTTAATTCCAAAAAATTGAATTAATCCTCAACCACACATCTTCATCTCAAGATGGACGATTCAAGTTGATTTTGATCAATCTCAAAAATCTATAAATCGAGAGGCCATGAACATCATTTTTAAGCTTAATTTTTGCAAAGTTATAATGTAGGATTGATTCCAAAAGCTTCATACAAACTAGTGTTACAATGCCAAATTTATTCCAAGACAAGCCAAAGCCAAAGGTGCCAAGTAGAGATGGAGGTAGCCAAGCTTCCATTGACAAAGACTTCATGAGCACAAACAGAACAAGCCAATCGAAGAATACCCTTGGAGCATCAAGGAAGGTAAGGAATGTGTGTTTTCCTACATTTTAGTTGTGTTTTGTTCATTTGTCTTCTTCACTAAGCTCACCCTAGTAACTAGGCATGAAGATGTTAATTTAATGTGCTTTTTATTTGATTTCATTCACTAACACAATACTAATCTCCTCTTCTTAGTCAAATTCCTAATTCACACTACTGAGGCATACCATTTAGACCATTCAGTGATCAAATCCTCCATACTGAGGAAACTTTCTACCTCGAGTGATCAAATTATCCCTATTGGGGCACCTTAGTATTTCTCAACTAGGATAACCCTTTTTTGGGCCAATTTATTTGTGTCTCTTCCATCTCTTTTTGAGAGCCCATGTCAATCTTTCATCCCCACATACCCTCTTGAGGGTGCATCATGGGTCACTGATTATCTCTTTGATTAAACTTGTTAGCCTCTTCTTAATGATTTTTTCATTATTTGAAAAGACATTAATGTGCCTAATGTTTCACAATGCCTTCTCAAATAGGGGTAAAATGTAGACATCTAATTTTCACCACTGTCACGTCTAAATTTTAAGTCAAAATAACTTCTTATAATAACACACAAATTAGACCAAAACCATCAAAATGCTTTGATTCATCTGCACATCACATGTACAATCCTTGATCCACATCAATATGTTTTTAATTGGGGCATTATCATGTACACAATCATTACCATATTCTATTTCATCTCTAGTCAAATTGTGACCTAAAAAATTAACATTTTTGACCAATAGTGCATGCAAATTAATTGAATTCTAAGAATTGCAAAATGCCTAATCAGATTCACTTAACTAATTAAATGTTTAAGTGATAAATACATATCAAATTAGCGAATATCTAATTTTGAAAAATGAAAATTCAACAAAAAGTGACATCATCATGACATAAGTGGTCATAAAGGTAAATATGCAAGCTATGCTTAATCAATGCAATAAATTTCTAATTTATACAAGCCATGCCTATTAATTGCTCCATTCTTCTAAATATTAATTGCAACATTAATTATAATTGGTCTCCAAAGTTGAATTTACTTTGGACCACACATTTTGAGCTTGAGATGGATGATCCATATCATTTTAGTCAAGTTATAAATATATGGATCCCCAATGATTGATTCACGTATGGTTTGAAGAGTAAGATGCAAATCCATCCTAGGTGAAGTATAAGAAAGCGTTGACACCATACTTTCCTTTAGTAATTTCCAAAACCTTTTTCCTATGTGCCTTTCTTCATGTATGTACCAAGCTTGGGACCAAGTGCACAAAGTTCCATAGAACATATGGACCCAAATGTATTCTGGTAAAAATATTTCATCCACTCACCATATTGTTTCACAAGACTCAAGGTGAGGTTCAAGTGCTTTTATGCCACTATAACTTAGATCAACTCGCACTTGATCCCAATATAAAAGGTGATCTTTATGTGTACGCTACCACCTGGTGGTGGTGCCATAAAAAATGTGGTCTAATGACCTCATCCATTCATTTTTGGTTTCATACAAATCTTTGAGACATTGGACAAATTCATGCACCCCCCTTTGTCCTCAGAACCATGGAGCTTCATCAAGTCTTTCCAATGGTGGTCCCTCTAATGGTCCTCACATGCTACACCCATGAGGCAAACCAATTTGTGACATTTGATAAGCTGGTGTGAGATATTTTCATCTCTGTTGATGGTGTCTCACAATCTTTTAGTGAGGTCATAATCACCATGGGCCTAACAGTTGCAAACATTGCTCATAGTATCTAAGATAGATTGGTTGTTCGTCCAATGAAGAATACCATCTAGTGTTGGATCATGTTGTTCTTCATGTCGAGTTGTCATATTATACAAATTGTTGATGTCTTCATCAATGCTCACATGCTCAATATAAGGTGGTCCCTATGCTTTGTCTAAGGGTATTATCATGTGGTGATCGGTATTCTCAAAGCTAATGTACCATTTTTTAAAGCTTAAATCTGCATGATTTTTATAGCACCAAGGCCTTCCTACTAAGGTTGGGTAGTCATCAGCTTTGGCTAACTCTAAAACCTCAAATTCAAATTTGAAGGGAACCCCAAGAATATCAATGATGGCATTCTTAAGGACTTCGATAGGATACACACGAGTCTTATTTTCCATGAACAAGACATGAGGTGAGGGTTGCAAGGCTAGACTAGCCATTTTATACTAGGCATCTTTAGTGAGAACATTTACTTTAGTGCCAATATCTACTAAAATATCTCAAATCACCCATCTGTTGATAGCAATATTAACTTATATCTCTCCATCTTCTGAGGAAGTTGAACTAGGACTTTTCTGGCATCGAGCATCATTTAAATATCGATCTTCACTTTTCCAAATGAGATGAGGGTGGGCATTATTTGGTAGGTGGGATTGGCCTTAAATAAAGGTGCTAAGCTGGGGGAATGATGTCTTCATCAAGCATGCATTTTCATAGTTCTTGAAAACTATCCTGCATTACTAGAGGTTTGGTTTCCCTTAGTATTGCAGCACACTATGTGACATCCCTGTCCTTGAGGTATTAAATCTTGCCTTGGAGCTCATGCACAAATTCCATTGTATCCTAAAGGATATCCTTTTATTGAATTGCATCAGGGTACTTCCTCGCTTGTGGTTCTTCTTGATGTACATTTTCAAATAGGTTGGGTGTAGATTGCATCTAGCCCCCACTACGAGTATTAATATTTACTTATTGTATAATAGGGATGGTTGGTCAAGCATGCCATTGTGGTTTATCTATAAATATCATATACATGCCTTTTTCATTATGGTCCTTTGTGATGGTTGCATATAAGTTTGGATACTCTTCTAGTCAGTGGTCCTTTTTGCAGTAAGCACAAGTTGGGTATTATGGGTAATCCCTCTGATAGTGGTCTAGAGAACCACACTTATAGTAAGTCCTTGGTGGAAACTGACCACTACCTCATCCTCATCCTCTTTCATGTCCATGATATCCACCATTGTCTTGGGAACTAGTGACTAAGGCTTGGCATGTGTCGTGCAATTGAGCTTTATGAATATCACTAATCAGACAAAAATCATTTGTGTCATGGGTATAAGCATCACAAATCTTATAATATGTAGATACTTTAGTTTTTTTGGCATGTTTCAAGAGTGGACAAGAGTGGACATCATGGTCATCATGACAAATCTCACAATTTTGCTTTAGGACTGCATAAATGTTCTTGCATGGGTAGTTATTACTTGTGTGTCCTTTAGTTTCACAGTCAGTACACCAAAAACCATTACATGTCTCATGTGCATTATTTGTTGACAATTTTTCAAGCTGTGAAGCCATGGAAATTATTTGTGCCTCCATAAAGAGATTAATCCCAGTATCCATACTTCCAACCACTTCAACACATAGGGTACCCTCTAAAGCCTCATGCACGTTGGTAAAAGTTTTTGTTGATAAGGTCCATCGAAAAGGTAACAATAATCCTCCTATGAACCATTGTGCATGATGATCAAGATTTATTTTAAAGGAAAAATTATAAATCAAAGTCTTGTACCAAGCATCATATTCTCTTACGCTCTATATAAGTCCCTATTTTATGTCTTTCAACATCGCTATACTCTACTACTCAAACTTAGGAATGTCAAATTCTTGTAGGAACATTGCTTTGAGTTGGTCATAGTCGACCACTACTTGGTGAGGGTCAAATTTACAATACCATTTATGTGCATGCTCTAAAAAGGTCATTGCAAACTATGTTGCCTTTCACTCAGAAGATGTGATGCCACACGCCCTCCAAATCAATTTGCACTTATGAACATGTTTGGCTGCATTTTCTACCCCTTTGTACTTAGGTAGATGCAATGTCATTTCATAATAATCCATAGGTGGTTAAATAAATGATTGTTGAGAAGTTCTAGCTCCTATTATTGGAGGGGGTTCACGTCCTCTAGTACCTCCTCCTAATCTTCCTTCACCACCTCCAGTAGTAGTGCCCGAGGAAAAAGGCATGGTGGAGGTTGACTTCCTAGACTTGGGCCTATACTTTGGCCTTGAGGCTCAGATCCTCTAGACATTCTAAGTTATGCCATGGAATCCTCTTTAAAAGATAAAGATATGAATTTTAAGTTATTGCCTAATGGTCTGGTCTTAGTCTACCTTATCTGTTCAGCTTCTGAATCTATACTATCTATATCCCAATTCCTTATATGTACTCTATCTAACTCAAAGGCATGAGCACACACTATGGTGGGGGAGCCTAGTTGACTCGTACTTGGTTTGTCTTTGACAGTCTAGCTCATTTCTCCTTTGCAAGATTAAAGTGACAAAGGTTGTGGCCCATAAGTGATGGATTCCTCACACACATCTAGATCCCTATGGCTCTTCACAGTGATCCTCGAGTGCTCCCAATATCTTCCTATGCTACTAACTCCCATGATCCTCTACTGAGCTTCATCATACTTCCATTTTCATAGTGCTCATTGGCTTGCTACCATGTTGAACCTACAATATTGAACCAACCAATATTCTCCCCTTTAAATGTGTGGCTCATGAATGGGATATTTTAGCCTTCCATGGGTAGTTTTTCCAACCCAAGATCAATAATTATCATTTTAATCTTGAAAGGAAACAATGAAAGATATCCTCCCCTTGGTTCTCATAGAAAATGGAACTTTGCTTCCTCAAGACATGAATATGTGGTCACAACATATTCCACGATGTAACTATTTTGAACACGTTTCCACCAATAATCAATCACTTGCATCTAGGAAACTTTTAGTCATGCTAAACTCCTATATCATTCTAGTGTCTATGACTATCTTCATCCAAGGTTTTAGAATCATCCTTGAGCATATGCTAAGATCTAGGAATGTAAAAGAATAGGGACCTTGAAAAATAAAGTCTCATACAATGAGATGTATAGGTTTTATTCTACCCACTGTTGCACAAAAAATCTTGGTTCAAGATATGGAACTGCAAATTTTTTTGTGACACTAGTAATCCATTCTTTAATATTATCTAATGTAATGTGCTCAAACATTTCCCATAATCATGCTCCAATTTATTTAGGTCCTAGCTATAGAACCAAAATGTTGGGTTTTCTCTCTTTACATCGATGCTAAATCCTTTTCTCAATAGGCTAGCACACTAGCCCTATCACACGAGGGATGAGTCTTGCACGTTCACTTGAAGCACACAATGAAAGACTAGTTCTTGAAGACTTTAAAACACAACATGTGTTTACTCATTTTTTATCAAACAAATACCCTACTATTGTTTCTTAACATAATAGATTATACTACCATCACTAACTAAATATAGAAGAAGAAAGGAGCTCATGACTTTATTCACTTAACACATTCCAATATTCAACACAATTAACAGTCCATTGCTCAAAGTACCATATAATAAACATTGAATTCTCATTAAGTGTTTATGGATTACAAGATAGAATGTTATATATTCCTTTTAAAGTTCACCCACACCCAAAATAATATATCCATTTATATATCCCTCTTGAATACTTACAATAAGGGGTTTTATACTTTTTTTTCCCTATCCAAGTGTCAATTTTGCAACTTAATATGGAAAAATAGAACATAGACTCCCAACAAGATAAGAGTCATGGCTCTTACAAATGATTGATCTTATAAAATTGGGCCTTCATGCCCCTAGATGCTTTCTCTATGTAATATATTTGTGTTTAAGTGTTATATTCCTCATGGGCTGGTACAAGGTCTCCAATCAGTGGGGTCAAAGTGTCCTACTTGATTTATTCTTTCTAACTATTCCCACACTCCTTTCACTCCACTTCCCTCACACTCCCCTAGTCTTCCACTTCTTGTTTTGGGTCCTCTATTTTTGGGTTCCTCATGCCACATATTTCTCTTAACTGGATCCTCTCACACTAGGTCTTCCATGCCATTATCCTTCCTCATCCTTAAACTCTTAGGCTACTAGTCTCGAGCCATGGTCATCCCATGTCATGGTTCTCCTGTGCCATGGTTCTTCCATGTTGTGTCAGTACTTTCATAAAATTTGACAATGGTCCCTCCATGCTGCTCGATAAAATTAGAAAAAATACTTGGTCAAAATTGAGGGGCCAATAGTCCATAATTTTATATACATGTGTGTGTGAAAATTTGACATTAGTTTTTTCAGATTATATTCATATTTGTATAATAAAATAATGAGCTCAATAAAGGATTACTTATATAATCTTCTTCTAAACTCAGTGATATTATATTTAAGAGATACTTCTCTAAATTAATTGAGCATTCTTATGTATATTATTTTAAAATTATAAATGAAAATATATTATTATAATTATAGATTTTATTTAATATTATAAATATATATATAAATATTCACATATATACTAACATGTACAATTTATTTTATACATAAATATAATTAGTTAACAGATGTACACTATAGTTTTCATTTGAAGCTATCAGTTTATATTGGTAGTTGTGTAAAAGAAAAGTTAAAATTACAAGTTCTAATATTATTATCAAATTAAAAATTAAATTATCAAAAAATCAATAATTGTAGGTAATAAATCCACATCACAACCCTTATTTGTCTTTGCACTCACCCATATTTTGGATAATCTTATAAATGAGTGGAGTCACATGTTAGGTCAAATACAATAAAATTAAACAAAACAACCTATGCATCCTTCAATCATTGTAATGAAACATTATGCAAAACATTTAATTCCCTTATCAATTTTTTTTGGATGATCCTACAAATGAGTAGTCACATGTTACATTAAATTAGACAAACCTAAACAAAGCAACCTATGCATCCTTATTTTTTGCAATAAAACAGTATGCAAAATATTCATTTCCCTTATCAAAATGTTGTAAATGTGTTTTATTGTAAGTTGATACAATCAAGGATAGGGGTTAACTAATTGCAAGCCTTGTATGTGTATCCATTTACCTTATAGACTCTAAAAATAAACACATATCAATATGAGATTAGAAAATAAAGACAACCTCTCTTTTTTTCTAAGAGAACTTACTAAGATTACAGAGCACAACATGCTCACTTTTCTCCCTGGGTAAAATACAAGAGGAAGAACCAAACTCAACAACCCCTCAATGGACTGGACTCAACTCTTTGCTCCTCTATGCTTCCTACACCAATACATAATGTTCTTTTAGAAAGTCTTCTCTCACTCCATCTTGTGTCCATCAGATCTTTCCCTCCCTTTTTCTACGCATAAGGTGTCCTCTTCAAATTCTATTTGATCTTAAAAATGATCAAAAATAACAATCAAAAGTTTCAAGGTTATTTCCTAAGTTGTGTAACTATCATAAGGAAAACCATTGTTTAATGCAAAGTGTTAATTACATAACTGATATACATTACCTAACAACTATTCATGAGCACCAACCCATAGGAGCACCAACCCCTTCGTTGAGCACCAACCTAACAACTATTCATGAGCACCAACCCCTTCGTTGAGCACCAACCCAACAACAATTCATGAGCACCAACCCATAGGAGCACCAACCCCTTTTTCAAGCACCAACCAAGCAACAATTCATGAACACCAACCCATAGGAGCACCAACCCCTTTACTATGCACCAAACCAAAAACAATTCGTGAGCACCAACCCATAGAAGCAACAACCCCTTTGTGTATACCACACACCTATCTCTCAATGTTGATATCTCAACAAATGATAGTTCAATACATCTCTTTCCTCTCTCTCACCTTTGCTCTTCTAAGCTAGATATAACAAATACAAATCATATTCATCTCTCACAATTGCTCTTCTAAGCTAGATATTACAATATCAAATCAACCTCTATCTCTCATATTACAAATGGCTTCTCAAGCCTTTATTTATAGCTTTCCAAATGACCTTTGGCCTTCCCCCTTTGTGACCCTTCAATCCTCATGGAAAATGGCACCAAACTTGTATGACCCTTCATATCCTTGCCTTTGAAAAGTCATGTGGTGACCTTTCATGAGCAAAAATGTCCTTCCCTCTTTTGTCCTTATCTTGGTGACTTTTCGTATTCCTCAAAGTGTCCCTTCATGAGAAATTTTGCCCTTCCTCTTTTGTCTCCACTTGGTGACTCTTGGAATTCCCCAAGATGACTCTTCATGGGAAAATGCATCCCATCCTTCTTTTGTCTTTACCCCATGGCTCTTTGAATTCTCCATGGGCCCTTCTTTTGTCTCATATGCAACCAAAAATATATTCATTAATATTAAATAAATATTAACTCACATTAGCCAAGATATATATATTACAAATAACATTAAATGCAATGGGGCCTTTATCACCAACAATGTTAGACCTTTGACATCAATGACAATATTTCCAACAATCTCCCCCTTTGGCATTGATGGCAACCTCAATCTTGAAACTACCACATCCTTTCACATGCACATCCTATCATCTGAAAACATACAGTAACTCCCCCTTATTGTAGTAACCTGTACCTATTTCTTATACCTATTTATACACCTGAACCTGTACTTGTTATTCTCCCCCTTTGACATCAATGGTAAAGGGCCTACCTAGAGCTAACCCTTATCTCCCCCTCAATTGATGGTGAACATTAATGGTAGAAAGTAATATAAATTACTCCCAACTCCTCTTGCATGCCTTTGAGAAGATATCTGATTAAAACATTGCCTATCCTTTGAGAATCTGTAATCAACTCATTTGAATATTTTATTCTAATCTCACAACCTTTTGCATGAAAATTTAAGATGTATCCTTGATCACATATTTGACTTACACTCAATAGATTATGCTTACAAAGCATTCTTAGCTTTGGTTCTACTAATATCCAAACTTAAAATACCTTTATGGCTATCCTGGTAGTGGTTTTATCTTCAAATTTCACTATGACACCATTGATCTTCTTTACTCTTATCTCCTATCATATGCCTTGAACATCCGCTATCAACGAACCATGGCTGATATTTATTTATTACATGCAAAGCTATTTTCACCAACATAGAATCTTCAGGTTGTTTCTTCTGCCATGAACATGTTTGAACCTTCTTCCTAATGAATGGAGCTTTGAAACTCTGGTCCTTCTTCATTGAATCTACATGAGTACTCTTTTCCTTCTTTCTGAAACTGTTAGCTCTTTTTCAACATTCTAATTTCTTGTGACCATAATCATTTGAAACACTTTAAA
This sequence comes from Torreya grandis, assembly GCA_037957365.1. Taxonomy (NCBI): domain Eukaryota; kingdom Viridiplantae; phylum Streptophyta; class Pinopsida; order Cupressales; family Taxaceae; genus Torreya; species Torreya grandis. The sequence continues at coordinate 117,937 of JARHVA010001043.1, forward strand.
ACTTTTAAACACTGCATATGCAAGAATAATTCTAAAAACCTCAAACCTTAACACCGGTGCAAAATTCTCTTCAAAAATCCATTCACTCAAAAGATATACAAATTAATCTATCAACTCACCTTCTTGTCATGCAACATAGCCAAGACCAAATAACATCCACCATGCTTCAATTTTTCTTAAAAGTGTCTCCTTGAAGCCTAGAAGAGACACCCCTCACACAAGGGCCCTAGAAACAAATCTCAGGAGATTCCCACATCTCCTCTGTTTCTTCCTTGATCTTCTTTTGTTTTTCTTTTAGAATCCGTTTAAGCATGTCTAACCTTTTTGACTTACTAACCTTATCATTTATGATTTTTTTCATCTTCTCAAATTTTGCAACTATCTTATCTTGACAAATCTCATGCTCAAATGTAACAAGAGTTTCTACACAATCCTTCTTATCTAATTCTTTATCTACTATAACAAGTAATTCATTTTCACTCTTAAACTCAACCTGATCAACCTTTACTATTTTAGGTTGCCAAACTTGAATTTGTCTTTTCTCATATTTTATAGGGGCTCTATATCCTTTGAAATACTTTGAATATCTCTTTACTTTATTTTGACATAATTTAGCTATATGGCCAACCTCATGACAACAAAAGTAAACAATATTTCTCATACCTTTTTCTTGAATGTGACTGAGATCTCCCTTTGATTGATTGCTTCTCCTCATACAGTCTCTTGCCCTATGACCAACATGATGACAAATAAAACAATAGCCATGAAAAGAATTTGAAAACTTGAAAGCATTAGGCTGCCTGATCAGCTTCTTTGATTTGCCTTCAAAACCTGCATCCTTCTTTCCTTGGACTAATATTTCATGATCTTTCTCAACCTTGATTATAAGATTCTCATGATTATCCTTTAAAGAACCTAACTCAGCCTTTAACTGATTACACTCTTCTTTTGATGTTAAAATTGAATTTGCAACCTCTAACTGATTCTTAAGATCCTAAATAATTATCTTATTTTCTTTTACTTCTATATCCAAATTATAATCCAAGATACACACCTATTCCTTAAGATCCTCAACCACAGATTTCAACTCTTGATTCTCCTTCTTTAGCTGCTTGGCCATCTTATGCTTTTCTTTGATCTACCTTCAAGCTGTTAAACCCTTTTTGAAGGAACTTGCTCTGATACTAATTGTTAAGCATGGGATATACTGAGAGGGGGGGTGAATCAGTATATCTTATATCTTATAAATCTTTCCCTTAACCAAATTCCACTTAATCAAACATTCAAGATATGTAATAAAACTCAAACAATAAACACCACACAAGATAGAGAGAGACACCAGATATAACGTGGAAACCCAATGTGGGAAAAACCACGAAGAACAATCTCAACTATATGAATGAGCACCAACCCAAACAATATTCACAAGCACCAACTTGTAGGAGCACCAACCCAACAACTATTAGTGAGCACCAACCCATAGGGGCACCAACCCCTTTGCCGAGCACCAACCTAGCAACAATTCATGAGCACCAACCCACAGGAGCACCAACCCCTTTTCCGAGCACTAACCCAACAACAATTCATGAGCACCAACCCACAGGAGCATCAACCCCTTTGCCGAGTACCAACCCAGCAATAATTCGTGAGCACCAACCCACAGGAGCACCAACCCCTTTATGTATACCACACACCTATCTCTCAATGTTGTTATCTGAACAAATGATAGTTCAATACAATATATCTTCCCTCTCTCTCACCTTTTCTCTTCTAAGCTAGATATAACAAATACAAATCATATTCATCTCTCACAATTGCTCTTCTAAGTTAGATATTACAATATCAAATCAACCTCTATCTCTCATATTACAAATGGCTTCTCAAGCCTTTATTTATAGCTTTCCAAATGACCTATGGCCTTCCCCCTTTGTGACCCTTCAATCCTCATGGAAAATGGTGCCAAACTTGTATGACCCTTCATATCCTTTCCTTTGAAAAGTCATGTGGTGACCCTTCATGAGCAAAAACGTCCTTCCCTCTTTTGTCCTTATCTTGGTGACTTTTCATATTCCTCAAAGTGTCCCTTCATGAGAAATTACACCCCTCCTCTTTTGTCTTCACTTGGTGACTCTTGGAATTCCCTAAGATGACTCTTCATGGGAAAATGTGTCCCATCCTTCTTTTGTCTTTACCTCGTGGATCTTTGAATTCTCCATGGGCCCTTATTTTGTCTCATATTCATCCAAAAATATATTTGTTAATATTAAATAAATATTAACTCATATTAGCCAATATATATCTATTACAAATAACATTAAATGCAATGGGGCCTTTATCACCAACAATGCTAGACCTTTGACATCAATGACAATATTTCCAATAGAACGTGTAATCCATATCCCTTGTGTGGGCACACTACCTACATATCAATAATCCAAAGAGGGATCAAGCCATATGTAGTTCTCCCACCTAGTGTTCTTTGTGCAATAGTGTGATGCAGATGTAAATGCCAAATTGATAGTATTTGAGGTGGCTAGGGACTAGTAAGAGGATTTAAGTAGGTTTACAATTGTGTTGGGTGATTATGTGAAAATAATAGGGAAATTTTCCTTAATTCTTTATTTGTATTCTTGCTTGCTTTGTAAGTTTGGTCACCTCCTTTGTAAATGAGCTTTGAGTGGGATTTTATAGGGAACAATTGGTCATGGGTCAGATGTATTCACACTAATTTGACCTAATTAAGGATAAGGACTAGATGAAAATGATCATTGGGATCAAAGTGAAAATGGATAGGACCACTGAAAATGGGACACTTCTCTATGGGGCACTATAGTCCAAATGGGGTGCTCCTGTACTATAGGGTCGGGACTTGGGGGAACAAGATTGGCATGGGGAATACTATTTAGCTGAGGTGAAATGATTGTTTAGAAGGTTTCAAATGATTGAAAATGAGAAAAAAGGTGTATATAAGGTCATAAGAGCATGCAAAAAGGACCTATGGATGGGGTGTTGCAAGCCACACTCAAACTACCAAATTGGACATTTCATCTGACTATAAATAGTAAGTCTCTCATTTAACAAGATTTTCAATCATGTTATTTATTTGTCCTTCCCAATGGAAATTGTGTTGTATCATGTCAACATTATTTTAAATATACTTAGGAGCTAAGGCTATCATAAATTGATATCTTTTTATTGCTTCTAAAAGTGTCTTGATAAGTGTTGAATAACTAACTTTAGAAAGCCATTGATTAATCTATTTTTGAAATCGCTTATTAAGACTTTCAACCAACTCCATTTAGTCTGCAAGCTTAGGTTTTTGTAAATAAATTTTATCTTTTAGTCACTTGAAGGGGAAGTGTTGTCTATGAAAGTCAAATATATGTTGAATATCTTGTATAGTTCTCATATCAATGTATCTAAAATAAATATTGGAATTTTATGAGTTCATTTTTAACATTAAGAATAATTGATACACATAATTTGATGAACATAACCTATATTATCTAAAATTTGTCCCTCCAACATGGAATACATTAAGGGGCATGAAGATATAATTATATTTTTTTTATTGAGTATATATAACCAGAGGAAGGAGATTGATCAGTAAAATTGAAATAAAAAAATTGGGTGTGCATGTCATGTAATAAATGTAGAAGGTGCAAGGAGGAGAGGGTGAAAGCACAAAATTATGACATGATTTAGTATGCATGTGTCCCAACTCATAGAGTTATTTTCAAATCATCTTTATCACTATCGTAAGTTTGTGACTGCACCTATAAGGCTTGCATGACATGTCAACATAGAGATGGGGTTGTATACACCTATATTTGGTATAAGACCCTTTTCCATAGTTTTTTATCCCTAATTTTTCATAGTTGGTCTACTTGTGTATATTTACATGTTTTTATTACTAATTTGGCCCCTTTAACATAATATATCTCTTAGCACCCTTTGACCAATTTTTTTTGTTATTTGGTTCCTCATCGAGATTTAAGCCTATGTTCATTCCATGTAAGAATTAAGTCAACCCTAGGTAGACACACACCCTACATGTATCTATCTTATTTTCTTTTGTGGGCCCTTTTACCTATTTTCAATGATCATAGACCTTTAACTTTGCTCCTTATAATTTCTAAATTTGGCCTACCTACATAACTTGTCCTAGAACACCCTATAGATATAAGTCATCCTAAACCATTTAATAGGAGATCAATGAATAAGATAAAATATGATTCTCAAGAATAGGGACTTAATGCAAAGCCAATCTCCAAGTTTCATCTTACCTCCTACTTCAAGTTAAGCTTCATTGAGTTATTTATTACACACTTGCAATCGAGTTATTTCCTTTGGTCTTGTTTAACCCTAAATTTTATAATATAGTGGATATAGGGTTAAGAATATAGAAATATTTCAATCATAAAGGTAATAAACTAATATATAGCAAGCCAATTAATTTCAAACATAGATAAATGAATATTTTAAATTATAATATTGAGAAATGCTAAATATAAAAATTACTAAATCTAAAAGATATTAAATTTATTTTAATACCAAAGAGAGATGATACTTCGCTAGGTTTTACAGTGTGCAAATAGAGATGGACTAGAAACATGTGTAGAGTATGTAGGATTAATATTCTAGATCGGTCTTCAGATTATATAAATTTTACTTCTATAGTCATGAACATTACCATTATATCTTGACACTACCATCGATACCAATGTCTTATTGTGATAGAAGTTTCCAATGTAAAATAATGACTGGACCTAGATATGACCCACTTCATTGATCTAGGTTCTCTATTACCTTTTTTATTGATGTATTTAGATCTAGGATATAGACTACCAATCTTCGTTTAATTTTTTAATATGGGTTAGTGGGCTCACAATGTTGAGCTAACCATAGAGACCCCTCTATCAATGGGCATTACCTACATATCCAATACTCCAAGGAGGGCCTCAAACTTATGTAGTTTTCCCTTATGTGTGGGAAAGTGTGTGCATAAAGGTGAAATATACTATATGATGATGCATGCAATGATATAACTTGTAACTTGAAAAATATTTCTCATGGACTAATCTTTAAATGCTTTAGACCTATAATATGATTATTCATATGCTTGATATGAAAATAGGGATGAAAAGGGAAGAATAGCTTGGTTTTGTAATTGATTAATTTAACTTTAGTAGGTGTTTACTTCATATTTTATAGATGATGAATGAGAAGGCCTAAAATTATATTTATATAGCACCTTTTGAAAATATCTCAGAGAAGGGTTCAATAAGATAAATAGGTTAATTTATAGGTTTCAAATCATTTACAATTTGGATGAATTTTGGCAACTAAACACTAGACAAATATCTGGACACTGTCATCAGTGCTAGTGTCCCTTTGTGATCGATAGTGTCTAAAAGGTTAAAAAAACATTTAAAGAGTTGAAAATGAGAGTGGATGATGTTAATCAGGTTTTAAGCTTTTTTAAAATTACTAGAGAACTAGATCATCAAAATGATATGTATTGGACTAAGAGATAAGTATTTAGGCATAGTGAGATGGTGAATGCGAGCCTTTCAGTAACACAGAGGTCTTGAACTAAAGGGTATATTGATTAAATTTTAGACGTACAAGACTAAGATATTATACATATTTAGTTTTATTATCTACATTTGAAATTATAATATATAGTTTGAGCACAAATGTAACAAACTAATATATAGTAGGCTAATAATTTACAAACATAGATAAATTAATATTTTAAATTATAATACTAAGAAATGCTAAATATATAAAGTACTAAATTGGAAAGATGTTAAATTTATTTCAATTCCAAAGAGAGATGATAATTATCTAGGTTTTACAGTGCACAAACAAATCTAGACTAGAAACATGTGTAAATTATGTAGGATCAATATTCTAGATCAATCGTCAGATTCTAAAAATTTTACTTCTTGTTAGGAATATAGAATGAAGAGAAATATTAATGAAATAAATATGAAAATAAAGTGCTGAAAATACAACACAAAAGAGACAAATTTAATGTGTTTCATCTAAAATGGGCTATGTCTATAGAGAAACAACTATTTTTTCTCTTATTCAATCCAACAAATGAAGGGATAAAGACTTGTAATACATCCACTACAATCTCCTCTTCAATCACACACAATGTGTCATCATTATTACAATTCCCTCATATCAAAAGAGGGTTACATATTAGGGAAAAAATGCACCAACATAATTTCTATCATTATATCTGTGACCTAATAGGGAATGGTCCTAATTACTATGAAATTACAATATTTTACAATGCATTTTTCACAAAACTTTTCTTAGGGTGGTGACCTTAGTGGGGGGGTGGTTTCCCTCCCCCCCACACCCTCTTATCAGGATCTAGGAATTATAATAAGATCAGGTCCACCATACAACACTTCTAATAGTGGTGAACATTACCATCATATTTGGACACTACCATTGATCCCAGTGTCTTAACTATGATAGAAGTTTCTAGTACAGAATAATGACTGGACCTAGATGTGACCAACTTCATTAATCTGGGTTTTTTATCTCCTTTTTTTTATGTATTTAGATCTAGGATACAAACTATCATTCTTCATTGATTGATCAAACCCTTAAAATGAATTTGCTAAAATTAGGTTAGTTGGCTAACGATGTTGAGTTAACCCCAAAGACCCCTATGTCAATGGGAATTTATTACATAGCCAATATTCCAAATAGAGCCTCAAACTTATGTAATTTTGTCCTTATGTGTGAGAAAGTGTGTGCATAAGGGTGAAATATACTATATGATGATGCATGCAATGATATAACTTATAATTTAACAAATATTACTCATGGGCTACTCTTTAAATGCTTTAGATCTATAATATGACTGCTCCTATGCTTGATATAAAAATAGGAATGAATAGGGAAGAATATATTGGTTGTGTAGTTGATTGATTTAAATTTAGTAGGTGTTTATTTCATATTTTATAGATGATGAATGAGAAGGTCTATAATTTTATTTATATAACACCTTTTGAAAATATCTCAAGGTAGGGTTCAATAAAACAAATACGTTAATATATAGGTTTCAAATCACTTATAATTTGGATGATTTTTTGTAACTAGACACTAGATAAGTATTTGGACACTATCATCAGTGGTAGTGTCTTTCTATGATCGATCGTGTATAAAAGGCTAAAAAACATGTAAATATTTGAAAATGAGACTAGATGATGTTAATTAGGCTTTAACTTTTTTTTAATTACAAGAAACTTAGGTCATTAAAATGATATGGATTGGACTAAGAGATAATTATTTAGGCATAGTAATATGGTGATGTGATCCTTTCAGTAGTAGGGAGTTCTTGAACTAAAGGGTAGAGCCTTGATTGATATTTGTCAAATGTACAAGACTCAGATGTTATAAATATTTATTTTTAGTATCTAAATTTTCCCCCATTTAAAAAAAAGATGCATAAGGATGAAATTACTATGTTAAAGAAACTAAATGCATACTTGGGTGTGTGTATAACACACCATGCCTTTGCTTGATCCCACTTTTAGTGATTTTATAGTTTATGACCTATAACCAAGAGCATGTCACAGTATAAATTAGTGCATATAGTATAAAATTTAAAATAATTGAAATGCTTGAAAAGAAAGAGAGCAAGGGAGGAGTACACATGTGTGTCAATGCAACCATATTATCCCTTGATGCTTTAACTTAGTAATGATGCTTCCTTATGAATCATTAGAGCTAGAAAAGGCTTAGACCTAAACCTTGGAGATTTGAAGAGGGAGATTGGAAGGTATTATGCCCTTGATCTGGTGCAAAGATGAGTTGTGACATGGCCAGTGAGATTATTATATCTCAATAACACAACTCAAGTGTGAATATATAATATGGTTAGGGTTAGTGATTTAATCAACTCATCCTATAAATTTGGTGAGATTGGATGATTTAATCATTCCAATCTATAAATATGGTGAGGATAAATGATTTAATCACTTTAACTTATAAAATGAGCCCATTACTACGATAAAAAATCTTGATAATAGTACATCCTAGAGTAATTGATGTGTCTTACACAATAATATTATAACATCGCCACTAGGATCTACCTATAAATATTTGATTTTAAAAATAAAATTAACAGCATATTCCTTAATTATATTACACCACAAGAATCTAATTAGTAATCCATAAAAAGTAATATAACTATGATAACTAAAAAATAAGTATGTGACATCATTCATCGTTGATCACTATCATCATAAGAAACACATTATAATTTAATATAGAATGTAACTACATAATTCTATTCACAGTTGGTACAATCATACAACCACTACTATAAATGTACAATAAGTAAGTAATTACAATTTAATAAAGATAATGTTTCAATAATAAATATAATATAATGTACTAATACAATATACATGGCTCCATGGAACATGATTTTTTTCAACTCTAGTATCTATGGCAATCTCAATTGTCATCTCCAAGTAAGTACTATTGTGGGGAGGGAGAGCATCATCGGAGCACTTTTTCACACCAACCATGGACCATCCATTCCCTGCATAATCCCCCATTAGGGAATGGTCCTCCCTTCATGGATAAGTAGATAGTGACTGTGCAAGAATATAGAGTGACAAGCTAGTACCCATGTGCTATATGATTTCTAAAAACATGTAGTGTATCATAAAGAAACCCATTCCAACATGATATCACACAAACATGTGAATCATACATATAAAATGACAATGTGTAACTAACATTACTTTGGCCAAAGTTTTCAATAGTTAATGATCTTTAAGATGAGTCAATTTCAAACACACCACTTAATCAGATTACCTTCATCTGAGATTGTGATACTAGTAAGCTAGTGAAGTCTGTCTCACTTCTTACTCAGTACTAGAAATGCAAGATTTGGTTAACATAGTATAACCAATAGATTCATACAGATTAATCCTACCACCAATCATAAAATATGCCAAGCATAGGAATAATAAAAAATCATACATTTAGTTTGTCAAATGTATGGATGAATTTGCACAACTTTATTTAACACATAAATAATAAGAACAATATTTACATTTTATACCAATCAGGTATAATATACAATTAGACTACAGTTTCTAATATAAATTACTCTATGACAATCCATATTATCATAGCCCATTGTTCTTGAATTTAACTACTCTATACTTCCAACCAATCATAACAAAGGTCATAGTTCTCATGAAACACATAATCTTTCATTATAACATTTGTTATACTTTCAGGGGGTTGTATACATGCATAAATAAGGTTCTTCTATATAGAAATATATAATATAGTTTTGAATCACCAATGGAACTGTAATTAGAGGTACACACCTCAATGTACATGTATAAGTTATTTAGGCATAGGTGTACCTATATTCTGTTTAAGCATACTATTAATTAATTCATTAATACATAGCATATTATAGTAATATATCTACACTACATATTTTGTTTCATGTGTTATAATTTATAAGCTATCTCATACATATCATAAAGCTTGTCATAAGATAAGGAATGATTATGTTTGGGCTATATATACTTCCCATGCTTTATCAAAGGCTATATTATGATTTTCAATATGCTTATAACTACATATATTTTGGTGTAACGAATCAAAACTACTTCCATTACTTTATAAGTCAATACCACATGTAAAGTACCTTACATATCCAAGGGTAACAATTACAGATCCACATATTTACATTATCGTAATAGATTATGGGTTTAGTTTTATAGTTTTAATTCCATGTTGATAAGAAGTTACATTCATTATTAATACATATAAATATATAGAATACAGATCACCTCACTATAATACATATATGTTATCTGGCAATCTATCCAATTGGCAATATATTTAACTATTTCAATATTTACATATAATATATAAATAGTGGTAGTATATGTTATCTACTATATTATAGATCACCCAATGTGGTATTATTTGTTATCTACTATATCCTAGTGTATGCACTAAATTATGCTTGCCCCACTAATTATACTAATTTCTTGCTAATTTAGTCTAATTCTTATATTTATTAGCTTAACTAGTCAATAGCCTAAAAATCCCCATCTCATTCCTATATCTCATAAAACTTTACCTCCATTCTAAAACTAATTAATTTCCCCATTAAACCCCTAATAGATCATATTACCTACTAACCTACTCCCTAAACCAACTTGATAATTTAAAATCCATATTTATTCACCTACCACTCTACCACCCTAGCTATTCCTACATCCCTATGAGCCCTAAACCTCATTAATTCCTATCTAACCCCCTCATTATCCTCTAAACTAATAGAGAAGTCTCTAGAACTAGATAAGCTCCTCTAAGACTCTAGAAATCTCTAAACTAGAGACTTCTAAATAATGTTTAATTCCTCCAAAATTCCTTCCATTTTCTTATAAAAGGCCATGCTTGGGCCATGGCCAAGCCAATTATAAATCATGTATCAAGCCATCAAGCTCTCATATTTCCACTCTCATTGTATCCATAACAACCTTCTAGCTCCCATCCAAGCCATTATCCACTTCACACAAGTATTGGAAGCCATTGGCAAGTTCATCAAGCAATCCAACATTTCAGATTTTGACATCAACTTGTTCAAGTGAAAATCCCAGAATGGAGGCATGAAGAGGTAAAAAAGATGGTAAGCATGTTGCATTTATTTTGATTTACTTCTTCTATCCATTCCTATTGGTGCTATTAATTTTTAGGTTTTATTTATTAAGTGTAGTAATATTGTATAAATCTAAAATTTGGTGGATATAATGGCGACAACGGTGGGAGCTATAAACTCCTCTTGAGCTAATATTTTTGTCATTTTTAGTATGATTGTTTAAGATTGTAGGTCAAATTTGAATATTTGTGGCCCAACATTTTCAAAAATGACCAAGGTTTTTGGTCCTTGCAGCATACATTAATATGTTTTTGTTCCTTATTCTATTATTAAATTAGTTATAAGTCTCCTTGTTTTTACCACTAAATTGCAAGTGAATGGTATTTGTAACATGTTAGGATATTTCAAAAGTTTTTATATAAAAAATATATATATTTCACATTTATGTATATATTTTAAAACTTTTATATATACTCAGTAATATATATATATATATATATAATATCTGTGCATACATTTTCAAACTTTATATATATTGATTCATAATACATACATACATACATACATACATACATACATATATATATATATATATATATATATATATATATATATATATATAGATATATATTAAGATGATGTTTTAAATATTCACAGGTCACAACTGTCTAGTATCTTATAAAGCTATCAGAAGAATATTTTGTACTCATAGTGATTACACCAGGATTCCACTTAAGTAATTTTAAGTTTGTCATTTATGGATTATGTTGTATTTTCCTTAATTTTGTTCTCTATTTTCATGTTGAATGCAGATAGATGTGTAAGTTCTATGTAGATCAAGATCAAGTATAACCAAATGATACTTAAATTTTTAATGGGTCATGATAGTATGGAACTAAAAATTCTATAGGATTATTAGGTAATTTTCACACAACTTACCTACAAAAATATTTACCTAAAGCTATATGCTACTTTACAAGTATTATATTTTGCTTGCTACTTTTTTTTTAGTAGCTTTATTGTTTTGATAAAGTCCTCATGGATAGTCTTATAATTTTACCTGGTTGTGAGATTGAAAAGGATCATTTTGAAAGCTAGAGGAGGTGGAGAGTGAGGGAAGATAAAAGTATCGTAGCAACACTGCTTTGGTGAAGAACGTAAGGTTGTTGTTCCATTTGATAAATAGCCACTCTACATTTTGAGTGTTTGTTCCTCTCTCAATGGGTACAATATTTCCTGTGTCTAAATTTTTCTCTTTGATGAAGAGGTTCCATCCTTTTATGAGCACATAGCTTGGGTTGTTATTCTAGTATGAGCATTTGAACCTCCATGTTTTGCCTGTGTTAACATCAAAATTAGCAATCCTTTCTCATTGGCATTAAATATTTCTTGTTATAAATTATTAATAATTGTTTTATATATATCATATACGTAGTATTTAGTCTCCTTTATCTTCAATTGCAAATCAATTGTAAAAAGAGTGGCTCAATCCATTTTTCAAGCACGCCTATCCCCTAGAAAAGAATATATGTTTCAACCATCTAAGATGTAGTTACACTTTGATAAATATACTCTAAAAACAATAAATTGATTTAATTTCTTATAATCATTTACTTTCAGACTGTTCATAGGATTTGGGCAGTGCATCTAACAACTGGGCATGATTACTTCTAGAAGGTGAAGTAGGTGGAATTGAGGTTCAACACCCTTGGTAGCTATGGAAACACTTTTTTTAATAATAATGTTGACCATTGGGCGTGTTAGAAAATATACATGAGCCTCTATAATATGCATGTCTGCAACTATCAGTTTGGCCAAGATTGTCTATTTATTATAATTGGTTAGGTAAAAAAAAATTGCTAATATCAATTACCTATTAAATAGATTATAAAAATACATGTAATTTGTGATTTTATCCTATTTAATTTATAATTCATAAGTATTTTATAAAGTCGCGTTGTATAGTTGTTAACCAGATAGTTTATAGTTTGGTGTTTGTATTCTGGATTTTTGTTTATAATGTGTGTTATATTCATTATGTAGTGATAGAATGGTTTTTGAATAACATTACACATATTACCTTTTTATTCATTTCTTTATTGATTAATCTATTTTTTTAATTTATAATCAAGTGATTTAGTCATATCGTTTGGTTATAGTTGATCTTTTAAAATTAAAATAATAATTATGTAGGAAAGAAGGAATTTTCAACATTTGGGTACTCACTTTCTCATTGCAGGTTACCTTGTTCTATGGAAAAATTGGTCCTCGATTAAAATCAAGCAAACTACTAATATTTTTGTGCAGGACTCCTCAAGATCAAGGCACCTCACTTTATTTTTTAACCTTTGTACTTGTAGGAAGGGGTGCCTTTAGCATATTATCCATTTTTCATCATCATAATTTTCATTATATATACCTTTGTTGTGAAAATTTATTCTTTGTATATACTTGCTTGTGTGTGTGTTTTAAATTGTAAATAATCTTTATCGTATCATGCTCTTAATACATAGGTAATTAAATTGGTTAATTAATCATATCATGTGTTTGCCTGTTTGTTAATCCCCACTTTAAGATAACACATGATGTGGAATTGACACCCACGTATAGGCTTAGTATATATAGGTTAGTGTTGTGGATTTCACCACTACGCATTAACTAAATTTTGTACTCTAGTGGAGTCTAAATATTAGGAGAGTTATCATTATAGTCTAAATGGAATGCCTCATAAAAAGTTTTGTGGAGTGAGGGGCAGTTAAACTACAAGACCTAGGGTAATCATATAACATTCTACATGGGATTGGGCCCCAATGTACCTTTGTGTATATGGTGGACACACGTATAACCTTTTATATATACCTAAAGTAGGGGAATTTAGTCATAACAAGTGCTCCATTGTAGGAGTCAATATCAACTATAAAGTATCCATCAAGTATAACTAGGGTTGAGAGGGTTTGGTAGATTCCATAATGGGTCACTAGCTTATAGCCTCACTTGTGAAGCTATTGGATGGTGTGAACATTGGGTTACACACCAATTATAGTTGACTATTATAGGGTCATGTTTATGTATGTTGTTAGGGTGTTGTGACTAGACCTATATTGTTTGTAAGTTGAGTTATCCATACCCATATTTTATGTGATACCTTAGAGACCCCTAGGTTAAATTTGTCATCCTATCATCATATCACATCCTAATTTCTCATCCTCCATTTTTCAACCATCACTCATCTCCATTTGACATTTTGTTGTTTACACCTAGTCTCCATATAGTACCCATCCTCTTGATCAGTTTCCATTTCAAAGCTCAACCATTATATGTTGTTCATCATTGTATCCCATCCTAGTGTTAATCTCATTCACCTATATATACTAGTCATCTACCACCCAATCATCCTTTCTCCTCCACACCCAACACCCATATAGTATTCATCTTAGATATCTATTTTTTATACCTCCTCCATCCCATATTCCTTTCATATTTGACCACTATGTTTAGTACTTATATTCATCTTATTATCTCATACTCATACCCTGCAGTCCATCTTCTACATCCATTATCTACCAATCCATCCCATTTATCCTATAACATCTTTAGGAAGTAATAATCCCACTTTCATAACTATTTTGTATATACCATCCTATTTCTTATCTATTTGTGAGTTTTGACCAATTTTTGTCTATCATACCACCCTATATTCATTTCATACTATCTTTAACCATTATCATTTGAATCTACATCTACTATATCATCTCATATTCATCCTATAGTGTCCATCTTCTATCTACTACCCATATCATCTATATCCATCCTATAACACTTACATATAGTATCCATCCCTTTTTCACATCTTTTCTTTTATAAATTATCTTGTATATACCATTCTATCTCTTGTATATGCTTTTCTATTTACTATCCATCCACTCTACTATCCATCTCATCTATACCTTTCATCCCCCCTTCACATTCATTTTGCTTGAATATATCATCTTATCACATATCCATTTTTGTATATCCATCCCTTTTATAACTTAGCCTCTATCCACCCACATCATATTAAACATAGTATATATCCACATCATGTCTTCCATCCTATAACACATTTATATAGTAATCACCTCTCACATCTTTATAGACTAGCTTGAATATATCCTCTTACCTCATATCCATTTATATAGCCATCATTTTTAACCCATTGTCCGTCATATTATCCCATATCTATTTCATAACACACACACACACACATATATATATATTGTAATTTTATTACCTTATCCTCTCATAATTACCCTATCCATATATGATCCAAAACTCAAAAGCTTTGGTTGAAATATAATTCAATAAATATGAACAAAACAATTCAAATAATGTTATCTCTGATAAGAGATGTTTTATTGATCAAATTTTGCAGACCCAAACATATGCTTATCTGCGAGAAGAGATGTTTGATTTCCATTTTGGGTTACATCTTCATTTATACATGTTTTTAAGGTGTGGGGAGGATGTGGAAGGTCACCAATCTCAAGGGAGATGAATTGGCTTGACTTCCACGATTGACAAAAATACAGAATTTGAGGAATTACTATTTTTAGAAACTTGCTATTTTTAGACTGCACTACTACAAATTAAATTTGGGACACTTACATAGGGTTTTATGGCATCAAAATTCATTGATCAGAGCTCAATTCCATCTCACAACATTCCCCTCATTATTATCTTTCCAACGGTTCAAACGGTGAGTCAATTGGAGATACGGTGCAAAAGTTATGGCTCCCAGAAGTTCCACCATTAATTGGGGTGGACCCATCACCCGAATTGTCATCTGAATTGTTTTCCGGATCATTCCTCCCTCCTTGAGAATCAATGGTCCCCATTGCATCAAAAAATTTCAAGTGTGGTAGTTGTACTTTGATTTGATTCTCGATGCATACTTGGAAGGGACTGTGATTTATGGAATTGTGCAGGGCCCAATTGTTCACCATTTCTATCTGACCATCAGTCTGTGGATGGAAGGCTGTGAACTTCTTCAAATCGGTATCTATTTGATTTTGTTGTTGTGTTGTTTGTATAATCAATGCTATAACATTTGCCCTTTTGGATTCCTATGGCTTGACCACCATGAGAACAAATTTCTTGGCACTAATCAGAGAGACAAATGTAGAAGGTGGTACTTGTGGTACCCTGTAGTCCCATGTTACAAGAGTGAGAGTGATCCTTCTAGTTCTTGATTCATATATACCATGTTGATCATACATGAATGGCTGACCAAAAATTACATCACAAACATCTAGATTTACCACATCACATAAGACCTCATCTTGGAAAGGTTGTATTGCATATGAGAGAAGACATTGGTGGGTGACACAGAGGTTTCTCCCTAGACTCAACCATCCAATACTATATGGTTTTGGGTGAGGCTTCATGGATAGATTTAGGATTTTCACAACATTAGCAAAGACTAAATTCTTTTGACTTCCACTATCAAGAATGAAATGTAGAGGCTTACCTTTCACCCATAACTTAGAGTGAAACAACCTTTCCTTGTCATCTAGCATCTCGTCATGTGTCTGTGATGAAGCAACAATGGCTTCAGGATCAACATCTACAATTTCTTCTTCAACCTCTTTGATTGTAGGGTCTGTATGAGGTAGAGTAGTAGGTGTTGAGGATTGTGACTCAGACAGTAGTGATTTGATAGCTTGACATTCTTCTTTGGAGTGAGTTCTAGATTTGTGATAATCACACCACTTCCCAGTCTTTCCTTCCTTTTGCTTCCAATTTTGACCTCATGTTTGACCTTCTTTGTCACTTTTCCATTTTGAAGACTGATTCTTTATATTCATTCTTCCATGCTTCTGCTCAATCTTCACTTCAAACTTGTATGCCTCACTGATGGTTTCCAAATTGAAGAGCTCCATTTCTCCCCATATGTTCCATTGTAGTCTGCCATGATATTTAAGAACCTTGTGTTTCTCACTTTCTTGGATGCCCAATCTCATAGATAGAGAATGAAAAATGTCAGTGTAATCTTGAACAGATTATTCCTTACCTTGGCAAAATTGTTGCCACTCTATATACAGATCATCATATGCTCCAATGGGGTAGTATTCTTCCTTTACAACATCTATGAAATCATCCCATGTAGGTTCCATCTCAAGGCCAATATCATCTGCACTGAATCTCTTTTTGTACACTTCCCACCAATTTTTGATAGGCAATGATGCTTTCAAAAGAGCAAAAGTAATCTTCTCTTTATCAGTGAATTTATTTACAGAAAAATAAGATGACAATTTCTCCAACCAATTTTCTACTACATCAGCATTGATTTTGCCTTCAAATGTAGGGATATCAAAATTCACCTGAACCTTGAAGGGTGTTGGGGCACTGAAAGTATGTGCGGGTTCGAATGAGGAGCCAAAATTTCCCATCGAGATTTATTGGAGAATTTGAGTGAATTGTTGTAGCATCTATTCTTTTTGATTTTGGAGGGATTCATTTACCATTTTCTTGAAAGGATCAGATGTCTTAGGGTTGTCTACCATTTGAATTCATTTGGATTGAATAGGTGGATATTTTATTGGTTCTATTTTCCACCCAAACTTCTTGTAATCTGACCTCATCCTCGGGAGCATACACTCTAAAGACAAACTACTCTGATAGAACTAATCCAAAACTCAAAAGCTTTGGTTGAAAGATAATTCAAGAAATAAGAACAAAATAATTCAAATAATGTTATCTCTGATAAGAGATGTTTTATTGATCAAATTTTGCAGACCCAAACATATGCTTATCTCTGAGAAGAGATGTCTAATTTCCATTTTAGGTTACATCTTCATTTATACATGTTTTTAAGGTGTGGGGAGGATGTGGAAGGTCACCAATCTTGAGAGAGATGAATTGGTTTGACTTCCATGATTTACAACAATACAGAATTCGAGGAATTACTATTTTTACAAACTTACTATTTTTAGACTACACTACTAAAATTAAAATTTGGGACACTTTCATTGGATTTTATGGGGTCAAACTTCATCTAGTGTATCTCCAAGCCATCTCTTGATGCTCCCCTCATTATTAGCTTTCCAATGGCTCAAACGATGAGTCAATTGGAGCTACGGTGCAAAAGTTATGGCTCCCAGAAGTTTTGCCATCAATTGGGGTGGACCTATCACCCGAATTGTCATCTGAATTGTTTTCCAGATCAATATAGTCCATCTTCCACATCTACTATCCACTAATCCATCCCACTTATCTTATAACATCTTCATGTATAAATATCTCTTTATCATCAACTAGTTTGTATATATCATTCTATCTCTTATCCATTCATATATTTTTTATTTATTATATTACCCTATATCTACTTCACATTAAACTATCTACACCTTATCATCTCATATTCACCTTATCGAGTCTATCATTTATCCACTACCCATCATATCTATCATCTTATCTCATATTCATTTGTGTACCCATCCTTTTGACCAATTTTATTACTTTTGAAATCACACCATTTTGTATATAACTCACCTATAACTAGAATCTAACCCCATATCATAATCACATATAGTATCTATCCCCATCACATATTCCATAGCACCTAAACTACTATTCACTTAAATTCATTCATACCACATCTTTCTTTAGAAACTAGTCTATTCATAAACACCATTTATGATTCATCTTGCGTGGTTTTCATTCTTGTCCAATCCTACATTCACCACATTTCTTATACACCTAATACACATCTTATTTTCCACCCTATATACATCACACATCGTCCACCCATTTCATTCCCTTTGAATATTAAATTCCATTTTGAAATAAAGATTCTAGTGGTCACCCATCTCCTTTAGATTATCACATCTTCTTGACTTTGGATTATCACTATACATAGTCTTTTAAGATCTAATCTAGCACCCATAATTATCTTCATCTCTATCATGTACCTTTGTTCTTTAGCACCCATTTATTTGTATTTTTTCTAGAAGACAAAGATATTTTATCCCATCAATTTTTCCTTAGCCTTGTTAGATTGGTCACTTAAAGGGATTTGTCTCTTGATAATTCTCGATCACCCCCTCCTTTTACATCATTATTTTTTGACCACCAATAACTTTGGTCTTTAACAGAGTTAGTATTTTAATAATTCCATCTCATATATCACACTTCATCCCATCCTCCTTTCACGATGGTTACTCACACCTAGGCCCAACTCAAGATTGGATAGTGTTCCAACTAAGATAACAAAATAATGGGTCATATGGTTGACCCAACTCAAGAATATGATGTAAATCATAGTGATATACACACACCTAGGGAAGATAATTAAATATTCAACCCCCTCTACAATGATGAAGTAAGAAACCTCACTGGCCGCTATTTTTATGAGAACTATGATCATGTCCTAGCTCGTGACATCAAAATTAGAGACACATTACCTTCCACTTTTGACTACACTCTCTTGCATGACCTCATCTCCCTCCATGTCCAAACACCCCACACCAACATTTTAATCATATACCCTAAGAAGAATAAGGTGTGGACCATGTATTTACCGAGAAATAATTCCCACCACCACTTCATAATAACTACACTAAGGCTAATCGGAGACAATCTATCATTAAGGATTGTTTAGATCAATTGACTCAACAAATTAACCTTTTACTATATAATAAATTCCCACCATATCCTAGATAAAATAATACCAATAATACTAACACCAAAAACACAAGTAATACCAATAATGCCAACAATACCCATAGTACCCATATCCCTCAATGTATTCAAAATAAAACTACCAATCCTCTTGGAGATCCCACCTTTGCCCAAGAGTGGAGAATGATGAAAGATACCCTTCAGCCAATAGATCCATGATCTCAAGCTTTTAAATATATATACAAAGACTTTTGTTCATCACCATTGGACATGAGTATTTTGTAAATCCCCTTTGCTCCACACTTTGAAGTACCCAAATTTGAGAAATATCAGGGAAAGGGGGATCCTAGAGACCATGTCCAAGAATTTTATGTAGATTGTCATGAAGTGGCCTATGAATACACCTATTTTTTGAGACTCTTTCCCAAAAGTCTCATGGGACCCATTTTGGAATGATTCATACATTTACCTAAAGGTTTAATCTCTATTTTTGGAGAGCTAATAGAATAATTTGTTAGACACTTCTCTTTCAACATAGAGAATGATATCTCCATTATTAATCTCTACAATACTAAAAAACAAAGTGGGAAATGTCTAATATATTTCTTACAAATATGGTGGATCCTGACAAGCCGATTAAGGTGCACTTCACTTGAAAAATAATTAGCCAAGATCTTTGTAGATAACCTTAATATAGAGTTTAAGTATCAATTGAAATTATAGTGTGCCAAGACCTTTGCTGAAATCATAGAAAAAGGAATGCAAATAAAGAAATATCTCATCAAAAAAGGAATTATCAAGTTATATTCTTGGAATGAGCACACTTTAAATTAGGATACTTATTTTTTAGGAAAACCCAAAGTCTTCAATAAGAATAAAAATGTCATGGGTAATAGGGCAAGAGATTCTAAACAATCACATGTACAAATAGTTCAAAAAAAGGCCCCACATAATAGCCCAATGTCTCTTCTATCTGATTACCACAAGGCAAACCAAAGCCTCACACAGGAAAGAGACCACTCACGAGCCTAAGAATCACAATAGAAACTATCTTGAATAAATTGATTGTCATTAATATGATTATTTTGCCTAAAATCAGACTTGTGGATGACCGTCAACCAAAACTAGACTGGTATCATGAGGATGAATTTTGTAAGTACCATAGGGTTAAAGGACACGCCATTGAGTGGTGTATGTAATTAAAATATTATATCCAAGATTTAATTGCAAGGGGTGATATTAATTTTGAAGGAGAAGCTCCTTCAAATTAGTCAGCAAATGGGCAACTTGGCATTTACAAAGATTTTCACCTAAAGCATTATCAGAGGAATCAGAGACCCCAAAGAGACTAGGTTAATGGATCTACATCTAATTACATATACTATCATAATGTCCCCAACCATTATATTAACACCATCAAAATCTTCAAAATCTAAGAACCTACTCCACCTTCATCCCCCATTATAAAAATTAATAGGGTCACTGTTAATTGCATAGTAACCACCTAATGCAATAAGATAGTAATTCCCATGGCACCTCCTTAAGATCCTTCCACCTCATTAACTACCCAAAAGAGGAATGTTTCTAAGAAAGTTTCATGATCTTCAGATAAATCCTATGATATCATTCAATAATTAAAAAAACTCTAGCCCTAATCTCCTTGATGGAGCTTCCTAAAACATCGACCTTACACCGAGAAATATTAAATCAAGTGTTGAATGATCTAAAAGTACCTAATGACTTGGTTAGTAATCAATTTTAGGTGCTAATATCACACCTATCCCAGTCATAGTAGATTACTCTTAGTGCCTGAGATATGCCTCATGTTGGCCCACATAATAATTACCCCATATATATTGAAGTCACCATCTCCCACCATTGAGTTTTTTGAGTTCTCATAAACAGAGGATCAACACTCAATTTATGTAAGCTAGACTTTTCAAAGAAATGTGGATACTCTAAAACATTGCTAGGGCCTACTTTGATAATTATTAAAGCTTACAATGACAATGAGAGACCATCAACTGGGACCATTTATCTTCTTATTATTGTGGGACCTATTATACATCAGACTCTAGTCCATATTATGGATGTGGATTTACCATATAACATGTTTCTTAGAAGATAGTGGATTCATGATTTGCAAGCTATTTTTTCCACCTTCCATCAGTTCCTAAAATTACCTCACTCTGGAATGGAATCCACCATCCTTGGAGTCATAAACCATCTTTGTACTTGTCAAATGGATCAATCATCATCACCAACACCTTATCTAGGCACAAATAATTCTATCCTTAGTCCAATAGCTTCTAAATACATCTCTCCTAATGAGCTTGAGTCCAAATCTAATCCAACACCTGATGTCACCCAACTAAAGATCACATCCATAGGGTCTGAAGAATATGAGTTCAAAACATTTTACATCAATTATTTACCCCTATCTCCATGTATCTATGGATCCCCAGCCATGATGAATGATAATACCATCAAGTACCAATTTGGATTGACAACATTTTTTAGTGTTGGATTCTTGTCTAATAAATACATGTAATATAAAGATGATTCTTGGCTTGTTCTAGATGATAAGGCCCTCATCTCTCATGAATGACATTATCCCAAAGTCCAAAAAATGATGGAGAACATGCAGTACAAAGGAAAGAGATTGGGTAAGCAAGAGCAAGGTCAAATTGACCTATCATAGTTCAAGAACATCCAAAATATTTTGGATTAAGGTAAAAACTATATGATGATGACCTAAATAGTATCATTATGGATTCTCTTTTGACCACTAGGCCATCCCTCCCCAATGAGGACATCAAAATAGGTTTCATTTATAGTCACTTTGAGGAGCTCATTGCCACTAACCTTTTTCCTGATACCACCATCTCTACCATTAAAATTTCCCTTTGTTATCCATCCATTGTAGATTTGGATTTGAAATAGGATCCTTCCTTTGATAGGTTTCAAAATGATGAGGTTATCTTGGAATATATGGGAGCCAGTGATTTTATGTCATCTGATGATCATAAAAAGGGTTTTTATATCAATATTTGTCAATTTACATATTTTATATCAACACTCCAAAGAATAAAAAGCCTTCCAAAGAGTCGGATGAACTCTCATATGGTTTATTCACATTAAAATATTATTGTGACATTGATATTGAACTTTCACACTACTTCACTTCTAACATTTCAAAAATATCATTACCCCCTTACTTTAAAGATTAATCACCCTCACTTATTGAATACATAATAGAAGTTAATATTGGGATTGATAAACATCCCAAAATGGTGAAATTGGGGGCATCTCTCACAACCAAGGAATGCAAAGTCATTATTAAACTATTGAAATGATTTATTGACATATTCATATGGAGTTATGTAGACATTCCAGGATTAGATCCCTCATTATTAGTACACCACTTGGTTGTGCATCTAAATACCAAACCTATCAAATAGAATTTAAGAAAAATGCATTGCAAAGTAGCATTATTAGTCAAAGAAGAATTACAAAAATTCTTGGAAGCTAGATTTATCCACCCAATAGACTATTCAAATTGGATTTATAATATTGTCCCTATGTCTAAACCATAAGATAAAATTATAATTTGTACAAAATTTTGGGATATCAACAAGGCATGTCCTAAAGATGACTTCTCACTCCCAAACATTGACATGATTATAGACTCAATAATAGGATATGAAATGTTCTCCCTCATGGATAGCTTCTCAGGTTATAATCAAATCAAAATTACACCTGAAGACTAGTATAAAATGGATTTTATTACTCCATGAGGAACATTTTATTATCATGTCATGCCATTCGGTCTTAAAAATACAGGGGCAACCTATCAACGGGCTATGCATATCATCTTTCATTACATGATACATGATATTGTCGATGATTATGTAGATGATATTTTGGGGAAGTCCCATTTAAGATCAGAACACCATGTGATTCTAAGAAGTATTTTTAAAAGACTATGAGAGTATAAATTCAAGTTGAATCCCACGCAATGTGTATTTAGAGTCACCTCAAGAAAATTATTGGGATTCATAGTTTTAAGAAGAGGCATAGAAGTAGATACATTAAAGTTCAAAGTAATTATAAAAATGCTTCCACCTCATAATCTAAAGTAGATCTAAAGTATTTAGGGTAAGCTCCAAGCCATACCATGTTTCATCTCTCAGCTTGAAGATAAGTGTCACCCCTTTTCTACTAAAAAAGGGGACCACCTACCATTGGAATAAAAAATGCCAACTAGCCTTTGAAAATCTCAAACAATATTTGGCTAACCCACTTGTATTGTCACCATCCATATTGGCAATACCTTTTCTCCTATGCATTTCAACAACACCATGTGTCATTGGTGCTCTTCTAGCATAACATAATGATCAGGGTAAGGAGTAGGCCATATACTATCTCAGTCACATGATTGTATCCTATGAGTTGAATTATACTATGATTGAAAAATCATGCTTAGCTATGGTTTTTTCATCATAGAAGCTTTGAAATTACATGCTTAATAATCAAGTATAGATCCTTGAAAAAGTTGATCCCTTGAAATATTTATTGTCCAAATCAGCTCTTACAGGCTAATTGGAAAAATGGATAATGTTGTTCAGTGAATTTGACATTGAATATGTTAATCAAAAGGATAGGTTATTACAGATCAACTGGTAGAGGCACCATTTGAAGTGACTAAACCTCTTATAACCACTTTTATAGATGAGTCCATAATGAACACTTCACAATCGAATAGTT
Organism: Torreya grandis; assembly: GCA_037957365.1. Lineage (NCBI taxonomy): Eukaryota > Viridiplantae > Streptophyta > Pinopsida > Cupressales > Taxaceae > Torreya > Torreya grandis. Next base: position 142,034 of record JARHVA010001043.1, read on the forward strand.
AGAAACTATACTTTGATGGCTCATTTACCATGCATGGGTCAGGGTCTGGTATACTCATGATCACTCCATAAGGTGACCTTATCCAAAAAGCTTTATCCCTTACCTTCTCATGCACCAATAGCATATCAGAATATGAAGCATTAATAGCATGCCTACACCTACTTATTCAATGGGACATCCAACACCTACAAGTATTTGGTGACTCATAACTAATTATCAAATAGGTCAATAATGAATTCCAAAAAAAGGATGAAAATTTGCTTCTTTATAAGCAGTTGGTGGATTAGTTAAAATCAAATTTTCAATCCATAACATTTGAACAAGTTTTTTGAGATAGTAATAAAGTAGTTGATTCCATGGATACTATTAGCTCACTCATTGACCTCCTTGAAGATGTTGTGGAAGGAAAATTTTTGATTGAGCATATGATTATTCTAGACCATCAGTTAATGGATCCATTTCAAATTTGTGAAATTAATGATTCTAGTCTCCCATGGTACCATGACATTTATAGGTACATCCACAACAACATCCCCCCCAACCTCAACCATCATCAACACAAAGCTTTTATCCATCACAACTCTCGTTACACCATCTTTGGTAGTACACTTTATTGATAAGGCTATCATGGAATGTTATTGAGGTGTTTGACATTAGAAGAGGCTTCTCAAACCATCAAATAAGTTCATGATGGTATCTATGGTGGGTACAATATTGGAATAGCCCTAGCCAAAAAGCACCTCTGAACTGGCTACTACTAGCCAATGATGGAACAAGATTCTTGATAATATGTAAAAAAATGTGTGGCCTATTAGAAACATGGAAACCTCTTTCATGCTCTAGCACAAAAGATATATCCTATTATGAACCCATGGCAATTTTTCATATTGGACCTTGACCTAATTGGCAATATTAATCATATTTCATTAGACAGTCATAAATTCATTATCACGACAATAGAGTATTTTACCAAATGGGTAGAGGTAATGCCACTTATATAATGGGCCTTTAGATCTCCAAATTTATTCTCAATCATATCATTTATCATTTAAACATACCTACTAACATCATTTAAAATAATGGTAAATCATTTAAGAAATAGGAATTTGAGGCCCTGTGCTAAAAATATCATATCACACAACATTTTTCCTCTCTTTATTATCCCTATGGTAATGGATAAGCAGAGACAACCAATATGACCCTCATCAAGATTCTAAAGAATATAGTTAATTAAGAAGGAAGAAATTGGCACACTCAACTATATCCAACATTGTGGTCTTATCTTACAAGTGTCCACACACCAACTGGGGCAACTCTATATGCCTTGGTTTATGGGACCAAAGCATTTTTTCTAGTACAAGTGGAATTTCCCTCACTTTGAATCTCATTAAGGGGTATTATCACTGATCATAATCTTAGGCAAGAACATTTTCAAGAATTGTAAATCCTTGATGAGAAGCATTAAAAGGCCTTGGATCACCTTTAGGTATATCAAAATAAACTCGAAGGCCAATACCATAAGAAGATTCAATATAAGGAGTTAGAAGTTGGTGACTTGGTCTTAAAGGAAAATTAAAAAAACACCAATGCAAAAAGAGATAAGAAGGGGAAATTTAAAGACAATTGGTTAGGTCCCTATATCATTATTGCCAAGTTCAACTCAAGAGCATAAAAAATAGCCACACTTGATGGAGAAGAACTGGATGATCCAATGAACATCATGCATCTAAAGTGATTCTATACTTGAATTAGGTTTCATCATCCTTCATCTATGGGACACCACATATCCATCCCATCCACCCATCACATCTCTTCACTAGTCTAATACTAAAAACAAAATCCATATAATGGTGAAAACTAGTTCATTGGCACTTTGGGCAAGTACCATGATGAAAAATTATTCCCAACATCATGGTAAAATAACCCTGACCTTGTCTTAATAGTGGGTATCCATCATAAGATCTTAAACATCAATGCAACATAACTAATTCAGAAAGGGGAAAGGACATGGCTTGTCAAAACTATTTGTTGAATAGTTCTCTAAAATTATTCATCCATACTTGGTATATATAACCCCAAGTCTTAACCATATCCTTATCATTCCTATCATGCCACTGTATATCTTCTTTGACACGTGTGTCTCCCTTTAGCCTCAATAAGAACATCCCATCTCCACTCATCCATTATTGACACTAAGCTTCAAGTCCACACCTTACCACTACTAATTACCATTTATGGAGGGTCATAGCATATAAATATTATTTTCCTAGGTTTTTGAGCATACACTATGCCATTGATTCTTGAAGGGTCATCATAACCCCCATTTTTAACTTGGTGGAAGTCCCCTCCTGATACAAAAAAAAATTATGGGCACTACATATCCTATATATAGCCTCTACACCATCACTAGACCCATTGTAAATAATCATCATTAATCATTTCATCACTCATGTCAATATCCCTATCAACATCATCATTATTGCTCCATATCATCCTTGATTATCTTGTGTGATTGAGTGATTATGTTTTAAGTTCTCTATGTACATATTAAACTATTTTGTTTGCTCATTAGTTTTTATAACCATTTATGCATATTTTATTTTGTTTTGACTATTTTCATGGGAACAAGGATGGTAAGAATGACCTCTGAATTTTTGTTTATAAAAGGTTATCTCTTTAAGATAGTTCCCCATGTATCTATCCTAATGTGACTTAGACTTCCCATGTCCCTGACACATAGCTAAATGGTGCAATATTAAAAAAGGATTGAAAACATTATCAATGGCTTCTAAATTTCCACCCATCCCACTAATCCTATCATTTATCCTATATCCATCCTTTCCAAATCCAATTATCCCCCTTGACCCATCACCCCATTTCCTTCCAAAACCCCCTTGTCACATCTAAACCCTATCACGCTATTTTCTCACCTCCATTTCATCAAATTATCCCCTTTCAATCATTTTGGGCATAGTCTTTACCCAACATCCAACATCATCCAAATTTATAACTACATCAACCTAAGGTCTTTTAAGACTGTGCAGGCAACACTTGGTCTCACTTTTGTTCCCAAGGATAGCTCGGGCACCATTATCCCTCATCACCATCCCATCCTCAAACTAGTCACTCGATGATCGTATGTCATTTTTAAGCTATAAATCTTACATAAACTAGCTCCTTATCACCAATCAACAATCCTTATCCCCTGTACCCCTTTTTTATCTTCCCTTCACATATATCCTTACTCTAGGACTTATCAATAGCTACATCACTCAAGGCACTTTCTAGACATTCATCATTTGTCTAAAACCCATCACTTGAGCTACCTCATTATTATCACTCTTGGTTATCCATTTATCTAATTAGGGTATCCCAACCCCATACATATGCAAATTTTATCCCACATTGGTATTCTTGTTCGAGTGACCATCTGGGATGATTTATTTACGTATGCTCCCTCGAGGGGGCATCATATCCCAATAACAATTGACACTATCTAACGTCAAGTTTTTTCTTTGAAAGAACATTACTCCTTCCACTCATAACACCCTTTCAAATATGGGTAAGTTGTATACACTAAATTATGCTCAAGCCACTAATTATACTAATTTCTCTCTAATTTAGTCTAATTCCAATATTTCCTAGCTTAACTAGTCAATAGCCTAAAAATCCCCATCTCATTCCTATATCTCATAAACATTTACCCCTATTATAAAACTAATTAATTTCCCCATTAAACCCCTAATAGATCCTATTAATTAATAACCTTCTCCCTAAACCAACTTGAAATTTTCAAATTCATATTTATTCACCTACCAGCCTAGCCATTCCTACATCCCTATGAGCCCTAAACCTCATTAATTCCTATCTAACCCCCTCATTACCCTCTAAACTAATAGAGACATCTCTAAAACTATAGAATCTCCTCTAGGACTCTAGAAGTCTCTAAACTAGAGACTTCTAAATAATTTTTAATTCCTCCAAAATCCCCTCTATTTTCCTATAAAAGGCCATGCTTGGGTCATGGCCAAGCTAATTGTAAATCATATATAAAGCCATCAAGCTCTCATATTTCCACTCTCATGGCATCCATAATAGCCTTATATATCCCATCCAAGCCATTATCTACTTCACACAAGCATTGGAAGCCATTGGCAAGTTCACCAAGTAATCTAACATTTCAAATTTTGACATCAAATTGTTCAAGTGAAAATCCTGGAATGGAGGCATGAAGAGGTAAAAAGGATGGTAAGCATATTCCATTTAATCTGATTTACTTCTTCTATCCATTCTTATTGGTGTTAAATTTTTAGGTTCTATTTACTAAGTATAATAATTTTGCATAAATCTAAAATTGGGTGCACACCTAGATACCACATCATGTCAGCAAAATATACCAAATAAGAGCCAACTTATGGGACCCAATGATAACTCTACCTCTACTATCATATAGTTCATAGCCAAATTATGCCAAACTCAATCAAATATATTCAAGTCTATCATATTGTATAGTTCATACCCAAATTATATCAAACCCAAGAAACTATTTCTTCTTGGCTATTATATTATTCTATTTTTCCATGGACCTTGTTATTAATTATGAAATGTTATCTACTTCCAATGTGGCAATCTACTGTTATCTACTATATCTAATATAGTGGTGAAATCTCTATGTTATAGCGATTTGCATATCATATGGTAAAAATAGTATAAATAAATGTAAAAGCTAGCGTAATAATATTAGGTTAGTGATCTAATAATATAAAAATACTATTACTAAAAAAAAAATAGAAATGTAGTGCAGAAATATTATTCCATAGGTAGGTATTCCTAGAATATTATACCACAGTATAATATAGTGCAATAATATTTATACAAATAAATTCCTCCATTGATTGTTAAACACACATAGACATAGTTTATATATATATATATGAGCCACAGTTATATGAATCACCATTGTTTAAATAATCAAGTAGCATTATATCTATTAATTATGTAATTGTAATTGAATCAGTATAAGTATGTTAAGTACTGTTATATCTATTAATTATCTTGGAAAACTGTTATATGAAATGACACAGTACTTATACCCAAGTCACCTCATAAATATGTAGATTTGCTAAGAAATTAGTATATATAGATACATTGTTGTAGTTCACCAAATATACATACCGTTTCAATCTAATTTTAATAGTTTGATGTGTATATATTTCATTAGTTCGTTGTTTGCATTTGTTTCTACCTAACTTGTTAACCACTAAACTTTGAATGCAGATCAATATTTGTATAGTTTTATATATACCACTATATTTAATTCTAAGGTCTTATATATATCATAATTCATTGCATTACAAAATTTACACAATATCTAACATGAGTGTACAAAAATTAATTGCATAACCAACCTAAAAATTTGCCCTGCTATCCTTTTCCACACGCTTCTTCATCTTTCTTATTATCTCCTCCTTTTCCACTTCTATGCTCTACATTTCTTCTATTATGTTCCCTTTTTTATGGTGCACCTCTCTTCTCTCCACCTCCACATATTCTTTTCCATTCTATTCCCATGAAAAAGGGTGTAGCTTTCTTTTCTTTTTAAGATTTTTCCCTTTGTTCTTATTTTTCCACTTTTATTCCATATATTTCTTTCTAATTTTCCTAAATTTAAACCTTTCCATTTTCTCTTTATTTATTATTGTTTTTTTCCCTCCTAAATATCAACTATCATATTTTATTCATTTTATCTTTATTTATAATAATCAATATATTCGTTAATTAAATTAGCACCCCTAATGTCATAATGACTTAATGATAAATCTATTAATCAATAAATTCAAATTTAGTCTAATTATGAAAATCACAAAACATTAATGGTTAAGAATATGACAAGAATGCAACCATGCAAGATTAGTTTAATATAACCATTAAACTAGACTTACCATGTGCAAATAATTTTAAATTCAAGCAACATTAAACACACTACACTAACCATTTCATTATGCATATAACATGTACTAGCTAATGTGGTGTGTGTAGGGTTCTAGATGATTTCTCTATCATCCTCCAACATCTCTATCTACGTCACCCTCTCTGATGATGCTCTTCTTCTATCATGATCTGAGGGATGAGTTATCCTACGTCAAACTCACAACAAAAAGGTAGTTAGACCATAATATCATGATATACATACGTCATAAAATATAACTGAAATAATAAATCAACATGATCATAATGTGAACATATACACTACAACTAACTCATAGCAATGTAATCATGTAATCTAAGAAATATCCGACTGTAACATAAGAGCATATACCTCATAGCTTTGGAAAATAGTAAATAAAGAAAGTGTTAATCAATAAATATCCATGGATAATCAAGTAAGTTTGCTTAGTGAAGAATCGGGATGTAACAAGTATGATTGGTAAGTTGGTAAATTTTGGTGCAATAACATGACATATGCACCTTTAATATGTCTGAGATAGATTATGTGTGTCATAAATCTTAAAAAAATATTCCACATCTATATAAAAATTGGTGAAATATATAGGATTTGGACCCAAGTGTATGTCTAAATCATGAAACTGAACTAGAGATTGTAAAAGTATAGAGGGCATGTCTTTAAGACATACCCCCACTTAAGTCTAGAGTTATTGAGTAAGTGTGTAAATGTGGAGCTCATGTTTTTATGCCATGCTCCAATTGAAATCTATATATACTGAGAAGGTGTATAAGTGTGGAGGTCATGTTTTTATGATATGCCCCCACTTAAATCTTGAGATACTGAGTGTGTAAATGTGGAGTTCATGCCACTAAAATATATAAATACTAAAAAGGTCTATAAGTTTTTAGGTCATGTTTTTATGACATATCCTCACTGATTGTGAAAAATGTGGAGGTCATGTTTTTATGACATGCCTCATTGAGATCGAAACACTATGAAAATTTGAAGGTCATGATTATATGACATGTCCCAACTGATATTCCCCATTTTAAAATGAAGGAAATAGAATCTAGTAGTTACCTTACCTCAAAAGTATAAGGTGGATGTATACTATGTGTATGAATCATGTAGCATATAGGGATAACATGCCAAAGTAGATATATCAATTAGGTTCATAGTATGTGATCACATCAAGTCATGAACATGCATGATATAGATCATCACAATTTCTAAATAGTAATAGTGTTATCTCAAAAAATAATAAAGCACACACAAGATCATTCAATGTAATGCAAAGGAATTTTTTAAGGAGAACGCATACAAGGGGCATGTTTAAATGGTGCACAATCAAAAGGGATGACATATTCAAATTTTTAAATCCCTATAGAATGACATATTGAAATTTTCAAACAACATACAATGCCACAAGGGCCAATAGGAAAGGAACATATTCAAATGTTCCATAATCAAGATAATAACAAGCAATGAAATACACTCAAATAAGTGAAAAATAGATTAAGCATAAGCAACCAACATAAACATATTATAATATTCACTACATATATGTGTTAGCAAAAAACATTATGTAGCATAGAATATCAAGTGCATGAAATATATGAGCATGAATATAGACATGTGTAAGCATTATAATATAAGATCAAACATGATAATGTATAAATTTTCATAAAGGGTATATAGCTTGTATTAATTAGGATCAAAGAAACATATGCCCCCAATGCACTATATGATGCAACTAGAGGAGAGGTTCAACATCTAGAAGTGCATAGATCATGTTTCTAGGTATGCATGTATCACACTCAAACAGGTGTGAAATATATATGTATATATAAATGAAATGATATACTATCTACTAACATAAATCAAACAACATAGATTTCAAGGAGCTAATAAAATCTAAGAATACTAAATATTTTTTTTATTTTTGAATTTTTTTATATTTTATGGCATAATTAATTTTTTTGTATTTTTGGAATATTTGATTTATATACATATATTGAATATTTGAAAATAAAATGTTATCCTATGATCCCATCCAAGGTAGCTTATAGGTAGCTTCAAGCTCGAAATATGGTATATGAAACTAGTAATACTACCAAGGAGCATGCATAGGTGTCATATATGGATTTTTATAATTTGTGGTATCATGCATATGTGTAATAGGGATATATGGTCATGAAGAAAAAATAGTAGGGGTTCCTATAACCCATATTTTTGTCTTCTATTATTTCTTTGGAGTAGATGTAATTGGAACATGTTTAGTTACTCTAGTAACTAAATATGTTGTGTATGAATGGATGAATATTTCATGGAATCCACTATCTCTGATGTAAAGGCTACTCAACTATACACCATCTAAGAAAGGGTATTGCCTATTGATTACCCTTTTTTAGAGTATTAACCTTAATAGTTTTGATTATTAGTTATCTTGGAATAAAATTCTCTTGTTTAAGTGGATGTTCATATGGAATTCCAGCATTTTTGACTACCCTATTGGTATGAATATATTTAATACACTCATGCATTGTGGAAGTTATTATGCAGAGTTTATGTATCCAAGTTCATCCTAATAATGTATCAAAGACTCATGTATATGGTATAATTGAAAACGTGGTAACCACATGTGTCAGACCAATCTGTAAAGGTAAATCAATCTCACCAATAATGTGTTATGATGCCCCATCAAATACTTTAACCATTTTGGTTAAAGGGTATAAATCATTATGTATATATCCCAAATATGTAATTAACATCATGATATATATGTTATCACTAGCACTATTATCGATCATAACATTATGTATAGGTTGATGGTAAAAGTATTCTTAAATAAATAATGATTGAAGATTTGATTAATTATCCACTATTTCATTGTCATCAAATGTAACACAAGGTCTTTAAACCATAGGAGATATTATGCGTGTATAATTTACAATCATCCAATCTAATGGGTTCCCATAATGTGATTGAGGAAGATGTGCATTATATGCCATGTACACTTATTTATATTTATTAGAATGATCTTGAAAATGATTTTTAAATATTTTTTGTTCTTGTTGATCACCAAGTTGTGAACCTAAATTTTTTGGAGGATCATCAAAGGTAATATTTTGGTCATCAATGAGGTCTTTGATCTTATGCTTCAAGGTATAACATATGTTTTTAAAATTCCCAATGCCTTGGTGATAGTCACAATATGCATTAACATCGTATCCTTTGGGTAGAGGTCAATTCATATCAACCTTTATGGGAAGAGGGAGAGATATGAGATGACACTCCAAAATCTTCTAAAGTAAAGAAGCTGTAGACTCAAGTAATCATGTAAATTATCTCTTAAGTGAATTGGATAAGATGAGTTTGATTAGGTTGATGTGACACTAAATTAACCATTATGATTATTTATTTTTAGGTTATGCAAGTTTCATTTTATAGCTTGATTTGATATGAAACTTGGTATTAGATGTAGTTGGTGTGTTTGTGACATAATTTATTTTGTTCAAGGAAATAAGTTTCACTTCATGATCTCGTACAATATGGCATAAGTCATTAAAATATTTAAACTTTTTTAAAATAATAGAATCATGTAATGGGGAGAGCAAACTTTGTTTTAAGATGTCTTGAAGTTATTTATCTACCATTGGATTTGTCATTTTGGCCAACATTATTTTAGATCTCAAAACATTTTCATTGATAGGCTAATTAGTTCTTTGTTTTATCTTTGCAATTTGAGCATATGACATATTTTTAGTGATGTTGATAGAGAAATGTGTTAGGATATCATCAGATAGAGGTTTCAATGCTTACACTGATTGGAGTGATAAATCATAGAACCATCGTAAAGCATACTATTTTAGGCTCCTTGTAAATAATTTGGTCAAAATTTTATCAATAGAGGCATAATCAAGGTATGCCACATAGAAGGATCAAAAATGTTGTTCAAGATCACCTTACCATCATAAAATGTGAACTTAAGTGAAACAAAACTAGTTGACATAGGGTGTAAATATATTTTAGGTGCAAGAGGATTATGTAACACATCTCATAAATCAATAACATAAGGTGATTTCATAGAATTTTTCTTAATGTTGGTAACCTTAGCTTGTAGAAAAATTATAATTTATATAAGATCTTGCAAAATTTGATTTCTAATATTGGAAGTTTGAGAAGTCACCAAAGGGGATGTAACCATGGTTTGAGTTTATATAGGCATCAAAACTGATAATTGAGTTGAAGTGCAAGTGGTTCTCATGAAAGATGTAATAATATTAGGATTTATTTAAGGGAACAATGGTGTAAACACATAATATGTGCCTCCAATAGATGTATGAATTGATAATGTGCCTAAGGGGATGTTGATTTATATAGAATCAATTTTAGCACCACATTACGATTCAACATCACTAGGTGAGGATGTCTTAGCTTTAACATGTTTACTAATCTTATATCTTGTATCATATAGAAATGCATCCTTTAAGGTTTTGTTGTTATTGAGATGATTGACTAGTGCTTCTTTATCTTCCATTTGAAAATAATTTTTGTGATTAACATTTCCATTGCTTATAAATAAAAAATTTAGAATTTGAAATAACAATTTATAGTAATAAAAAAGTAGAAAACCCTCATGCAATCTAGATTTTAGAGACCAAATGTCAATTTCACCAAATTTTTAACCCTAAATTTTAGAATATAGTAGATATATGGTTAATAATATATAAATTGTTCAAGCACGAGGGTGATAAACTAATCTATAGCAATCCAATTAATTGTAAACTTAGATAAATGAATATATTGAATTATAATACTCATATATGTTAAATATAGAAAGCACTAAAACCTTAAAGGTGTTCAATTGATTACAATACCAAAGAGAGATGATACTTAGATAGGTTTTAGAATGCATAGATATATTTGGAGTAGAAATAAGTGTAGGATTGGTATTCTAGATTAGTCATTAGATTCTAGAAAATATACATCTGTAATTGTGGGCACTACCATTGATGTTAGTGTTTTATTGTGATGCATGTGTCTTGTATGAAATAATGACTGGATCTGGATGTGACCTACTTCATTATTCTAGGGTTTATATCACAATTTATACTAATGTATTAAAATTTGGGGTACAATTTATCACTCTTCATTGATTGATCAAACCCTAGCTCTTAATCCTTCATGCTTGGAATGAATTTGCTAAAAATAGGTTAATGAGCTCATGGTGCATTGGCTAAAAAATCTATCAGGAGGAGGAAAAATATAGGACTTTAAGTCAAAATCATGGGAAAAAATTCCTCACATTAGTTTACAATATGAATACAAAATCCCTATCCTATTAGTAGGTAGATCTACCTTTATTGAAAACCAAAAAGGGAAAGTAGGGAAGAGTTATTCAAAACTATTTACAACAAAAATATTTTTTATGAGAGTTTCATACATTTCACTAGAAAGTACATAAAGAGTTATAAATTAAATAAATGGAATGATGGGAAGAAGGGGAAAATTATAAAGGAAAGTAGAAAGGAAGAATGAGATTATTCTAAGATTAGGTAATTTATGGATATTACTATGTTAGATTTTTTAGACTAATGTTTCTGTTCACACTTCATGAACCATCATTAGGGTATGAGAATGAATTAGTTGATATTTCAAACCAAGAAACTCCTTTATATATATAATAATAAAGGTTGGTGATGAAGGACAATTCTATTCAATTAAACATAAAAACTGCTATGATAACCTTGAAAAAGATGAAGGATAATGCTAGGTAGTTAAGCACATAGACTCAATAGAATAGCTCAAGATTTAAGATTGTAACATGGGAAGATTTTATCATATATATGGGATGGGAAAGACATACACTGAACATATGAGTAGGGTACATACACCAAGGAGATTAGATAGCCTTATAAAGAATGATATTCAACAACCCTATATTTCCCAGTACAAATAATCATAAAATCTTATTCTTAATCTCACCAAGGCTTCATAACAACAAGAATTCTTAATGTATATTCAAAAAAAATTTACACTAAAAAATTTGAACTCGTTTACTATCTAATAATAGCATTTTAATCAATTGAAAGAGAAAAAATCAAAATGGATTGACGTTCTCATATATATCATTCATTAGAAATATTCATGGCACAAAGTTCTATAAATTATTTCTATGTTGAATTTTTATGAGGATTTACATATATATATTCCTTCCTTCCAACTTGAAAAAAATTATTCTACTATCAAAAATCCAACCAAAAAAAATCCAATCTAAGCTTATTTGAAGCTCCCTTTATAAATGAGCCCTAAACTCCTATTTATAGGTTATAATGGGTGTTTACACTGTGTAACCACCTTTTATGCATTTTTATGAGCCTGAAAAAGGATGTTAGTGAAAATTCACAACTTGAAACTTGAAAAAAATATGTTGATCAATTTTCAAAACTTGAAAAAGTGCAATGACCAATTTGCATGAATTGCAAAAGTGCATTGGTGTTTTTGCATAACTTGAAAACTACAAGCTTCACCTTGTTTCATATCTAGAATTCTACATTGCTTGAACAATTGTGATTCTTCCCCTTGATTTTATAAGTTCAAGACAAAGTTTTTTCATCATTTATTCTTAAGATAAAATTTTATTCATCAAATTATATTTAAAATGTATTGAATGAGAGTGAAAATAGAGTTTAGATGTGAAATTTGTGGCCTAAAGGAGATTAAACCTTATTTTAACAATTTTTGCTTGTAGGGGTGTTGCATTCTAACCTTCTGCTTGAAATGGTGCTAGATTATGACCCCTCTACTTGTATAGGGTTTGGAATCCAACCCCTCTACTTACAGAGGTGTCAATTTATGACAAGTAAAAGACTTATTAAAATTTTGATTTTCTCCTTGATTCTTCTCGGACCCGTTGAGTAACTTTTTGAGGTAAGGCATTTCAAGCTTGATAGTCTACAATTTTTCCCTGCTTGGACAACTATGATTTTTACCCTTGATTTTATAATTTCAAGATAAAGTTTTCTCATCATGTTTTCTTAAATAAAAATGTATTCATCAATTATATTTTTAATGCATTGAATGAGAGTGAAAACAGAGTGTGGATGCAAAAGTTACAGCCTTAGGAATATTGGACCTTGTTTTGATAATTTTTGCTTACCAAGGTGGTGGACTCCAACCCCCTTGCTTGTAGGGGTGTTAGATTCTAACCTCCCTACTAACATAGTTGAAATTCTTCCTCTTTATTTTATCAAGTTGAGAGGAAGTTTTTATACTAAGTTTTTATAGTCAAAATTCATCTCTTAGATTTGATCTTCACATTAGGATAAAAATTAGGACCTTTCTAAGAAGTTTAATTTTGCCTTAAATTTTCACTTTGGTTCTGATAAGGTCAAATGAATTTCTCAATTCTCTTTTATATGCATCATAATACTTAGCCATTATCAAGACTAGCTTTAGATACCATATTAAAGTTAGAAACATAACTACCTAAGGTAGTCTACTATCATGAATGCTCTAACCATAATCTATTTTATGCACTACATTTATTATTTATAAAATAACTACAAGATCTATGACCCCAAAGTTTGTATCTATGTTTACTTCTAGAGGGTTACTTGAATTTGAGATCTGATGTGATCTGGATACCTATGTGGAGAACAAGATGCTTGAGTTGTGTAGATGATATTTATGAATTTTATATCACCTTAGTCTTATACACTTGGCAAACTTAGACCTTGGTTGTTCCTATTAGTTATGGACCTTTCTCACTTCCATAATTCTTGCATCTACTCTATCTTATGCCCATTTGCCTATATCTTAGTCTAACCAATCTTATGTTGATGATTGAGACCTTCTATCTTACCCAGAATACTTAAAATGTACTTATCTTCCACATCTACAAGTTTTGAGCATGTACCTACTTTCCTACTCCTTGAACACTAATGTCCAAAATAGACACCTACATCGATGCTAGTGTCTTGATCCAATACAAGTGTCTAGTTCCCTAAGTCATTTGATTTTAAAATGAAATGTATGTTAATGGTCAGCCTAAGTGCTTTAATGTGAGTTTATTATCCAAAGGGATTAAAATAAATACATACAAGAGTAATCTTTATTCATTTCTCACCTATGGAAAACATAACATTCATACCAAAGAGCATTCAATTGAGCAAAAATTCCCTATTTATGCCTATTTCCATCTCAATCATAGGGACATCACATCTACAAGTATAAAATGCTAAAGTAACAACCCAAAATCTATATTTACCAAGTTATAATCTAGGTCATTGTTATACTTTCTTATCACATATTGTATGATTCACACATAATCCAACACATAGGGGAGAACTACATCAATATGAGGCCCTCTTTAGAGTATTGGATATGTAGGTAATGTTCACTAATAGAGGGGTCTTTGGGGTCAGCTCAACACCCTGTTCTCACTAACCCATTTTTCCCCAATGTCACTATGAAGATGAAAAAGTAGGGTTTTGTATATTCATGAGGAATAATAGTCCATGGCCTAGATATGAATGCATCATAGTGAAGGTGAAGTCAAATCTAGAAGCATGTAAGTGGTTGCATATTTTTCCAATAGGTATTATATATAGGTCACTTACATTAAGTTCAAATAGTAACATTGATGAAATTATCATAGGCTGATGTTAGCATCTATTTCTCTAGAAGCATCCAAATCAAAATCTGATGACTATTCAAAAACTATCTTCTATTCTACTTTCTACATGTTCTAGATCTAGTATAATGTTAGCATTAGAACCAACTAAGTACAATACTTCTTTGTCATTTTCATACATAACTTAGTTTTACTTTCTATATTTAACCTATTATTAGTTTTATAAATTCAACATATGCTAAATTTAAGTTTAGCACCAAATTGGATTGTTATAGAGATAATTTATCACCTTTGTTCCCTAGGTTATCTCTATCTAATTCTAACTTGAGATAAACCCAACATAATTTTTAGGGTTAAATATTTGGAGAACCCAATTCTTGAACATCAAACCCTAGGAAAATTAAGGTTTTATAAATCTTTTGTTGCTAATCTTTGATCGCTGTAAAATATGTGAAACTTAGATGCATCTATCACCCATTTTGGGTTCCAATATGTCATAGTTGTTATGGTTTTATACATTTTTTTCCTTGTTAAATCTATTAAGCAAATACATGCCAATAATGAGAGGGTTTTAAATCAAAAACAACACTTGACCTCTACTAAAAATTCCTTTTGTAATGTTATATAGTAAGTCTCTAGATGCCAATGTGCATGCTCTCAATCATTTGTTTTTCTTAAGTCTTATTTTAATAACGGCTACAATCCTGCACCCATTATTTTCCCATGACCTATATTATATTCTATAGTCATAATTTTACTACTAAAAAAGGTAAGACTACTCAACCTATTCCCCCACTTTTTAATATACAACAGATGCCTCCTAAACTTAAGTTTGTAATAAAATCTAAGGCGTATGACATTATTGAGCAATACACATGCAAAAATTTCAATCTTTGACCTACAATCTAATGGTTATAAGAATATATTTTACAAGGCATTGCATGAGACACAAGTTCCAAATGATATTGATCCTACTTATTTTATGGATGTCATGAAAGATCTTAATAAAAATAACAAGCTCATCACCTTTGATCAAACATATTTACCATACAAAGATAATGTTGACCAAAATTTTCCTTTGTTCATATAAGTGGACATGCAAAATAAAGGTATCAAAAGGGTGCTCAGTGATAATGGACTGGGACTAAACATTTGTAGCATACAATTCCTAACCACCATGGGTATTAACACCAATCTTCTTCAAAACATAGTTATGAACATAAAAGGGTTTGAAAATTCATATAGCCCTTTGGTTGGTCAAATAACATTGGATGTGACCTTAGGAACAAAAATGGTTTCAATTAATTTTTAATTCATGTCTCAATCACTAAATTATAATTTACTTTTGGGTAAACCTTGGATACATTTAATATAATATTTCGCAACTACACTTTATCAATGGAAAAAAATCATACATGATGGTACCTTATTATCCATTCTTTTTGACGATGAACCTTTCAATTTTTTTAAAATGACACCATCTAAAACTAAAGGTATCCCTAAAATAGTACCATCTAAACAATCCATCCCTCTTGAACATATACATGTATGTAATAGGTGATTCAATTACAATGGCTCCTTTGTCTCTAAATGCAAATATGGAACTAAACTCTGAGGTATACATAGATATACACAAGGAGAAATAAATATTACCAAAAGAGATAATAAAAATACAATATCCCCCAACATTTGAGCTTCCTTTATTAGTCAATATTGAGCACAAATATGGCCATGTTTTAGATTACTATGACAATGGTGATAATTCAACTTAAGATATGATAAATGAGAAAATATGAAACTTAAAATTTGATCCACATGATCACCTGGTGAATAACATGTTTGAACCTATGAGTCTTGGCACATATAAACTAAATCCACTTAAATAAAGTATGGAATTGAATCCAAATAAGGGTAAAACAAAAATAGAATATGAGCATGTAAATTCTTGTTACTCTATACATCTCTCTTGGCTGAAAACATTGAGTCAACCATACAAGGGTCAAATGCAAATTCATCATGTGAATAATATGGAGTATTCTCAAAAGGATTCACATCAAATTTTATAGATCATGACACAAAAAGATACTCCAGATACTATGTTATATATGTTACTTACACATATAATGATTTCTTTACCTTCTACCAGAGACATATCACATAGTAGACTTCTACCCTCAGAAGACACATTACCATACTATAAATATCATTGGATTAGTGTCCATCATACCAATAAATATGAGGAATTGAAGAGACAAATTCAAAAATATAATAATGGACACATACACATTTTGTCTAACATGAGAAAAAGGCAAAATCCTTCCTATCTTTCAAAAAAAAACAATCTCTCAAATTGACCAAAGCATGAGGATTTAACTATCACTGCTAACTGTTTTGACTATTTAGGACTTAGTATATGTAAATCCTAGGTTGTTAAAGGACTAATTATAGTAAATCAAGGTATAAATATGCAATAAATATAACCACTAATTTGTAACAAAATTTACTTAGTTTGAACTTTCTAAAAATAACACTAAATAATGTAAACAAATACTTAACTTGAAATTAATTGAAATAGGTGATCTAGAGGTTATAAAGTGAGATAGAGGCTGATCTCAGTGTCACAAATAGGACCTAGGTGTCAAAACCTTTCTTGTATAGTAGTGCCTTAATTGGACGTTAGATCCATGTATAAATAGTGTCCCTATTTTATCACTAGTGTCCTTTGTGCATAACTGTCTGAGCTTCTAGGTGCACCTATGTTTGCGTTTGTCAGGTCTATTCCTATGCGCACCTATTCCAGATCTCTATAAATGATATATTTTGATTGATTTTATATGAAAACCCTAAACCTCCATGTTTTTAGGGCATCTAGTTGGCATAAGTAGTAAATTATGTTGTTAATGGGGTAGGCTAGACATCCTCAAGACTCTATTGTGATGAGAGTTGATTACATTCCACTACTCTAAAGAGGGATCAAACCCAATGTAGTTCTTCCCATATAAGTGCCAATTCAAGTGCAATTGAATCTCATATGAATGTTGGATTGAGTATTCTGAATGTGTTTGAGACTAGAAACCTAAGTAATCTAAGCTTAAGAATATTTTAGATAGTTGTATTCAGATGTAGGGTAGAATAGGGATTGATGACCTTGATTGTGAATAACTTATTTTGAGTTTATTTTTTAATTTACATCTAATTTTTATCTAGTGGATAGAGGGATAAAATTCATGTATATATATTTTTGTAGTGCTTATGCAAGTATTAAAATATGTTTAGGCCGACCCTAGCTAGTTTATCATTGGAAAAGATATCCATTAGTAAAAAATGGAGAGAAAAGGACAATAACACCCAAGCTAGGACACTAACACCATGGGTCACTATTGTCCAAATTATGTCACTAGTGTCTAGGTGGTAGAACCTAAGGCACTAGGGACCAAAATGCTAAAGTGAGAATCTAGGACTTCTTTTTGGATGTTTAGGGATGTGTGTGGCCTACACGAAGATTAGATGAGTGTCTAAATATACCTTAAGATAGGTCTAGGTATAATATAGGGATGAGTGGTCTCAAGTAACACTCTTATCACTCAAATGTCATTTTTAAGTGATTACACTTTCTCCCCTTTATTCTATAAATGTATTAAATTAAAATGATTAGGATAAAGGACAAATAAGTGTACCTAGACTTACCTAAGAGGTGAAGCCTATGAACCTAAATTTGAGTATGTGAAGCATCCTCTATTATGTGTCATGTGTGTATGCATGTAGATAGTGATCAATCAATGAATATCTTGGACTGATTAAATGGCTTACTCAATCCCCACATGTGGGTGGCTTAATAACTCAATCTAGTTTTGACTCCATCATTGCCCAACCCTTCTTGGTGGATCATGACTTGTGAATAGCTTGGATTGGACTGATGGTGTGTCTAACCCTCTCATGTAGGTGGCTCAAGAACTCAAGTAGACTATGACTCTATCATTGCCTACCCATGTGTAGTGGATGCATCTAAAACTAAAATTGCATGATGTAACTAAAGATGTGTAACTATAATCAGAGTTTTATAAGTTGGCTCTATAGACACTTGGGAACTCTAGAATGTAAAATGGTTGTGTGCCATTAGGGAATATTAGGTATCTCTAGGCCTCTCAAGAATCCCAACCACTATAGACAGAGTAAGGTATGAATCTGATGTGTAACTTGGAACATGGTGTTTTATGTGTATAATGTAGATATTGACATGGAGTTTGTCATTCCATCTGATAAATTGGTGTATAATTGAGCATATAGAAATAATGTGCCATGCACATACACCCAAAACTAATATTTGAGTATATGGATTATGGATTGAGTTTTAATAATATGCATCTAAGTATCTAAACTAAAATGGGAATGATCATGCCACACATGATACCCCCAATATAAGAAAACTAGTATGAATCTAATCTAAATTGAGCCAAAATTAGTAATCTATAACTGAACCTATGCAAACCTAGATTGTGCCTACTATACTTTTCTATCCAATCTAGAATTTCTTGAAACTGAGGCTACTACATACTATCACCATATCTTGGACAGTATCACCATGTGGCACTAATGTCTCGATTTAGGTGTTAGTGTCAACTATTCTGATTTTTGTGTAACTAAAATTGATCTCTATGTCACTATTTCCTACGATGCTTTCTTAAAATTAATTAATATATTCTATGTTTGTGTGCTAAAAACTATACCTTGAGTACATTTAAATAGCCTGATCTCTGTGACAAACCTATTTCAATGCCCCCTCTTTTGAGGTGAGTTGTTGAACTTGTTCAAGAACTATCCTCAAAATAAAAATCTCTATAAAATGTGTGTTAGTTGGAGCATATATGATATCTACATAATAAACCAATATAATGTGCATACATAACATCATAATGTAAGATAATTTGAGCATAAATTTGTAATGTGCGATGTATGTTAGATCTAGCATTCATGAGGCCAGCAATATAGACATAATAATGTATATGAATTAGCAAATCTAAGCAATAATTGAGTAGTTACTTGGGGGGATGGGGCATGATATCCATCACAACACCCAAGTAGGAAGGGGAGGTGCATGAGGTCCCTCTTGGCATCTAAAATTGGAGTGTGTAACAAGAAAGAAATAAGTGTCATGGCCATGATACATACAAGAAAACATACATACAACACACATGAGGCTCGCAAAGTAGGCCAAGGAGACACAATACAAGGGACATGGGAAAATGCCTCTAAATATGAGAAAGAAAGACACACAAGGAAATGTTCAAATTTCCACATATGTAAACAACATGCAAGTTGGCTTAGAGCCACATGGAAGGACATGTTTAAATGTCCACATACACAATCAGGAAAACACACACAAGGACATAGGCACATGTCTAAATCATACATATAATGAAAAGAAATGGCGTAGAGCCATAGATCAATGGCATATTTAAATTCCCTAAAATAGAAAAAGCATAGAGACATAATCAAGTCTAAACTAGGAAAACTTTAAATAAAGGTATTCATGAACATGTGGTACAAATCTATATAAGATATACATAAACTAATTTTAAATAAGTTATAGTCGACAAAAAATATGAGTAGGTGTATGATGAATAATAACAAGATATAAAAATGTTAAATCTATGATGTAGAGTTTAAAAAGATGTATCCTAGCAATCGAAACTATGTATAAGATGCCCCAAAATGGGTGAATGTATCAAATGAGAAATTTGTGTATCTGTGTATATGCCCCTAGTGGGTAGATAATAGCAAATATAGATCTATGTAGTGGACCTAGCTCTTTTAATTATCTATAAACAATCGATAAGAATAAGTGAATCAATGTATGTATGATAAAAATTGACTATACTAAGATAGCTAGCATATGTAGTGTCTGAAAAATATAAGAGATGTAAACATGGCAAAGCATACAATCTATAATATGTATTTTTTGTAGTAAATATTTAAATGTTTTTGTGTTTTGACATATATTTTTTTTATATTTTGTGGATATAATCTATGTACAATCAACATGAAAATGAAACTATATACAAGGAATAAGAGATAAGGAAACTATGTACTACCAAGGAAGAACATACTAACCAATGAGTCTCATGGGAGACTCACTATCAATGTGACATGTGTCAAATAAAGGAATAATAATCATGCATGTTAAATGAAAATGTAACTAAGGTCCTAGAAATCATTGTATTAAGTGATTTATAATTGACATTCCCTATGAAGTGGTGCTAACAATCCGTGAAACTGACTGGGGTGTCTTGTGTACTATAGGGGTATAAGGGACCCATTTGGTAGAAGATGTTGTAGTTACCATGGGTACCCTATGTTGAGAACTTAATAACTTTGATCTTATAAGGAAAGGGGTAGATGGAGGCCCTGTATAATCTACAACATATCTCTGACGCAAGGGTCTCTCTAATAATGGTCTCTATGGGAGAGTATGCGTACATGGTAACATTGTAGGTTAAACCTCAACTACACTAGTGGATCCACTAAACTCTATGGTGTAATGATGGGAACTATGCTCAAAATTATAACTGTTAACTATAGTGTGACTTCTTATGGGATAGGTAAAGGATACTTATATGAAATACCCTCAACTATGATCACCTGATCAACATGTATATATTTGAGGCATCTGTGCAATGCGGATGGAATAGATCAGAGCTACTATATCCATGGCCTACATAATAACATGTCAAATGTGCATGCATTAGGTACTACTAAGAATCTAGTGGCCACATGTGTTGATCTAACCTTTAGTGGAAGTACAATCTCCCCAATGGAACTCTAAATATGGCCACTGAAACCATGAATAATTATGTTAGTAGGAAAAATGTCTTGCTTTAAACAACTCAAATGTTGTATAAGTGTGATAGTGCACATGTTAATACTTGACCCATTTTTAACCATAACACTTTGAATAGGATGATGATTAATATAGGTTTGTATAAAGAGTGCATATAAATTTGAATCATCATCAATAATCTCCTGATATGAGAAAGTGATGAGTGGTCTAACTGGTAATATAGTATGATACACACCAAGGATACTATGTAGGGTTGTGTATCTTATGTAGTAGTGTGATATGATTCTAGTGGTGGATGTTCTTGATACATATATTGAATACCTAATGTGTCACCTGCCTCATTATTTATATGCTTTTGAAATGGATTTGAGAATATTTTCAATGCCTTAGGTTCTAATTTTTGAATTTTGGGTTCCTCTGTGGGTGTTCCCACATCAATGATGGCCTATATAAAATATTTTATCTTATGTTTTAAGGTATACATCTATTCCTAGTATGGCATAGTGCCCTATGATAGCCACATAATGCATTGGAATTTTATTTCTTTGGAAGAGGTCGTGTCATATCAACCTCTTTAATGGGAAAGAGAGATATGAAATTACATTCTAGGAGATGATGTAAAACACATGCTAGTAATTCTATGAGGTTGGTGAAAACTCTTCATGGAGGAATCAATAAAACCAAGCGAAGAGATGGCTTTGAAGTTGTGTTAATAGTGGTATTTGGATCACTCTTATTTTTAACGGCACTTAATTTGTATGGAGGATTATTAGAACTCTTAGTAGTTGAATTTGATCTAGTTATGTAATTTAATTTACCCATAGAGAGAAGCTTGACTTCCCTTTCTTTCACTGTGTGGAATTAATCTATGAAGGTTGAAAACATATTAAACAAGACATCTTCACGCAATACTGGTAGTAAGCTCTATTTGAATATGTCTTGGAACTCTTTATCTATCATGGGGCCAATAATCTTTGCCAATGTAATTTTATATCACAAGACATATTCTACAATAGGGTCATTGGATTTTTACTTTAGTTGTGATATTTGAGCATATGAGATATTATCACTGATGTTAATTAAAAAGTGTGCTAAAAACATATATGTCAATAGATTGAATGTGGTGATAGACTGATTCAGAAGATTATAGAACCAAGGTAAGGAAATTCCTTTAGACTATATGGGAACAACTTAGTAAGGATCTAATCATTATACATTTATTATAAACATTCTGCATGGAAATCTCATAGATGGTGCTTTGGGTCACCCTTACCATCATATAAGGTAAGCTTAAGTACCATAAATCTAGATGGCAAAGGATTTTCCTCTATGTGATGTGTTAAAGGTGTTTGTAAAAGAACATGATAATCTAAGGCATGTTTTGGCCTATTATCTACTTGCTCAAGATGTAACACCTTAGCCTACAAATAATTAATCTCCTACATAAGGGATTATAAATATGGAGAGGAGGAACTAGCCATAGGAGGTGTACCTACTACTGAAGGATATCGAGTTAAAATAGGTTGTCATACAAGCTGAGTTGCCCCCAAAGTAGGTGTAATAAATATTGTTATCTAAGGGAATAGAATATTGGCCATTATTTGATTTATTCTTTATTTCTATTATGTCTTGTAGAATTTTTGCATGATCATGGGACTATTCTTGAAGTCTATATTTGAAACTCTATATAACCTCATCTTTATTGACAATAAGATTTTCATTGTTAAGTGGGGGGAGAGTGCCCTGATTCCCATGTTGTATATTATCTTGATCTTGATTATATGGCTCATATTCAGATGCATTATCATTAAATTCCACATAATCGAGGTGTGAAGGATCAATGATGGGAGTTGTAATTTTTCCTTTGTTCATGATATAAGCTCAATCAAAAGGAATATAAGTATGTTCAATAGGATTGCCACTAAGCCTAGCACTTATTCTTTAGGGAAGAGAAATAACCTTTTTAGATGGAATATAGAAAACAAAGTGAAAGAGGGATACTGAAACAAAATGTATGAAATCTAAAAAGCTTAACATAACCAGTGAAAATAGGGAAAAGAAGGATACAAACCCTAGTATCATCTAGGGTCAGGGTTTGAGTAGTATTCAAAGTAAGTTGGGCTCACCAAATGTTTTAACTAATTATGACTTAGTAGATGTAAATCCTAGGTTGTTAAAGGGTTGAGTATAGTAAATAAGGGTGGAAATATACAATAAATATAGCTATTAATTTGTAATAGAATTGACTTAGTTTTATCTTTTTAAAAATATCAATAAATAATGTAAACAAATACTTAGCTAGAAATTGATTGAAATGGGAGATCTGGAGGTTATAAATTGAGACAGAGGCTAATCTGAGTGTCATAAATAGGACCCAAGTGTCAAAACCCTTCCTAGATAGTAGTAATTTAATTAGACAGTAGCACTATTTGGCATGAGTGTCCCTATTTTGGCACTATTATCCTCTGTACATAACTAGTTTGAGTTTCTAAGTGTACCTATGTTTGTGTATGTCAAGCATGTTCTTATGTGCATTAGTTATGGATATTTGAGATGACATGTTTTGATTGATTTTATATTCAAACCCTAAACCTCCATATTTCTAGGGCCTCTGGTTGGCACAAGTAGTAAAGTATGTTGTTATTGGGGTAGGTTGGACATCCTCAACACCCAATTGTGAGGAGAGTTGCTTACATACCAATACTCCAAAGAGGGATCAATCTTAATGTAGTTCTCCCCACCTAAGTGTTGATGTAAGTGCAAGTGAATCTATTATGAATGATGGATTGAGTACGTTGAATGTGTTTGAGATCGTAAACTTGAGTAATTTGAGCTTAGGAATACTATATATGGTTGTATGTAGAAGTAGGGTAGAATAGGGATTGATAACCTTGACTGTGCACAACTTGTTATGAGTTTATTGATGTAATTTGCACCTGATTTCCATCTAGTAGATAAATGGGTTAAATTCATGTATATGTGTTAGTGTAAAAAGTTTATCTTTATGTCTGGTTCCTTTTTGGGGTCTTTTTCTCACTTCTTAGTGTGAAAAGGGTTATTCCCCAAACCAGTTCCATCACTTAGACCTTTTCACACTTATTTAAGCTTACTTTGGGGTTTTTTAGTTTATCCCACATTTCATGTGTTTTTAGTCTCTTAGGTGGTATATCCTATATATACTCACCTCTTACTCTCATTTAAATATAGAGAAGCATGTGAAGGCTTTGTATTAGCATTCATGTTGAATAGAATACAATTTATTCTATCAATTTTGGTTTTTTTGCTATGCTTTTCTTTCACTCATTTTGATTCTCAGGTGGCTTTTCAGCCAAATCTTACATGGTACTAGAGAAGTTGTGAGTTTTAGGATAGCTTTATAGAATATTTGGGAGTATAGATCTATTATTTTCTATAAAAAATGAGTATTCTCTTCTCTTGCATCTTTGAATGATCTAGAGAATCAAAAAGTTGCAAAAGAAATCCCACATTATGTGGGGGTTTCTTTAGGTACTTGCCAGTTGCAAGTGATTTTTAATGCATCTTGGAGCAAATTGGGAGCTCACCACAACAATATAATCATCCAAAAAAGATAATAACACTCTTAATTTTATTCCATTTGAACATTGGAGGCTCTATCTATAGGCAGTTTTGAAGCGGTTCTACATGAATCTGGAGAGGTTTGAAGCAAATTTTAAGGTTTTTATCAAAATATTTTTAAACCTTCAAGAGCAAATATTAGTTTTTAATTGCATTTAAGGTGTATAAGTGTTGGCTGAATATTTTGTCACCAGCTGACTGACGGCAAAATAGGTGTTTCAACCATAGCATAAGGAGATTTGATAGGCCAAATGTTCAAGTCTGCCACATCAAAATGGGATAAATCTCTCCTCTCATCAAGGGGAGGTTCCCTATATGGCAGGGGAATGCTTACTATAGTATGTATATATGCTGAAAATACACTCATCACTAGGATAACACCATCCATCTCTCTTTTTTCATAGATGATGTTCAGAAAACAAAGGAGAAATCTTGGGTGATTGCTAAAGGTACTTCTCTTCTTTCAAAAGTAATATTCAGTCAACATCCAGATTCTTTCTTGGTAGTAATTGTAACCACGAGAAACCCATGAAAGCACAAAGTCTTTCATTACTTCCCTCACTGAAACAGGGTGCAGTAACACAACAGAATGAAGTGTAGCACAAATTCTCCGCGTCAACTACCAAAGAGTAAAGGATACGAAGGATAATGAGGGCATAAAGTCTTCCCAAGATCCTTTACATAGAAACAGAAAACATACACTAAAGACAATTCTGGCAGCACAAAGTCTCCCACATTTGGCTTCAGGACACCTTTCAGATTACTTTCACTAGTTCTGCTTATTTAATTAACTGGACAAGATGGTATATAGGAAATAGACATAAGAACAATCTCCTAGACAACACAAGCTATCTCAGTACAAAGTTTGAAAGGTCACTTGCTTTCTCATTCAAATAACAAAATATGATTAACAATCTGAGCTCAAAGTCTCAATAATGCCTTTCAATTTGGGCAGAGTTTTGCTTCTATAATAGAGAGATCTCCCTTCTACCAAATGAGATATTACAATATATAGCATTCCAAGAAGGATTTGGGTGCTTTGTTTCATAAATGGCCCATGTTGCATTCAATGCTTTGAATGCATTTAAAATTTTATGAAGGGGCCATGCTGGAATAGGGTATCAGCCTTAACTTTAGTGTGTTAATTCTTTTCAAATGTCTCCTCCAAAGTATGGGCCACCTGGTCCTCTTCCTAATATTTTCACAGCTATCCACTTCACTTTTACTCGATCTAGAAAAATACGTTGTGTTATTGAGTGCTAACACTCTCTGATGTCCACCTAGTAGACTGTTCCACCTACTGGAATAAATCTTGCATAGATATTCTTAGTCTTTATGCATCGTTCCCCCTTTCCTTGTTGTCTTTTATCTCTTTCTCATGATCTGAGCTCTCAGGTATCTTCTCACTTTTTGTTGGCTCCTTTAGCTTTTTCTTCAGCTAGTCACTTAGTTTGTTCTCAGGTTCATGCCATATTTGAAAATAAATGGATATTTCATTACTTCTAAATTTGATGTCTACGGGGACATCACTAGTCTCTGGTCGCCTGAACTACTTTGAACCTTGAACCTTTGAACCTTCGAAGTGCATCAGTTCAATGGTTCAGGCAATTCAATCAGCTCTTTGGTTCAATCAGCTCTTTGGTTCAATCGACTCTTTGGAAAGGGCCGCCTTTGATTTCTTTTCCTCTTCAGTTGAACCATCTCTTAGAACTTATTTCTAGAATCTTCCGCTTCCTTCTTTTGCTCAAAGCTTCCTTTTGAACTTTGAACTTCTTTGAACCTTTGAACTTTTGAACCTTGAACCATTTCAGTTCAAAGTTCAACAGCTCATTCTCTTTCTTTGAATCTTTTGAAGCGTCAAACTTTTTAGATCCTTTTCTTTTTTGTTAAACTCTTTGAACCCTTGAAATTTGAACCTTGAGAAGTTCAAAGTTCATTGGTTCAATCTTAAGTCTTTGCAGTCTTCTTTTCTTTAAGTCCGTCAAAAATATTGAACTTGTTGAACCTTTAAACTTTGAACTCTTTTAGTTCAAAGTTTAATGGTTCAAAAGTTCAATATTCACTCTTCAAATTCTTCTTTTATTTAAGTCTATCGAAGCCATTGAACCTTGAAGCGGTTGAACCTCTTTGAACTCTTTGAGGCACTCAATTCTTTAAGTCCACTAATGTCGTTGAACCTTTGAACTCATTGAACCTTTGAACCTTTCAGAGGTGGGGTTCAATGGTTCATTTGTTCAATAGTTCATTCCATTTTTTTGAAGCCCACTAGTAAGTCTTTTGATTGAACCTTGGCATTGAACCAGCCTTGAAATTCCCTAAGTGTTGGAACTTCTTTCTTGTGAAAGCCCACTGGTTGAACCTATGGACCCTGTTGAACCTACAAGTATCTTAACTGAAAATACTTGAATAATTGAAGAACTTGAGTGCTTAGAACATTTTTTAGAAGGGAAGAGACTATTTTGACCTATAGGACCAAAATATTTGATATGTTTCTCATAAAAACCAATGACAGATTTTGGAAACAATAGCTGGCTCTAGTTGGGGAACTTCCATCGATTGCAAAAATAATTGAAAGGAGTAGAAACTAGAATCTCAGTGCCTTCATGTATGCCATTTGGATACAGAGTCATGCCACCCAAAAATAAAAATGCCAAAAAATGAGATGAACAACACAAAACAAATTAAAGACTATACATATACAAACTGATCTTATCTAATACTTCTATAATTGAAGTACTTCAGATGCTGCCCACTATGAGGTAGTGAAAATGGCATTATGTTTTGATATATCAGCAAGAAACCATTTTCTCCCCAAAAGTGATGATCGGTGAATGGACCTCTCCACCAGGAATCAAATTTTTTATGCATTCCTTTTGGTTCTCTTCTCTTGCCCCACAACAAAACTTGATTTCCAGTCTGAAAATCACAAATCCTTGTTCTCTTGCAAAAGAGTTTCTTTTCCTAATTTTGACATGCAACAGTATGGTCCATTACCATAATTCATTGTTCTCCTATTTCAGTTAGGCTCATAATTTTATGGTCTCCATCAGACACCTATCAATGGTTGGCATTATCAGGTACACTTAGTCAAAAGACCAGTTTGATAGTGTACATGTTCTCTTCAAAGTCTTTGTGAGGAACCATGAGGATTGAAAAAATAGCCAATGAATCTGCATGATTATGAAGCTCTCTGGGCACTGCAAATATATTGAAATCATCAAAAAATTTAATACAGTCCCATACTAGATTGTGATAATGTCGCAATCTTTCATCCTTAGCTTGATACAGGTTCCTCATCTGGTAAACCACCAGCGCAACATCTCTTTTGGCATGAAGGAGTTTAACACCTTTGTCTTGAGTTGCCTTCAACCCGAGTAATAGAGATTTGTACTCTACAGTGTTGTTGGTGTTGCTGAACTTTAACTTGTATGAAGAAGGAAAAATATCTCTTTGAGGAGATATTAGAACAATCTCAGCTCCAACACCAGTAAAAAAATAGTTGCCATCAAATTCTAGCATCCAGACATTATCAGAAACTAATCTTTTTTTAGATTCCACCTAGTCAGAGAGGGAGGATTCTTTGTCATCTAAACTTTGCTCTACCAATTCTCCTACTATCCTATCTAAACTTTTTGGATTGTCACCTATAGGACTTTCATCAGATGAAACAAGAACATCCTCTATAGACAGGAAAAAGTTACCCATTCCTAAAGACTCAAACAAAATTTGAGCTTCAGGCACTGATGTTTGGGTGACAATATACTTTTCCTCTTTCTTAGGGAGTAGCCTCTACATGACACCCTTTATAGGGATCCTCACCTCAGATAGGTCCATGCTCAATTCTCCACCAACATCCTTGCAAAAATTTCATCCAAGCAGAATGCCATAGGAGGATAGAACGTCGGCCACTAGGACTATCATTTTAATTATTTTTTTTGGGAAGGTCGTGAATAAAAATTGGGCATCCTTGATTTGTCCCAGCAAAGGTACTTATTTTTTTCCATGGAAAATCATTTCCCAAAGGTCTTGGTCATTGTGAGACCAAGATATTCTACCACCTTGGCGAGCATGACGTTGTCAAATGCACCTGAGTCTATGATGCAATTATTCAGCTGATGTCCATTTATCAATAGGGAGACATAAAATGGTTATGTCTTCCCAGGGGTAGCTGGAGGAGTAATGACAAGGTTATTCTAGGTGGATGTGTTCTTGGAGGACTAGGAGTTACTTTCAGAATTTCTTGTCTTGCAGGGACAGTTTTACTCTTGACACATTCAACTAACCTATCCAGCTGCTTAGGGTTAGATTGCAAGAATTCAAACTCAGTCATTTGAATTTTGGTCTTCTTTATTGTCCCCAAAAATGAGTGACATTTTTGGGACAACCTATGAACTATTTTGGTTCAATAGACCAAAATCCTCTCTCCCCTTTTCAAAAATTTCTCTAAGCATTCAAGTCCTTCATTTTTCAAATATTTTCTAGAAATCTACAGACTCATTTCTATAGGTTCATTTCTACGAACTCCCTCAGTTCTTCAAACTCAAACTACAAACTCTACAGGTGGAACTATGAACTTCACAGATGGTTTCTACAAACTCCACAAGCTAGATTTCTACAGACTTTTTCAAAGTTAGGGAAAACTATGGACTTGGTTTCTATAAACTCTATAGGCAAGTTCATTTCTATGGACTCTACAAGAAGGCTCAAATCTATGGACTCTCAAGGCCTCAAAACTATGAACTCTGCAAGCTAGTTCCTCACATCTATGGACTCCCCCAGATCTACAAACTCAAATCTATGGACTCTACAGGTTGGCTTCTATGGACTCTGAAAGAATGAAATAGGTTCAACACTTAGTCATTTTTTCGATCGGGAAGTTCAAAGGAAAGTCTTCCAAAAGCCCGAAGGACAAGTGCCCTTATGGAGGGCATTTGGAAACCAAAGTGGACCATTGCAAAAATCCAAAAGGTGACTTTGGAGCTCAAACAACCCTTACAGAGGGTAGGTGGGGAGCAAGTGGACCGATTCAAAGGCCAAGCAAGCAAGGGAATTCCTTCAAAAAATTTCCCATGGCAAATTTGTAAAGAAACAATTCCTTTAGACAAAAAGTCTGAAGGAAATAAGCCCGACGAAAAGCAAAAGTTCACCGAAAAAACAAAGGCCCAGTGGGAAGAAAGAGTGAAGGAAAGGAACAATTCCTTTAAACTTTTGTCTAAAGGAAAAGCCCAAAGGATAAATCCTACCGAAGAAAGAATCCTGAAGGCCATTCGAAGACTGCCCAAAGGGCAGGAATCCTTGCAGGGGCTCTCACCGACCAAAGCAAACCATTTCTCAAGACCCCAAAGGGTAGGTACCCTCTAAGAAGGACAAAACAAGAAATCTAAATAAATTGTTAAGGAAAGTGATGGGTCCATAGACATCAAAGTTGAGCATCGCGAACTAGCTGTTGGGATCTAGACATCCGGTGATGTCCCTGCGGCTGTCAAATTTAGGGCAGCAAACTAGCCATTGGCTTTCAAGCGATGATGGGCTTGCAGACGTCAAATTTTTAGTAATGGTATAGCTATTGATCTTTAAAGGCTTAAGTGCGAGCCTAAATGCATTCAAAGGCCAAAATGCCGAAGGGAAGAGACGTGAAGAGAGAGAAGCTGATGGAACTAGTAAGGCTGAGGATATAGCCTTGAGAGCTCAAATGAGGGAAAAATACAAAACCAAAAAGGGGAAAAGATAGCTTGAGGGATCAAATCACAGCAAGAAGAGACAAAGAGGGAAATATCTAAGTAAAAGTAATTCTAGTAGGTGGAACAGTCCACAAAATAGATATTTGAGCCCTTAAACATTGAAGACGCTGCCTGTTTGTCCCCCTGGGAGTAAAGACAAAGTGGGCAGCTGCACAGATGTCAAAGGAAGGACCAGACAACTCATGTTAAAGAGGAGATATATTAGATGAATGGACATGCCATAGTTAAAGCAAGACATTGTTCCTAGCATGGCCCTCCAGACAGAATTGAGGACACATTGAAGGCATTGACTGCATCATGAGCCATCCCATGAAACAAAGTGCCAAGTCTTTCTTGGTTGCTATATATTTTAATCTCTTTTATTGTTTTAAAGAGATATTTTTGATAACAGAAGCAAAAGTCTACCTAAATTGAAAGGTGAATACTGAGACTTTAAGCTTAGATTGTTGTTCATATTATTTTATCTGAATGAGAAAGCAAGTTGTTTGTAGACTTTGTACTGTCATAGCTTGTATCATTTTAGGGGATTTTTCTTGTCTTTCTTCTAAATGTGTTCTTATTTATTTAATTTGGCAAGCAGAACTAGTGAAAGTAATCAGGAAGGTGTCTTGAAACCAACTGTGGGGAAGACTTTACACTTTCACTTTTGTTTTCAGTGTGTGTTTTTCTTTTCTTTCTATGTTTAGGATTTTGGGATGACTTTGTGCCCTCATTATCCTCTGTGTTTCACTCTTTGGGTAGTTGAGGTGGAGACTTTTTGTTCCATTTCATCCTACTAGTTCCTATCCTTTGTTACCAGATCTTTGTCACTATCTGAAAGAACTCATGTTGTTTCCTGCAAGAACACTTCTGAAGAAGAGAAGTGCCTTCAGTTTTTTCACCAAGATTTTCTCCTTTATTTGTTAACATCATCTATAAAAGAAGAGAGATGGATGGTGTATTCTACCTCTGAGTTTTATTTTCTGCTTATATTTATAGTATATAGCTCTTGCATATTCATAGGGAACCTCCCCTTGATGAGAGGAGAGATTTGTCCACCTCTGATGTAGTAAACCTACACACTGGGCCGACCAATCTCCCTTACTGTGGATGATAAGACCTATTTTGCTCAATTAGACAGTTGACTGACAAAATATTCACCCAACATTCTTAACATGGTCGACTATGTCAAATGATTGGAAAGGACTAATGGTAGAGGAAGGAAGTTCATCCTTCTAATTCTTTTAGAGTGTAGGACTGGTCTATGAATTTAAAGCAAAAGGTGAAAGAATACTTGAGTTGATTTTTTACTACTCACCAGGTCCTTTGATTGAAAAGGCAGAGAATTCCCTTATTTATCAATTGAAATTGTTGTTTGAGATCATTCCCCTATTTTTCCTTTATCAGCTTGTTAAGCTGACTGGTTCTGGGACCTGGTAAATACTGCATATGATTCATCAAATGCTTCACCTTTACTTTTGGGTTCATCCTAGTAATTCAAGAAACTAATGTTAGAGTCACCAGCTAACTCTTCTTATCCCTCTATGAAGATATTAGCATCATCTTCTTGATTCAGCTCAGGTTGGAAAGAGAAATCAGATTCAGTTTCAAGATATCCAACTGTTGAGTTGGCTGAAGTTGTTTCAATCGCAAGTTTCCCTAATGGGGGAGGAAGGTGATTAGGCTGCCCTTGATTCCTGGTAGCATTGCCTTAATATGACTAATTAGGGAATGTCCTCCTTGGTATATCTTGATATGAAGGAGGAGCAAACATCCCTTGCACCATTTGCTTTTTGAGAGCTAGCAACTCATTTTCTAGCTTTTGCACCATAGGATCAGTGGTGCCTGTAGATGAATATTTAGAAGATGAAGAAGATTTACCTCTGTTAGGATCTCTTCTTATCTTTCTTGCCAAGATAAGATCATCTTCCACCTTAGTAGCCAAATCCTAAACTACATCAAAGTCTATGTGACTATCCTGTCTTAATAAGAAACTCACTTCAGGAAGCTGAGAATTGATGAAAAAATATTTGAGATTCTCAGCTGTTGGCTGAGCAATTGTAAGAATCTTGTTCCTCAGCTTGTTTAACTTGGCTATGAAGTCTCTCATAGGTTCATGAGGCTCCTTCTTCATCTGTGTGAGCTGAGCCAATAGGGCATGCACATTTTTTGTAGGTTTGAACTTGGTTTCAAACATGGCTTTGAGGGTGTCCCAGTCAGTCATAGTCTGGGCCTACAAATGATAAAACTAGTTTGCAACAGTGCCTTGCAATGTTTCTACAAATAGCATGACTACTACGTCCTCATACTCCACATCTATCACGCCACAGGGTATGCTAAATGCTGTAATATGTTCATCAGGATGAACTCTCCCATCACCAAAGAACTTGGGGAAATTCTTCCTTGAACTGCAGGGTAGTTCATGTAGAGGTGGAGTTAGATTTAGGGGACCAAAAGTGTTACCCTAGGGGCCTTGAGCTGCCATGATATGACTATTGAATGGAGGGATAACAAATCTCTGAGGGGTATGTATGGACAAAGCTCTGTTAATAGATGAAATAGAGGCTTTACCTTGTATTGGTGACCTGATGTAGGTAGGAGGAAAAATCATTGTTCATTGGAGGTGAGATGGTGAAGGAAACAGATCAAAATCACTTTGTTGTACCAACTCAAATACAGGGTCAACAATAATTTTAGCTCTCTGGCTTCGAGTGTATGGTGGATCTACCAAAGTGTAAAATTAAAAAGGCAAGAAAAGAACTGGAACTGCTTCAATTTGAAGCTTGAGGCTTCAAAATGCATGTTCTTTCTAGTTGGTGTGGAGCTACCAAAGAAGACAAAAAAAATGAAACATTCAGTCCCTAACATCTCTAGTTTCATAGCTCAGAGTATATAATGGAAATGGTTAAGGATATAATGGAGATAGAAATGGAAATGGATAAGGATAAGAACTACTTCAATTTGAAGCTTGAGGCTTTAAACTGTACAAAACATCCCTAGTGGAGTTGCCAAAAACTATTGCATGAATTTGGGAGGAAAATTAAAATGGAAAAGAATAGTAACTGCTAGTGCTTCCCCAGCAAAGTTGCCAAAAATTGTTGGGTGAATATGTTGTCACCAGCTGACTAATGGCAAAATAGGTGTTTCAACCACAGCATAAGGAGATTTGATCATCCAAATGTGCAGGTCTAACACATCAACATGGGATAAATCTCTCCTCTCATCAAGGGGAGGTCTCCTATACGGTAGGGGAGGTTCCCTGCTTACTATAGTGTATATACATATGCTAAAAATACACTCAGGGGTAGGATAACACCATTCATCTCTCTTTTTTCATATATGATGTTCAAAAAACAAAAGAAAAATCTTGGGTGATTGTTGAAGGTACTTTTATTCTTTCAAAAGTAATATTCAATCAATAGCGAGATTCCTTCTTGGTAGTAATTGTAACCATGAGAAACCCATAAAAGCACAGTCTTTTATTGCTTCCCTCACTGAAATAGGGTGTAGTAACATAGCAAAATGAAGTGTAGCACAAAGTCTCCACCTCAACTGCCAAAGAGTAAAATATACGAAGGATAATGGGGGCACAAAGTCTTCCCAAGATCCTTTACACAAAAATAGAAAACACACACTAAATACAATTCTGGTAGCACAAAGTCTCCCACAGTTGGCTTCAGGACACCTTTTAGACTACTTTCATTAGCTCTACTTATTTAATTAAATGGACAAGATGGTATTCAAGAAATAGACATAAGAAAAATCTCCTAAACAACACAAGCTATCTTAGCACAAAGTCTAAAAGGTCACTTGCTTTCTCATTCAAATAACAAAATATGATTAACAATCTGAGCTCAAAGTCTCAATAATGCCTTTCAATTTGAGCAGAGTTTTGCTTCTATAACAGAAAGATCTCCCTTCTACCAAATGAGATATTAAAATATATAGAATTTTAAGAAGGACTTGGGTGCTTTGTTTCATAAATGGCCCATGCTGCATTCAATGCTTTGAATGCATTTGAAATTCTGTGAAGGGGCCATGTTGGAACAGGGTATCGGCCTTAACTTTGGCGTGTTAATTGTTTTCAAATGTCTCCTCCAAAGTATGGGCCACATGGTCCTCTACATGATATTTATGTAGCTATCCACTTCACCTTTACTCAATCTAGAAAAATAGGACACGCTATTGAGTGCTCACGCTCTCTGATGTCCACCTGGTGGATTGTTCCACCTACTGGAATAATTCATGCGTAGATATTCTTGGTCTTTTTGCATCATTCCTTATTTCATTATTATCTTTTGTCTCTTCCTCATGATCTTAACTCTTGAGATATCTTGTCACTTTTTGTTGGCTCCTTCAGCTTCTTCTTCAGCTGGTCACTTAGTTTGTTCTCAGGTTCGCACCATATTTGAAAATAAATGGATATTTCATTACTTCTGAATTTCACATATGCAGGGACATCACTGGTCTTTGGTCGCTTGAACCACTTTGAACCTTGAACCTTTAAACCTTCAGAGTGCATAAGTTCAATGGTTTGGGTAGTTCAATCATCTCTTTGGTTCAATCAGCTCTTTGGGAAGGGTTGCATTCACTTTCTTTTCCTCTTCGGTTGAACCATCTCTTCGAACTTATTTATGGAATCTTTCACTTCCTTCCTTTGCTCAAAGCTTCCTTTTGAACTTTAAACTTCTTTAAACCTTTGAACCTTGAACCATTTTGATTCAAAGTTTAATGGTTCATTCTCTTTATTTGAATCCTTTGAAGCTTCAAACTTTTTGGATCCTTTTCTTTTTTGTTGAACTCGTTGAACCCTTGAACTTTGAACCTTGAGAAGTTCAAGGTTCAATGGTTCAATCTTAACTCTTCGAAGTCTTATTTTTTTTTAATCCATTGAACATATTGAACTTGTTAAACCTTTGAACTTTGAACTCTTTTGGTTCAAATTTAAATGGTTCAACAGTTCAATCTTCACTCTCCGAAGTCTTCTTTTCTTTAATTCCGTCGAAGCTATTGAACCTTGAAGCGGTTGAACCTCTTTGAACTATTTGAAGTGCTTAATTCTTTAAATCCACTAATTAATTTGAACCTTTGAACTCATTGAAACTTTGAACCTTTTAGAGGTGGGGTTCAATGGTTCATTGGTTCAATGGTTCATTCCATTTGTTTGAAGCCCGCCAATAAGTCTTTTGATTGAACCTCGGCGTTGAACCAGCTTTTAAATTGCCTAAGTGTTGGAACTTATTTCTTGTGAAAGCCCATCGGTTGAACTTGCGAGTCTCTTAACTAAAAATTATTGAATAATTGAATAAATTGAGCGCTCAGAACATTTTTTTAGAAGGGAAGAGACTATTTTGGCCTGCAAGACCAAAATAGTTGATATGTTACTCACAAAAATCAGTGACGGATTTTGGGAACAATAATAAGAAAGTCATATCTAACTCTTGTTTTATCTTAGTTGGACATTTGAAGCCAAATATACCATTTATAAATGCATTTATAATTTTTTAAACAAAAAACATGTTCGTTCTTCTTCATACATATCTCTAATTGTAATGAATCGCTCAAAACAATTTTTGGGTTTTGTGCACCTCACTCTTAGCTTTCCAAAAATTTTGAATTTCTAAATTTCATTGAGTAACGAATAAGTTATCACAATGTTAATAACTATTATTCAAAAAATAATTTTGGTAGTGTTACCTCCACTAAATTTGGTGGCTCTTTTGACAGTTCCACCAAATCTGGTAGTTCAATAATTTTGGTAGCAAGTTTAGTCATTATTAAATTTAGTCATAACTAAATTTAGCTGATAGAAACTAAATATATGGTGACCCTAAAATTGGTGGTACTTCCACAAAATTTGGTAGATGACATCATGCTAACATCAGCATAATTTTTTTGGATTTTGACCCCTTCACCATTGCAAGCTTTTGAATTTACAGTTCAACTTCAGAGGCTCATAACTTGAGCGTACAGACTCATTTTTTTAGCACAATTTTTTTTTATTTGGGGTATAATTTCATGCTCTACACAATGGTATAATTATATTTTTCTCATCTTATTCTATTTTTCTATAAAATCAGCGTCCTCATCAGATCTAATAGGTAATCACAGTTTTATGAGCTTCAAATGCTTGTAAGTTTCACATATGACCTTAGATTGAGGTGATTATTTTTTTCAAAGTGAATATATATATATATATATATATAATGGTATAAATTTGAAGTTATAATTTTATAATTTGTCTATACTTTCACTTTTGGGGTCCATCTTGGACTTTGTAAAACTCTAAAAAAACAAACTCTAGCATTGTAATTGCACTAAATATAAAGTGACAAACCATTTTTGCTTGGGGGATTCTTGACTAAGTGATTTTGGGGTGTATTCTTATGGTGATCATTTCTTTGCTACTCCTAATCATTGGAAATATAAATGTGAGTTTTATGGAAGTAAACAACATACCTATGATAATTGCATCGATAAAAAACTTGATGATCTTTGAGAACTCATTCAAGTTCATGAGATGAGGCAACTTTGTATTACCAATAACATTAGTTTGCTAGAATCTCATGGTCCTATCCTAGAAAATATTTAATCATTATTTTTTGAAGTTCACTCGAGCATTTACCCTGATCCCATTGATCAAAATTTTATAGTGAGAGATTCTATAGATATTCATGAGTTGACAATTTCAACTCAGTCATCATTGACACCTTCTATAGATGTATTTGATTCTCCTATGTTTAGTTGTCTCATCGATGGTGAGAAATATAAATCCATGGTCCCTGAACTTGAATCATGCATTATTCATGATTTTATCAATTCGAGTTTGTTACCCATTGGCATCGATTTGGAGACATCTCAGCATTTTTTGGAGGAATCACCAACTCCTCCCTCTCTTGTTTGTAGTACTTCAGTACAATAAGACATTTATGATCTTTTAGATCCTACTCCTTGGGATGAATACTTACAAATATTGTAGCTTTGTTTTGTGAGTCTCATCTTTCAAATTTAGAGGACACCATTATGGATATTCATTTCCTATTTCATGCTAAATTTTATGAAGATTATTTATTTTTAGATGATTTGAGGGCACATTCAGATACTCTTATTTTTTCCTTGCCTACATATGCTTCTATAGTGACACTTTCTACAACTATTCATGAGTTGATAGTCTCAACTTAGTCCTCATTAACACATTTTGCAACAATTGTAGATTCTTCATGGTTTAGTTGTCTTGCCCTTTATGAGAACCATACATCTATGGTTATTGTCCTTAAATCTTCTATGGTACCTGATCCATCACATCAGCATTTGTCATAGTTTGACATTAGCTTGGAGATCATTGAGTAGCATTTGGAGAAGACATCTTTGAAGGAGGCATTTTCATGTTTGGATCTTGTTCTACATCAGTTTCTACTTAGCTTTGGATTATCATCCTTTGGCATTGACATGGTGACACTTGAGCAATTTCCAAAGACCTCCTTCATCTTAAGACTTCCTTTCTCACATTGCTTCTTGGAGTGGGAGTTTCTTCTACATCGATCATTGGACTTATTTCTTCCCAAAGGGAGAAATTTAGTTTGTTGACATTGGATCATCTTCATCATGTATCTTTCAGCATTCACCATTGACATAGGAGTTACTTCATTGTAAGGGGAACTCATAGTCTCCCATTTCCTCCTCCATATGTGGGTTATTGATTGTATACTCATGATGGATGCCCCACTTCAGAGGTCATATTGGTACCTCCTTCCATTATTTATTCAATTTTTGCATGTCATCCTCTCATGGGGGGGGGGGGGGGGGGGGGGGGGGGGAGGGGGGGTGGGGGGAGTTTTTTCCTACTGGTTTTTCTCCTCTTCTTTTTTGAAGGGGTTTTTACATTTTAAATGGGTACCTTATCAGGCCTACTTGTCAAGACCCATTCTTGTTTAATTTTGTAGGCTTTTCCCCCAAGTTGCACTTAAGGGGGGGTGTTAGTGTAAAAGGTTTCTCTTTGTGTCTAGTTCTTTTCAGGGTCTTTTTATCACTTCCCAGTGTGAAAAGGGTTATTCCCCAAACTAGTTCCATCACTTAAACCTTTTCACACTTACTTAATTTTACTTTGGGGTTTTTTCTTTTATCCCACATTTCATGTGTTTTTAGTCTCTTAGGTGGTATATCTTATATATACTCACCTCTTGCTCTCATTTTAAATATAGAGAAGCATGTGAAGGCTTTGTATTAGCATTCTTATTGAATAGAATATAGTTTATTCTATCAATTTTGGTTTCCTTACTATGCTTTCCTTTCACTCATTTTGATTCTTGGGTGGTTTTTCAGCCAAATCTTACAATATGTATTATTTTAGTGATTGTGTGGGTCTCAAAAGATGTCTAGGCCCACCCTATGTGGTTGTTCATTTTAAAAGATATATATTGGTAATAAAAGGAGGGAAAAGGACAATAACACCCAAACTAGAACACTAGCACCATGGGAAGTTACTTTCCAAATTATGGTGCTAGTGTCTAGGTGGTAGAACCTAAGGCATTAGGGGAAAGGATGCTAAAGTGAGGGTCTATGAC
Source organism: Torreya grandis (assembly GCA_037957365.1). NCBI lineage: Eukaryota > Viridiplantae > Streptophyta > Pinopsida > Cupressales > Taxaceae > Torreya > Torreya grandis. Next base: position 181,338 of record JARHVA010001043.1, read on the forward strand.
TATTTTAGGGATGTTTAGGGATGCGTGTGGCCCACACAAAGGCTGGATGAGTGTCTAAATAGGCCCTAAGATATGTCTAAATTTAAACTAGCAGTGGGTGGTCTCAAGTAACACTTTTAACACTCAAGTGTCATTTTTAGGTGATTACACTAATATTGATGGGGTATATTACCACCATATCTAATTTGATAACAAGTGGGATACAACTTTTGGTACAAATTTTCTTGAATAATTATGAAATACTAGAGATGAAATAATATACTCTTCATTGATGCTAGAATCTTGAGGATACATCTAGTTACCTACCGCTTATAGCCCATATGTGGAAACTTTGACTATATGGATATGGATAGTCGACATTAATTTCACTTATCTCATCTAATATTATTTATCTCTTCTAATTCTATCCTCATATCACCCCTTCTAGTCATTTATCTAACATCCCCTTTCATTATTATTCATCCACTAACCTTATATTATCCCCACCAACCTATTAACTCTTCTAATAATGTCTTATCCACTAACTAATCTCACTTGTCTATTATATTGGAATTTTAAATTCCAATCCCACCTACCCTAACATATTCTTAGGATATTCTACATATTTGGTCCCTAATAACCTTTCTAATCACCTATCTAACCACCTACTAATTTTGCTTATCCCAATTAATAGGTTCAAGAATTATCAAATTCTTGAATCATCTCTATCTTAACCCTTCTTCTCTAGAAACCTATATTCTAGAGGCTTTTAAAGAATTTTTAATTCCTTGGATTATCACCTACCATGGATACTCTTGATTCTAACTTTGAATATTGGCCAATTATCTTCCCTCATTCCTTATATTTAACCAACCCATCCTCCATGGCCAAAATAATAGATGAAGCCATAAGACCTCCATGTCAATATTATCAAGCAATCCATGCTATCAAAATCATTGATCAAGCTATCATTATGCTAAAATTTTGAGTCTAATTGTAAGTAATATATGTCCATAAACATTTAATCTTTTAATTGTTTAAATCTTGATTGGAAACACTTAGCTTTAGGTTAGAATGATGTTTTGAATGTTTTATTTGATTGCATTTTGATCTTATGTTTCTCAATTTTAATGGTAGATTATAAGTTTGGGCGTTTTTTTATATAAATTACACATTTAAATCCATTTTCCCAAATTTCCATCTCACATTTAGTGACCACAATGGGATCCCTCCTCTTGAGAGGAAATTTTGTGCTTTGAGTGTATTTATTTGAGGTTGAAAGTCAAATTGAAGTAGATTCTAGCTTAAAATTTCAAAACTCTTGTCCTCCAGGCAAAGTGTAGTATTGCTCTACAACCGACATTTTTGCAGACTCTAGATGTGATTTTGACTAACCGCTAACCGTCTAACATTTTTTGAAAGTTTTAAATCTTTTTTCAAAATCACATCTTGCAATAAGTGGTTTTTATGATTAAATGTAGTTTTGCCCCCTGAAACTGTAGTTTTGACTCAGACATCAAATAACTAAACTAATATTGTCTTTTTTCCATCTAAATTTTTTTATTCCTTCTGTATGCTTATAATCTGATTAAAAGGAGAATATTTTATCAAGACAAATTCATTAACCCTGAACCATCCTTTTACCTATTTGGTGTAATACCACATATTTGAAGAGGTGATATTGAGTACTAACTATAGTTTTGCAGGTTGTGGAGTCAGTTTTGTAGACAGAGAGATAGTGGATGTTGATAGTCTATTTTATGATCTTAATCATAAACACTTAGTTTACTATTGATAAGATAAGCTTTTTGTTCATAAATAATCTTAGTATTTCTCCTAATATTCTGTATATCTAATTAAAAAAATTAACTCTACATGCTTTAGGTCACAAAAGGCATTATTGACTACTAGAGTTAATTTTGAATATTAACACTCAGTTTTGACATAGGAAATTTAAATAACACATTTACCTAGTCAACATTAAATATAGCCCTATTTTGAACATTTTGAGCATTCTATAAATATTTTGATCATTTTGTAAATATCCTAAGCATACTTTAAATATTTTAAATCACTATGTAGATATTTTTCATTCTACTATTAAATTTATTATGTCTCCCTCAAGTTGGAAAACCTCATCTCACAATTGGCAACATTGACCTTGAGTTACGGTATTGCTCTGAGCACAAACATTTTTGCCTAAACATGTGATTATCATTAAGTTGACCATTTGAAAAATTGCATATTTAAAAGTTTTAGTATTGACCCTAAGTTGTGATATTATAGTTTTTGGAATTGATTTTGAATAGTCTGACCGTGTATCTATGGTTTTGATCAATCCAGTTGTAAATCTTCTCTTTATTTTTCTTTCAATTTATCCTTTTTGAGTACATTATTAAATTGTATTTTCAATAAGTTTTGAGTCATTCTAACGATTTCTCAAGTCCTACATTACTTTTGGCATCAGGGGCATTGCCCTTCAACCCCACTTAGTATTGTGACTGAGAGTGTGTCAAGGGCACTACCCCCAGACCCCATAAGGGGTGTTTCCCCTTAACCCCATAAGTAGTGATACCCATTAAATCTACAAGGGGTGTTTCTGTTAGGACCCCAAAAGCACCATTGATTACCAAGCAACTTAAATGCAGAATTTAACCAGAAGTAACAAGTAACTAGAATTCAGAAATAACACAGAATATGAGAGACAATACACAATCTTGTATTAATACTCATCCAAAAAGAAAATACAATAAAGAAGATGCCACTTCTCCACACCTCTCAGAGGCTTCCCACACCTCAAGTGTACAGTAATTCTCAATCAAGAGTTGTCTCTCTCTTACGGTCCCAACACACAACTCAAACACAGAGTTGGTCTTCACCTCCAACCAGTCAGTATCCACTACTGCCAGTACACCGAGTATATACACATACTCAACCGAGAACACAACGCACTCCAAGTAGATCTCCCATGAACTTGCAACAACCTGCAACTCAAATGATCTTACTTTCGAAGGAACTACCTTGCCTTCCTCTTTGCTCTCCAACTGAGTACACACCATACTCCAAGTAGATCCTGCCTGATCTTGATACCTGTTGTGTTGCTGTCACCTTGATCCTGCTGCCACCTACAGATCAACTTGGTTCTGCACACCTGCAAACCTTAGACCTCGCACACACAAACACCTACAAATCAATGATCTTACTTACACATGTAGATCTCCAAATGTGGCCTTGCACACCTGCTGACCAAGATCATACATACATGAATAATCCTACTTGATTCTCCAAAACAGCACCTGCACTTGAAACTATGGCACTAAGAGGAACACATCTTGCTCTCTTCACTTTGAAGGAGCTAATATTTTCTCTCTTACTCTCTAGCACAAATTACAATACAACCCATGAGTCTCTTAAATATATCTCATGCAAACAATAATTAGACATCCAATTACAATAATTAGATCCATAGCTTCAAGTCTATAATTGGCCTTCTACATGCAAACAATCAGTTCATTAACTAATTATTTGTGCAACTGACAGTTCTAGAATCGCACAAGTGACCAACATTGGCCCCTGTCTGCCTGGGGGTGACCGACATCAGTCGATCCTTGACCATCATCGATAGCTTCCTGTCTCCACCTGACTGACGTCGGTTGGCCTAATCGATGTCAGCAATTGTGACACTCAGCACCCTCTTCCAATGTCTACATCAATGAAGCTTTTAGTTTCACAACCTAACAATCTCCCACTTGGAGATAAATAGTTGCATTGTACCTGTACCTATACACCATCTAATCTGTTTCCTAGCTTGTATCCCTCTTCAACATCAATCTTGAAGACCACCCACCACATAACCTGTGGTGCACCACCTATCATCCAAGTAACCTACCACATCCGAACCTACAAACCCATGTAGTGAAGTCTTGACCTTGCATAGCATGTATACCTGCTGCTGGTCCCTCTCAAATACTTGAGAACCCACTTCCCCAAATTGGCTCCAAACTTTCTAATAGCACCGACTGCTTGGGTAAAATTAGGGAGTACACATGTACTCAACCTCATCATGTGAATCAGGACACTTGTTCATAGAACTGTCCAACCCATTGGTGTGCTCACCGATTTCACACAATCATCCAGAGACAAAATCAACCTATGATCTCCATGTCTCTAGAACACACTTATGCCAAAGAATTTTGCTACTCCAAATTCCTCATGACATACCACTAAACTAACTTTACCTTTAGTTCAGCAAAACCCTGCATGTATGAACCTGCAACAAGCTCCTCATCCGCATATAGTAATAGGATAATGTCATGACCATCATCCACCTGGTAAAGAAAAAACCACAGTAGTTACACTGACATTGACTAAAGCCGTGCTTTGTCATCCACCTGTCAAACTTGTACCACTATCCTGTAGCTTGCTCAAGACCATATAACCTAGCCTTCCATCTCACGCATCCATTCTCTCTATTCTTTAACTAAGGAATCCATTCATCTCTCAGTGCTTTCTTCTAGCTGGTAACCCTACCAAATCTCCCATTTGGTTCGGCATCATATTCATGCCATGCTCCCACTATTTCCTGGATCCTTCCTACTCTGTAGTGAGCAACGAGTATAAAGAAGAGGAACAATGAATTTGAGGCTTACTTACCCTTTCAGTCCTCCATATGGGCATTTGAGACTCCTTGACAGCATGCTATCCACCCAAAATCTGTTCCAGTGACTGACCTTGGTCACCACATAGTCTGCATCCAATTGACGTCAATTCCATACGACTGTCCTTTCTACCAACACTGATTTCCTGATCGACATCAATCTTACCTGGTCACTGACATCAGTTCCCTGATCGACACCGATAACCACCCTACCTAACACCACCAGCTCTGGTCTACACATGACCGACATCGGTACCTATCTGTTCGACACCGGTTCCCCCTGACTGATGTCAAAAATTGTGTTCACCTGTGAGTGATGACTTTTTACCTGCAAGCTCTCCATGGATCAAAACCCTGTCTAAACTGCCCTACTCAAAGTTACTTAGTCCCATCCGTTGTTCTCTATCCATCATCTCCTCCATAAACACCAAAGCTTTTTAGTTCTTAAGTCTATCAAAGACATCTGACTTCCTCTTAAGAATATGCATCTCCTTCTTGCTCATGTGACTAAGCATATAAAGCCACGTCTTCACAACAGAAGAAGAATCAATGATATAAGCAAGTAGATAAAGAGTACTTGCTTTCTTACCACCAGCTAATTCAAGTGTATCCACTGTGAGAGTTTCTGTGCATCTCTCATCACCCAACTTTCTTGAAGAAATTAGCCTTATCTTCAGAACCAGGACCTGCATGACCTTCTTCAACACCCATGTGTTGACCGCCAGTAATTTCAGCTTCACTTCCCCTTTGCCAATACTTTGACAAGGCTCACCAACCCCTCTATATGGGGCTGCATGGAAAGAGGCAACAGAATCTATAAACCAAGATTCTACTTTATCCAAGGAACATCCCAGAGCATCCTGTGTAACAACACCTACAATATCTGCTTCTTCAGTTCCTTCATGCTGATCTGTTACCAACCAACAATCTTTCTTTACCTACTCTTTCTTTCCATAACACTGTAATTGACCATTCGTGCTCTTCAATTCCTCCATTCTTAGCTTACTTTCTTCTGCCATTGCTATACTCCCACTCAATCAAAAACCCCTGAGAGTGACCTGTAATCAACCAAAAACCTGCTCCCTGCAACCTTAGCTCTGATACCAACTGTTAGGACCTCGGAAGCACCATTGATTACCAAGCAACTTAAATGCAAAATTTAACCAGAAGTAACAAGTAACTAGAATTTAGAAATAACACAAAATATGAGAGACAATACACAATCTTGTATTAATACTCATCCAGAAAGAAAATACAATAAAGAAGATGCCACTTCTTCTCCACACCTCTCAGAGGCTTCCCACACCTCAAGTGTACAGTAATTCTCAATCAAGAGTTATCTCTCTCTTACGATCCCAACACACAACTCAAACACAGAGTTGGTGTTCACCTCCAACCAGTTAGTATCCACTACTGCCAGTACACCAAGTATACATACATACTCAACCGAGCACACAACGCACTCCAAGTAGATCTCCCATGAACTTGCAACAACCTGCAACTCAAATGATCTTACTTTGGAAAGAACTACCTTGCCTTCCTCTTTGCTCTACAACTGAGTACACACCATACTCCAAGTAGATCCTGCCTGATCTTGCTACCTGTTGTGTTGCTATCACCTTGATCCTGCTGCCACTTGCAGATCAACTTGGTTCTGCACACCTGCAAACCTTAGACCTCGCACACACAAACACCTGCAAATCAATGATCTTACTTACACATGTAGATCTCCAAACGTGGCCTTGCACACTGGCTGACCAAGATCATACATACATGAAGAATCCTACTTGATTCTCCAAAACAACACCTGCACTTGGCACTGTGGCACTAGGAGGAACACACCTTGCTCTCTTCACTCTAAAAGAGCTAATATTTGTTCTCTTACTCTCTAGCACAAATTACAATATAGCCCATGAGTCTCTTAAATAGATCTCATGCAAACAATAATTAGACATTCAATTACAATAATTAGATCTACAGCTTCAAGTCTATAATTGGCCTTCTACATGCAAACAACTAGTTCATTAACTAACTATTCATGCAACTGACAGTTCTAGAACCGCACAGGCGACCGACGTTGGTCCCTGTCTGCCTGGGGGTGACCGATGTCGGTCGATCCCTGACCATCGTCGATAGCTTCTTGTCTCCACCTGACTGATGTCAGTTGGCCTGATCGACGCCAGTGACTGTGACACTTAGCACCCTCCTCCAATGTCTGCATCAATAAAGCTTTTAGCTCCACAACCTAACCATTTCCCATTAACCTTACTGGGGGTTGCCACCCTTAGACCCCCATGTCATGGCCCGTCATCCAAAAAAGTTATAGAGAAAAAAAAAATTAGTGTTTTTATTAAGGCTTATTAGACTAACATTATGTTTCTAACAAGGGTGAATCTTATGGAAATTTTGGCTTGCTAACATCTTCTCTTTCAGGTCATAGTTTTTTGTAATGTCTTGTCTTATAGGCTACCCCTCAAGATTGTCAATTAAAACTACTAATCACTTGTCTTGTAGGTTATTTGTCAAAGATATTTTGACATCTTAAAAATCATCTTGTATTTAAATTTGTGTCTATCACATCTAAATTAATCAGTTATTAAACATTTTTATCTGCTTGTGTGTCACCCAAGAGCTACAGTGGTGTATGCTCTCTTCCTTGCATCCTTACAAAGATTCCTGAAGGATCAAAACCCACTAATAAACCCTCCTATTTTTATTTTTTAGGGGAAACATGATGTGGAATTTACACCCACACACTTTCCATAGTCTTATGGGGATAGTGACCATGGATTTCACCATCACATATTATTCAACACTCTATATTCTGATGGAGTATAAATATTAGGGACAACTATCATTAGGTTAATCAATTGAACCCATACATGTATTTTGTGAATAGGAAGAGTTAATTATCTAAACCAGGCATTAGATGATGCCCTATATGGACTTGAGCCCCACCATACCTTGCATATATTAGGGATGCCCCTAGAGAGCCTATGTAACCTAGCATAGGACCATCAGTCATAACAGGTGACTTATTGTTAGAGTCAATATCAAATCCCAAGTGACTATCATATACAAATTGGGTTGAGAGGGTTCAAGAGATTTTGTAATGGGTTACTAGCCTACAGCCTCATCCACGAAGCCATTAGATGGTGTAGTCATCGAGTTACACACCCATGAGTTTACTAATGTTAGGACTGTAATCTGTCTGCTTTGGTGTGTGACTTGGTAGACCAATGTTATTTGTGAGTCGAGTTAGCCTTTTACCTAAACCTATACACAACTATCTAGGCTTTTTATATCATCATATTATATATCCTTTTCATCTTATACATTCTTAGTCTTTTTATACATCTTTATCGACCTTACCCGTCACCATAATCTTGTCTATCTTGTACATCCTATCGTCTCATCTCAAACATATCCTAATATGATTTTGTCTCAGCATCCTCTCATCTAAGACACCCTTATCTTATCATAATATTTCATACTCACCAAGTCTTACCTTGTCTAAATCAATCCCACCTCATTTTGTCATATAGCACATCTAGTTAGCTTTTTAGGTCACACATTTATCCAACCATACCTACATCATTAATCTTAACCCATATCATCATTACATCACATTTACCATTTATCACATAATCTTATATCCATCCCATCTAAAGTAAATCATTCTAAGGCTTGAGCTAGTCCTGTTGTTATCCATACATATCATCACATCACTCTAGTACACCATCATCCCTTCTATCACCCATCACCTTATCAGATTTCATTCTTGGTTTATACCCTATTAACAACCTATCACTTTGGTAGTTTCAATCTAGCATCCAATCATCATCAATCCAGTCATCTTTTATTTAGTCATCTTGCCTATTCATAAATAATATGCACATAATTGTCATCTTGGTAGTTTGAATCTAGACACTAGTCAAAATTTCAATCCTTTTGTTACCTTGAAAACTAAGCATTGTTGATAGATAATTAATAGTTATCATGATATCAGTTTGAAATATATCCTAATATTATATCATAATCCATTTAGTCTATCTCGTCCTCACCATCACCTATCATACTAGCTCAATCCTTTAGACTAACTTTGTCCAAGGATCATAATTCTATCCAAGCCTTAATCTACCATCACATCAGTCCCCCTTGTTCATCCATCACCCATTTTTCATCTATTCACATGGATTTGGACCTAATTCTTATACAAAAATACATCTTTTCCAATAAGGATGAGATCCTTCTATGGGCCCTAGAAATGGGTGCTCGCCCTCCCACAAACCTCAATCCCATCAAGCCTAAAGTAACATCCCCTATCCTTCCCCATGTCCATCTACACCTAGCCCACATGCTAGCCCACAATGGTCAACCCCATTATCCATTCATTATAACCATAGTCATAACACCTCTCAATATATAAGTAATAAGGTCACCTTATTTCATAAGTATATCTTTGCCAATAGGGATGAGTGCCTTTTGTGACTATTAGAGATGGGGGACCACCTTCCCAATGATTTTGAACCCCTAAACTTAAGATCACCTACCAAATAAATGCCTCATCAAACATCATTCCCATCCAATTATCATGACAACCAATCTCATTCTAGTCCACAATCCACTAGTCTTGGTCTTAATCATGACCTTTCTAGTCCAACAATTACCTTATTTAATAACTATATTATTACAAAAAGGTATGTAATCCTCTTTCAGCTTCTAGAGATGGGTTCCCAACTTCTTAGAGGTCTTTACCCCATTTATCTAACCTTACCTCCAATTTTTACCCATCCATAGTTGAATCCTCCATCTATCAATCATAGTCCATCACAAATCTCCCATCCTACTAGTAAAGGGAAGTCTATCTTGTCAATATCATCCAATTCTAGTCTATATCCTTAGCAATCTCACACACCACTATCCCCCTACATCATGACATCATCATCACATTATTTTAAATCCAACACTATAGACATGCAATACACCCCTCTCCCCATATCTATGGAAACCATATTTTGGAAACTAAGGGCCATAAGCATGATTATTCACTCAAAAACACGACCTCTAGATTTGTCTAAACATACACCCTCATGGTATCGAGTAGAATAATTTTATATATATCATAAATTCCTTGGGCATTCTATTAATAGATGTCACCCTTTTAAATATTATATTCAAAACTTAATTAATAATGGTGACATTGAAATTAAGGGTGAATCTAATGCATCCACACCTAAGAGTGTGTAAAAGGGGGTATGCCAATAAGCTCTTCCCAAGCATAATCAAGCCTCTTCCCTCCTCAACCAAGGCAATGAACCCAATCCTTACCATACCATAACCATCCCCAATCACACCATCCCAATATCCTATCCACATAAAATCCCCTAGTTTTATAAATCCATTAAGCCTAAAGCATCCACTCACAAACCCAAAGTGCAAAAGGTACTTGAAAATGATAATGTTATACAAAAGTATATATTTATGGCTACTCTCAAAAACTAATCTATGGGCTACATCACTTCATCAACATCCCTGTCAGAGCAAACATCAAAATGGTTAGGATCATGTTTGATGTTAGCATCTGAATCAAAATCCACATCAAAAACATCATCTCTTTTAGATAATGAGAGTTATGATGACACATATCTCTTTGAGGATGTCTCTAATATCAACTAGTTAGAAGTCATGACTCTTGAAACATCCTAGGATGATGAAATCATAACACAATTCTTAGATGATTTATCAGTCGAATATCATCAAGCTGGATATGAATCAATTTTAGATGTTACTTCTACAAAGAGTCTTAGTGATCCTTTTTATATTCCCAAGGACACTTTCTCTAATATCGAGGTTAGGTCTCCTAATAATTCTTATGAGTACTATGTTGACCATCATCCTTTTAATCCACCCCTTTCACCACACATCCCTAATCATCCACCTCCTATTCATAATCCCTCCATCCCAATCCCAAAATGGGATAAACAAGACCATACATATTTGGATTCCCTTCAAATATCATGTGTCGAATCCATAAGGATCTAAATAAATAATCAATTAATAAAGTCAAATAATCAAGTTCATTATGATCTAAAAATATTCAATCAAAGTCAAGAAGAGTTTCATAATCATCTAAGTCAAAAAACATCATCCCCTAGTATAAATATCCTTGAGGTGATAGGGGAACATCAAAGTAAAAATCATCATCATTTATCAAGTCAAAAATCACTCTCCTCTAGTGAAGCCCACAATTGGGCACTAGGTGGAAATCAAATTCAAAGTCAAATCCACTCAATAAATCAAAGAACTATAAAAAATAATAGCAGCATGATCGATAATCCTCCTAATATTTGGGTCAAAGAGCAAGAAATTCAAAAGGTCTTGGATCCCTAAATCTCACATAACATATGGCACTAATCAAAAATGTCCCATTCACCATATGTTATGCAACTGTTGAACCTCATTTCTGCTCCACATCCAGTCACATTGTCCATAATAATCATACCACTCATTCACATCCTATACCCCACCATCAAAATCAAGACAACCCCATTCATACTATACATCACTTTCCTAGACAACATTATCTCGTGTAGGGGTTATAAAGACACCTAGTTGAGACATCTGGATGATGCTAAATCAAGAGTTAATGAAGGTCACAAGGACATAAATACATCCAGTAGTGAAATCATGATCCTAGTATCCATATCTCTAGAATGGGTGTTGGCTAAAAATAATGAAAGTATCAACATTCCTTCATCTTGAATATATATCCAATAAATCAAGATTTCAAAAGTAAATAAAAAATAAAAAAATAAAAAAGATAAAAAAAAGTCAATAAAAATAAAAATAAAATAAAATAAAAAATCATTCGTCTAATGGTGAAAACTAGTTTAATGGCACCTTGGGCAAGTACCATGATGAAAACTGGTTTCTGACATCATGGTAGAATAATCTATTGTCTGCATTATACCTCGACACTTTGGGGCAAATCCTTTTCATCCACATCATAGCAATCCTATCTGCATCACACCCATATCATACTTGGTCCATCACTCCTACCCATTATCTATTATCATACCATGTATCTTATTATGTCTATCCTTTCTTCTAGTCTTAAACTTCATAAGGGAGAGGAAGATGTCTTGCGAAATATTCTATAATCATCTCAGCATATGCTCTAATGAACACTTGGGTAGCTAGATATTGGGTTCCTTCACGATGCGTTCATTGGTGATCTCTAGTCCACTCTTGCATGGTCATCATCCCCTTTTCAACATTGCCATCATCCTTTTGTCATCCTTTCCATTCTCCGATCCTCGTCTTTGTTGCTAGTCTTGGAATTTCCTTTGCTAGTAACCCCCTTTGTATATTGTACATACATATTCTCAAAAGACCTAAAAATTATAAAATTCATAAAAGCCAAAAATATTTCATGGTGTCTTGTCTTATACCTATTTCTTTCCAATTACTTCCATCTCCATGCCCCTCATCTCTCATCACCAATTCATAGCCATCCATCTGACAATTATCATTCATCCCCATTCTAAACTGAGGTAAATATAGTCTATATCAAGCTAGCATTTACCTAGTCTCACTTTAGCCTAATCATTCTTATGTCTCTCATCTAAATTGTCGACAATTCATATCCTTATCCAAATTCTCATCTAAATCATCATAACTAGTATACTCCAAGTCTATATCTTATCCAAATCTATATCCTCAATCCACATTTACTTCATGCTCATCCAAATCTAACTCATCACCCAATCAATTATCCTATCGACTTTAATCAGGATAATTAGACAAGACACAATGACACTACATGTAAATACTTGTGTGTGTTACTTATCTATTCTTTGTTGTTTGACTTATTTGCATTTTTTTTTCATGTATATATGTGATTGTCTTATGTTTTGTTTGTTTGTTTATGTTTATTTTTAGTCTTGCATCATAATTTTTTTATCTACTGGGCAATGAACAAGGATGTTATGATAACACCAAAAGCTACAATGATGGTTCCCTTGATGATGCAATGTTCATCATTTTCCCCTTTTATCCTAAATCACTTTGGCACAATGTCCTTTTGGTCATATGTATATCATGGGACATATTGCCTTGTGCTATATTTATCGAATTGTTTAGACTATGATGAGCTTTATTACAATAATGATGAATTGATCATATAAAACACTCACCATTTATCCTATCCTCTATCACCTATCATAACATCTAATAACCCATATCCAATCATTTATCCTATCCCTTTATCTTCAATTTGATCATCCTAGTTCATTCATTTGACATCTAATCATTTCTGTTACAACTTCATGATCTAATAACTTATCATTTATCCTAGTCCAACATCTGAGTCACATCCTCTATCTAATAACTAACATATATAATCATCATCATCCTCTTTCCCTAGTCTATCTTATCATCTATCATCTAGTCTGAACTACATTAGCTTGAGGTCTTTTCAAACTATGTAGGTAGTGCTTAGTCACATAACATGTCTAAGGTCAACTCGATCACTCTCTCCTTTTTCCTATCATTCCTCATCCTCAAGTCTTGCATCAATCAAATCCTTGAGATATAATATTAATCATTAATCAACCAGTATATTGATCAATCACCATCCCCGTAATCATCTCCTTAAGCTTTTCATCAATCATCCACACTTGTCGATCGAGCCTGACAAGTCACAACTTCTATTTGTCCTCCATTATCACTGATGGGTTAATTCCTCATTTAAAGTTTATAGTTTCTTCCTTCGATTGGGGCATGACCAAGATCGTAATTCTATTATCATATGATATTCCCTTGTATGTGTCCTTGCTAGGGGCATCGTCACTATCAATCACATTATGGCTCATTGATTCAATACATTACAGTCCAATTCTTCCCCTTTGTCTTTTTGGTCACTTGGTCATATCATTTCTTCTCTCTCATATCCTTTATCATATCTCTTGACTTTAGCTTTGAGCTACACCCATCATTAATCTTATCAAATCATTATTTATCCTAGCCTATAGTTCTCCCTTACATGCATCTTTTCTTGGGATATATTGAAAGCTTATGACCTTTTAATCTTATCATTACCATGTTATAGTTGATTCCCCCTTGCGATGTGTTGACAATCGTGACACATTCATTCCCATTCCTTGTGCATGTGTCTTTGTCATGGACATTATCAATTTGTAGTTTATTGTATATGTTAATTCCATCTTCTTCATCCTCTACCTTTCATCCATCATCCCATCCACTTATCTATTTGTCACATCCCACCCCTCATTTCTTCTTTTTGAGTGGTCATTCGACTCCTTCCTCCCTGCATGTCCCCTCGATCATTTATTAACATTCATCCATGAAATGATTTTTCTTTGAAAGACCATTACTCCTTCCACTTTATCCACTCACAATTCCCTTTCAAAGAGGGGCAAAATGTATACACCTAAACTTGTTTACTTCATTTATCATCACTAATACTATTATTAGTCAACACTAATTTCAGTTATCTCATATAATCTTATTTATCTCTTCTAATGTCGTCCTAATATCACCCCTTCTAGTCATTTATCTAACATCCCCCTTCATTATTCTTCTTCCACTAACCTTATATTATCCCCACCAACCTATTAATTCTTTTAATCATGTCTTATCCACTAACCAATCCCACTTATCTATTATTTAAGAATTTTAAATTCTAATCCCACCTACCTTAACCTCTTTATAGGCTTTCCTACATCCCTAGTCCCTAATCACCTATCTAACCACCTACTAATCTTGCTTATCCCCACTACTAGATTTTAGAATTCTCCAATTCCAAAATCCTCTCTATCTTAGCCCTTCCTCTCTAGAAACCTCTATTTTAAAGGCTTCCAAGGAATTTTTAATTCCTTGGATAATCCTCCACCATGGATTCTCTTCATCCCAACTTTGAATATTGGCCATTGATATTCCCTCCTTCCTTCTATTTAACCAACCCATCCTCCATGGCCAAAACAATAGATGAATCCATAAGACCTTTGTGTCAATATTATCAATCAATCCATATTATCTATTGATGATTTAAAATTGTGCTTGATCTTAATCAATCAGCAATGGGAATTTTCAAGCTGTGGGACGGTGTGGCTTGAAACAACCTCCAAATTTTAAAGAAGCTGGTCTCTTCTATTTTACCAAGTGTTGGGGGAAAAGGGATAGGAAATTAAATAGAAATGCAAAATGCAGGAATTGAAACCTAACTATGGCGATGCGCCTGAGTGTGATCCTAATCATAACCTAAGCACAGTGAGACTATTATAGGATTCAATCACATTTAAGAGCAGACAAGTGCATGATCAATGTAAAAGGTCAAAATAATAGAAACAAAGGCTCACAACAGGGAGTTATTTCACTAAGACATAGAGAATGTCAACAAAGGCATAGTGTTCAATCTTCTTAATAGAATTTTCCAATCACATAAGAGGCACAGAAGTCACGTACAATTATGTAAACCTTCCAATTCAAGAAAATGAGACAAAAGCAAATGACATTATTAATCACAACTCCAAAAAATCTACAGTATAGAATACTTTGCAAATGACACAGACAACACCAACCAAGGCATGGAGCTCAAATTTACTTAATTCATTCAGCCACATAAAGGGCACAGAAACATGCACGGTTATATCAACTTTACAACTCAATAAAATTGAGACAAGAGCAAATGATGTTACTGGTCAAAAACTTTAGCAAGTTTAATACTATGAGAAATCCCCCCCTTTTCTCTTACAATTCTTCCTCTTTTATAGCCTCAGATCTCTCCTCTCATCATCCCCTTTCCTGTGAAATTCTTCTCCATCCTTCACCCACTGGGGATAAATAGATGGCACCTTCAATGCTTTTGGGGCTCCAAAAATCTACTCGACGAACTGTTCCATCTATTCAAATTAACTCCAGCTAATTTTCCCTCTATTTCACTTTTGGAAATAGATACATGAAACACTCTATTATTTTGAAATGGGAGAGGACACTTAGTCAGTTTCTTGAAAATCCTCTTACTACTTAGAAGGCACCAAAAAATGACACTTGGCACTTTCCACCTGATTCATCGAAGACACACGGCTCTCTCTGCTTCTCTTTGGCTGTGTTGTAGTATCATTCGGGACACATATTAGACTTTTACAGATGATGACACTTGACAGCTTTCGTAAACTTTTGAAGTAACACCCGAGGCCCACCACAATTTTTATTCGGTCATGAAGCTTAAGATGGTCTCTCAAAATTTGGCGTGTGGTGACCTCCGCTACTTTTGGGAAGATACGTAGCATGTTCCACTTTTTCTTCTAGGGGTATGTGGCACCTTCTACTTTATTCAAGGATGGAGTAGAAGGGGGCTCGAAGAGTGACACTTGGTAGCATCCACTACCCTTCGGCACTTAAGCAAAATAAAATGATGCCTTTCTACATTGAACCAAAATATTAAACCCCGGCGTTAAAACAAAGTCTCTCAGAAGTTGACACATGGTGACTTCTGATGTTTTATTAAAAGGGTAGTTTAGGGCCTTCCGCAATTGCCACTTGGCACTTTCTACTACTTTGCTACTTAGCTCGTTGAAAGTCTTTACTAAAATAGGATGAAACATGGGTGCCTTTACAAGACGCAGATGCTGGCACGTGGTGACTTCCACTGAGTTGTTATTAGGTACGTGGCACAATCCATAGTTCTCTAGAAAGTTACAAAAAGGGCCTCAGGGGATGCCAGTTGGTCGACTCCGTGTTTCAGAAAGAGACACTTGGCGGCCTCCACTCGAATTCAAACACTTAGGTAAAATGAGGCAAAAGAAAAAAAAGAGGAAAAAGAAGACTCACGCTCAGACAGTGACACTTGGCGGCCTCCATTGCATTTTAACACTCAGATAGAAAATGAACTCACGCTCTGCCCTAACTCTGCTGCTATGAACAAGGTATATAGGAACCAAAACTATAGTGCTTAGCTAAAAATTTGAATGCAACGTAGAGTAAAATTTTACTCTACAGTTACTGGTGACCCTCAGGACTTGTGAGCCTACTCAAAAAGAAAACTCCACCTCCTGCTAGATCAAAATTGTGAAAATTACAGCCTCAAAAGAGCCATCAACAAATGTTTAAAAACACTTATTCAAAAGAAAAGCAAGAAAACAACAAAAAAAGCAATGCGAGAAAGGGAAATTATTTTACTATAATACATGAGGGACCCATGTCAATTGAAATGTTTTAAATAGATTTCATTTACAGGAATCTCTTCAGGTTCTCCTTCCATCGATTCTAGCTCGAAAGAATTCTTCTTCTTTCACACACGAATCCTATATAGACCAGTCCATAGTGCTTCGAATTTGGTATGCTGACCCGACTTGGCGGCCCTCGCATCCCATTTCAAAACAATCGAGCCTACTTCAAAATTAGGATTTAAAGTCCTTTTATCAAAACAATTCTTAACCATTCCCTAATGTTTGATCAATGAATCATGGGCTATATCCCTCTTTTCCTAAACTTCCAGAAGTTCTGTAAATCTGACCTTCATGGGGCCATTTTCTTCAATCTCAATTTGTTTGATCAGCTGAAGAATAGGGATTTCCAAACTTAGGGGAATCACGACAGACTTTCCATATACCAATTCATATGGAGACATTTTTATCACCTACTTGGGTGTGATTCTATCAACCCATAGTGCTAGATTAAGCACTTTATGCCATTCTTTGTGATGATCAGGCCCTATCCTTTTGATGAGTCTTATCAGGTTCTTGTTGGTTGATTCTACTAGACCATTACCTTGAGGGTAATAGTTGGATGAAGTTTTCAGATATATTCCATGTCTTAAGGCAAAGTCGGATACTTTAGACCCCAAGAATGCTTTAGCATTATCCAAAATGATGGTGCGGGGAGCCCCAAAGTGAGTAGTGATATCTCCTAGAAAATTTAGGATCACATTCTCTGTTACTTCTTTAAGTGGGACTGCCTCGATCCATCTGGTGAAATAGTCCATGGCAGTTAATATCCATTTATGACCCATACTAGACACTGGATTTATCATCCCAATGAAATCAAGACCCCATTGAGCAAATGATTCATCCACAATTATAAGACTGAGGGGCATGGCTGCATTCCTCCTCATCCCCATATAATACTGCAGGATTGACATTTTCTAACCAGCTGATAACAATCTGCAAATAAAGTAGGCCAGAAATATCCTGCCTCACTTATCTTTATGGCTATGGTTTTTGTAGAAAACTGTCCCCCTGATACTCCATGATGAATTTCATGTAATATCCTCTTAGCTTCAGCCTGTTCGAAACATCTTAACAATTTTCCCTCAAAATTTCTTCTAAAAAGGACTTGTTCAATTAAAACAAAATGAACTCCCTATATCCTATAATATCTCTTCTTGTTTTGAGGGAGTTCTCTCAGATAAACCCCATTTTTCATAAATTGAATCCTACTTGTGACCCAAGATTCCTGATCAACCTCTTACAATTTGAGCACCGTCTCCATCTCTCCTTCTGGATCTGCTTCCTCAAGTAACATCTTTTCAAGCTCTTGGGTTATATATTGGCATAGCCCCCTACCACTAACCAACTTGGTGGGTCTAACCTCCACATCATATTCAAGGATCTTAGTGATCCAATTGGCTCTTTTCTCGGTAATCTCCCCCTCCATGATGTATTCCCTGACACTTGGGTGAGCCACAAGTATCAAAAAAATTTTCCCTGGTATCAGATGCCTAAATTTCTTAAGGGCTTTCACCATGGCAAAGGCTTGTCTTTCCAAAAAATTGTCCTGGTCTCATAATCTCTGAGAGTTCTTGAGAAAAAGGCTATTGGGTGCTCCCACTCTAGCCTGTCGTTCTTTTGAGTCAGGACAACAGCAATACTTGACTCCCCTCCATAGACATACATTACGAAGGGCATGGAAAAATTTGGGTTCTTAAGCATTGGGATTACTGAGATAGCCTTCTTGACCCCCTCAAAAGCTTGCCTTCCTTCTGTAGTCCACTTGAAAACTAGATCCTTTTTAAGCAAGAGTGTCATTGGTTTAACCAAGCCTGCAAAATTAGATATGAATTTATTGACAAAATTAATCTTCCCTAAAAAGGACTGGACTGCCTTTTTATTTTCTAGAAGAGGTAAGTCCGTTATAGCTGTGATTCTCTCGGGATCTACAGAAACCCCTTCCTTAGAAACTATGTGCCCTAATAGTTTACCCTGAGGCACAACAAAAATACATTTCTTGGGATTCAAAGATATCCCAAAATCCTGACATTTCTTAAAGACAGATTCCAAATGATCAAAATGATCATCAACATTTTTTGAGAAAATAGTGAGGTCGTCCATATAGACCAGGATGACCTTATTTATAAGTTCACCAAAAGCTATATCCATAACTCATTGAAAGGTGGCTCCTGCATTTGATAAGCTGAATGGCATCTTTGCGTAGGCAAATGTCTCCCATTTAGTGGTGAAAGTAGTTTTGTATTGGTCTTCCTTAGCTAGCCAAATTTGATTATACCTAGAGAAACCATCAAGTAAAGAAAACCTCTCTGATCCAGCCACAATTTGCAGAATTTGTTCCATGGAGGGCAAGGGATAGTGGTCTTTCAGAGATGCTCTATTTAGATCTCTAAAATCTACATGCAGTCTTACATCTCCATTCTTTTTCCTAACTAAGACTAGATTTGATACCCAGGCTGAGTGTTTGATTAGAAATATTATTTTAGAATCTAAAAGTTTCTGTGACTCATCTACCATTAGAGGCTCAATCCTTGGATTCGCTGACCTCTATTTCTGTCTGATGGGTTTGAATCCCTCAGTCAATTCTATTGTGTGTTGGATAATGTCTCTATCGTATCCATGAAGGTCTTCATAGCTCCAAGCTATGACTCTGTCATATCTTTGGCACAATTCAATTAGTCTTTCCTTCTCTTCTTGAGTTGCATAATTCCCAACTTTTAACCTCTTCCCATCACTCACCTCTACCTCAGAATAGTCTACTTTATCTACCTGTAACCTTTTCTTTTCCAGACTTACATCCTCTGGGTCAAACAAGTTTTCTAAGGTGATCAATCCTTTGGGGAGCTTATTACTCCTTAATTGAATAATCTGATCACCATATGCCTCTTCAATTTTAGTTTTCAACTGATCCACAAACTCATCTGATTATTGTAATAAAGAGACTACCTGAGCATCATTTTCAAATACTTGCTAATTTTCATCATTGTCTAGGATGGTTGGCCTCACTATAACTTTTACTTACTCATTATTAACCAATAGGCCAGTTGCTGGGTTAAACTGTGAGCCAATCTGAGCCATCCTTTTAGCCTCAGAGTTTTGACTTCTAGGGATTATCTCCATATTAAAAGCTTCAAAATCTTCTATCAAATCCCAAATCCTATGCCTGTAGGATCTCATTCTCACATTCTTAGCCGCTGCCTTTTCCCTAATTTGATTCACTATTAATTATGAATCTCCTCTTACTCTTAGGTTCTTTATTCCCTTTTTCTTGGCTAACAGGAGCCCATGTACTAAAGATTCATATTCTACATCATTATTAGTGCAAGTAAATTGGAATCGAATAGCCCTTAAAATTTTATCACCATTTGGAGCAGTAAGACAAATTCTTGCTCCAACACCATGTTTACTTCTAGCCCCATCAAAATTCAAAGTCCAAACCTCTAAATCTTGAGCAGTAGGTGCCTCTTCTCTTATAACATTTGGGATTGCCTGATCCTCATCAAAAATGACATACGTGCCCAAACTAGTAGAGTCATAGTTCCCATACGGGTCACTATGCATTATAGCCAACAACTGGCTATTTTCTTCTTCTTGATCATGCTCAGTCCAATCCCCTAGTTCTTTGACAAAATTTCTTTCTTTTTTATTCAACATGGCATGATCTGCTTCTAGTCTTATTGTTGGTTCATTGGTGATGTGGTCTTTGGACAGTGGTTCAGATAGAATTTTCATCTTTGAACCGTATCTGGTTCTCAGGATGAGGTGAGACCAGTCAAGAGACATATATCCTCTTATTTTTGCTGTAAAGTCTCTGGATAAACATAAACCAAAGACAGGAGGGATATCTATGACGACTATATCTTGGTTAACAATTATGTTAGGACATGTGTACAACTACAAGGGGATTTGTTTAATCCTCCCTATGGTTTGTACCTTTTTGCAGTCTAGCTGCATAACTCCTTTTGTAAGGGGTTCATAATTTATTTTCAAAGCATCAGCTATTTGCTTGGGCATCACAGTTGTGCTAGCTCCTGAATCTATCAATGCATTATGCAAGAGTTTCTTTTTGACTATCAGAGTCAAATAAAAAGGCTCTGGCTTGGATTTACTTGTGTTGCATTGTTCACGAAGGCCGTTGTCATTGGAGGAACTAGATCTTTAAGCTTTTCCTTTCTCACAGGCCCTTCCTTGGTAACAACATTTTTGGGCACTACTTGCCCTTGCAGAGCTTCTTGCAGTAGTGTTTTTTGTTTAGGAATAGCCAGAATATCCCATATCGATACTTGTGCTGGAGTCCTTTTTAATTGGTCTATTACATTGATTGGTCCCAAGGACTGAGTTTTTTGATAATAGGGATACCTCATTTTTTCTTGAATCTGGGTAGGAATTTCTTGATTTGATACCGGCTGAGGCACTTCTTGTCTAACAAAAGCATTACTTTGCCCCTGAGATGGAGGATTATTTTTGAATTGACCACTTACAATCTCGAGCTACTCCACCATCCTCCTCTATGATCTAGTGTAATAATCAGTCTGCACCACTGGCCTTTGGGAGGTAGACACTTCGTTCAATAAAACTAGTTCTTCATCCTCAACCCATGAGAATAAAGCATGTTCTGGAGCTATTTCTTTCTCCTGTTGCAAGGACATTCCTTGTATCTGAGCCACTAGAATTGAATTTTGCATGTCGGGAGACTGGTAGGCTTGATTATTACTGGTACTGGCAAACTGACCATCTATTCTTCTCTGCTCAGCCACCCTTTGTTGTAGATTACCCCTAAGACAATCTCTAGGTGTGTGAGCATCGTTGCAAGGGAAACACCAAGCATTAGTATCATCCACATAATTATTCTGACCTAGAACCATCTCCCTATTTGAGTTGGGAGGAAGGGTCTGTGAGGGTGTGGGAACTTTAACTTATTTATTTGTTGGTTGCTAGTTGGTTTGCCATGGAGGGCCTTGATATTGGTTTGGTTGGGATGAGAACCTATTTCCTTGATAGCCTTGATAAGGAGGCTTGGGGAAAGCATTCTGCTACCTCTTCATATTAATCAGCTCATTGGAGAATGTCCTTAGCATACTCTTGATATCATCCATCTCAGATGACTGAGCAGGGACTAATTGCTTTGCAAATGATGGGGGGTAAGTATACATAGACACAGGTGGGCTTATAGCTTTAGGAACTTCTTGAGGTAAGGGCAAGGTAATTTCTGGGAATACAGGCATGAGAGGCCTTGGAGGTAACATTCCAGCATCGATTAAATGATTCTCAGCTCTGACCGCAAGGTCATAAGCTGCTGGTAAAGTGTGTCCTCCCAGTGACTGAATCATAACAGATATATATGAATTTAAAGCCTTGGGATAGAATACTATGGCCATACCAGGTGGTGGTTTAGATGCAACAGGGATTCTGTCCTAGGTTTTCTAGAATCTGGTGTTGAAGTCAGTCATGTCCTCTTGTGGTCCCCTCTGAATGGTGATCAACTGCTGTAACAAAGAGGACTTATCACCTTTCTCTACAAACCTTTCAAAGAATGGATATCTGAGCTGGTCCCATGTAGATATGGTATTTGGGGTCAGAGACCGATACCATTATAAAGCCTTCCCTTTGAATGAGGTTGCTAACAACCTTAGGGCCACATTTTACTCTGTGACACCATGTATGGCACAGACGTCTGATACATCTTGAAGATGCTCTGTGGGTGTTTTTGAGTCTTGCCCACTGAATTTGGGTAGAGATTTTAGATCATTTATGGGGATAGGGTCCCAAACAGCTGGTGGTGTTGGGAGGATTAAGGGGCTACCAGTGTTCCAGCTTGCATAATTTCTTGGGGGTATAAGGGCTCTCATGTTTGGTACTGGTACAAACTAGTAAGCTCTTCTTCTTGGACTAATTACCAAAGGTGGTAAAAGAATACCTATATTTGCAGTAGATTACGATCTGGTGATTGGTCCACAGCTTTGACTCCTCGTAGCTCTCTGGTTCATGCGGTCTTGAAAGAAACATCAAGACTGGTCCCACCGGGCATGCTAAAAACTATTGATGATTTAAAACTGCACTTGATCTTAATCAATCAATAATGGGAAGTTTCAATCTGTGGGACGATGCGGCTTGAAACAACCTCCAGATTTTAAAGAAGCTGGTCTCTTCTATTTTATCAAGTGTTGGGGGAAAAGGGATAGGAAATTAAATAGAAACGCAAAATGCAGGAATTGAAACCTAACTATGGCGATGCACCTAAGTGTAATCCTAATCCTAACCTAAGCACAGTGAGACTATTATAGGATTTAATTACATTTAAGAGCAGACAAGTGCATGCTCAATGTAAAAGGTCAAAATAACAAAAATAGAGGCTCACAACAGGGAGTTCTTTCACTGAGACATAGAGAATGTCAACAAAGGCATAGTGTTCAATCTTCTTAATAGAATTTTCCAATCACATAAGAGGCACAACAGTCATGTACAGTTATGTAAACCTTCCAATTCAAGAAAATGAGACAAAAGCAAATGACATTCTTAATCACAACTCTAGAAAATCTATAGTATAGACTACTTTGCAAATGACACAGACAACACCAACCAAGGCATGGAGCTCAAATTCACTTAATTCATTCAGCCACATAAAGGGCAAAGAAACATGCACGATTATATCAACTTTACAACTCAAGAAAATTGAGACAAGAGCAAATGATGTTACTGGTCAAAAACTTTAGCAAGTCTAATACTATGAGAAATCCCCTCTTTTTTCTCTTACAATTCTTCCTCTTTTATAGCCTCGGATCTCTCCTCTCATCATCCCCTTTCCCGTATAATTCTTCTCCATTCTTCACCCACTGGGGACAAACAGACGGTGCCTTCAATGCTTTGGGGGCTCCAAAAATCTACCTGATGAACTGTTCCATCTACTTGAATTAACTCTAGCTGATTTTCCCTCCATTTCACTTTTGGCAATAGATACATGAAACACTCTGTTATTTTGAAATGGGAGAGGACACTTAGTCAGTTTCTTGAAAATCCTCTTACTACTTAGAAGGCACCGAAAAATGACACTTAGCGCTTTCCACCTGATTCATCAAAGACACGCGGCTCTCTCTGCTTCTCTTTGGCTATGTTGTAGTATCATTTGGGACACATATTAGACTTTTACAGATGATGACACTTGCCAGCTTCCGCAAACTTTTGAAGTAACACCCGAGGCCCACCACAATATTTATTCGATCATGAAGCTTAAGATGGTCTCTCAGAAGTTGGCACGTGGTGACCTCTGTTGCTTCTAGGAAGATACATGGCATCTTCCACTTTTTCTTCTAGGGGTATGTGGCACCTTCCACTTTATTTGGGGATGGAGTAAAAGGGGGCTCAGAGAGTGACACTTGGCAGCATCCGCTGCCCTTCGACATTTAAGCAAAATGAAATGATGCCTTTCTACGTTGAACCAAAATATTAAATCCCGACGTTAAACCAAAGTCTCTCAAAAGTTGACACATGGTGACTTTCAATGCTTTATTAAAAGGGTAGTTCAGGGCCTTCCGCAACTGCCACTTGGCACTTTCTGCTACTTTACTACTTAGCTCATTGAAAGTCTTTGCTAAAATAGGATGAAATGTGGGTGCCTCTATGAGACACAGATACCGGCACATGGTGACTTCCGCTAAGTTGCTATTAGGTATGTGGCACAATCTGTGGTTCTCTGGAAAGTTACAAAAAGGGCCTCGGGGGATGCCAACTGGTCGGCTCCGTGTTTTGGAAAGAGACACTTGGTGGCCTCCGCTCGAATTCAAACACTTAGGCAAAATGAGGTGAAAGAAATAAAAGAGGAGAAAGAAGACTCGTGTTCGGACAGTGACACTTGGTAGCCTCCACTGCATTTCGACACTCTGATGAAAAATGAACTCACACTCTGCCCCAAATCTGCTTCTACGACCAAGGTATATAGGAACCAAAACTGCAGTGCTCAGCTAAAAATTTGAATGCAACGTAGAGTAAAATTTTACTCTACACTATCAAAATCATTAATCAATCTATCATTATGCTAAAATTATGAGTCTACTTGTAAGAAATCTCTATCCATAATCATTTAATCTTTTTATTTTTTGAATCTTGATTGGGAAGACTTAGCTTTAGGTTAGAATGTTGTTTTGCATGTTTCATTAGATTGCATTTTGATCTAATGGTTCTTAATTTTAATGGTAGATTGTAAGTTTGGGTGTTTTCGATATAAATTGCATATCTAAATTCATTTGTCTAAATTTTCATCTAATAGGTAGTTGTGTAAAACAAAAATTAAAACTACAAGTTTTAACATTATTATTAAATTAAAAATTAAATTACCGAAAAATCAATAACTGTAGGTATTAAATCCACGTCACGACCCTTATTTATTTTTGCACTCACCTATATTTGGATAATCTTAAAAATGAGTGGAGACGCATGTTAGGTAAAATTAAATTAAATTAAAGTAAACAACCTATGCATCCTTCAATCATTGTAATGAAATGTTATGCAAAATATTCAATTCCCTTATCAAAAGGTATTGGATGAGCCTATAAATGAGTGGAGTCACATGTTAGGTCAAATAAGACAAACCTAAAGAAAGCAACCTATGCATCCTTAATCGTTGCAATAAAAAATTATGCAAAATATTCATTTCCCTTATCAAAAGGTTGTAAATGTGATTTATTGTAAGTTGATACAATCAAGGATAGGGGTTAACTAAATGCAAGCCTTGTCTATGTATCCATTTACCTTATAGACTCTACAAAGAAACACATATCAGTATGACATTAAAAAATAAAGACAAGCTCTCTTTTTTTCTAAGAGAACCTACAAAGATTATAGAGTGCACACACACTCACTTTTTTCCCTAGGTACAATACAAGAGGAAGAACCACACTCAACATCCCCTCAATGGTCTGGACTCAACTCTTTGTTCCTCTATACTTCGTACACCAATACATATGCTCTTTTAGAAAGTCTTCACTCATTCCAACTTGTGTCCTTCAGATCTTTCCCTCCCTTTTTATACTCCTATGGTGACCTCTTCAAATTCTATTTGATGTTAGAAATGCTCAAAAGTAGCAATCAAAAGTTTTGAGGTCATTACTTAAGTTGTGTAACTACCACAGGGAAAACCATCGCTTAATGCAAAGTATTAATTACATAACTAATATTCATTCATTGGTGGTTTCGTGATGAAATAAAGAACTCTTTTTGTCATAATGACTAAAATTGACCTTTCTATATTTCATGGGATCACTAAAATGTCATGGACTTTCATAGATCCTTGTAGATCATCTTCACACTTATAATTAGCCCTAATTACATACAAACATATTAATAAATATTTTTGATTGACACAAGATTACCTTGTCACCTAGATACCCTTACATCATAAAATATCAAATTACTTAATATTACAAATTAAAATATTCATTTGATGACTCTAAACTGAACTTTGTTAATAAGATTTATCATGGCTACACACCTAATATTTTTGGGATAAAATAAAATAAAAAGATAAATAATAATCGATCAATTAAATAAATAAAGAAAAGACAAAAAAATTACAATAAAATTTAATATAAAATCTTTATTTCTTTTAAAATACATTAAAATATCTTATGCATAATAAAAATATAAGATAATCCCATATATTATAAAATAAAGTACAAATCATAAACAAAACTCAAATATTGTGAACTTTAAAATTATATTATTATTATAAAAAAATTACATATATATTTTATTTTAAAATGCCAAAATAACATAACACAATAAATACAAATACCTACTTAATATTTTATTAAGAAGACTTGTGAAACCACACTTCAACTTTGTTCTTAAGGTTTAGAAATAAAAAATTAAGGGAATGAATATTTGACTTTAGTATGATTTGAAAGTTTTATAACGTTTCTCGAATTCAAAGTTTTATGGGTTAAATCATTTCTTCAATTAGGGTGGAGGGTTCATTTGGAAAAAAGAAAAAAAAAAAAAGTAGTCCCAGATTTTGTATAGTGTTTTTTAATGAGGTTTTTATTAATTAAAAATATTTAAAATAAAAAAGAGTTTTAAATTTTATCAATTAAAAATGTTTATTAAAATAAAATTTAATCATTATTTTTTATTAATTAAAAATATTTATTAAAATAAAAAAAGTTTTAAAAATGTTATGTAATGATTTTTAAATTATATTTAATAATTTATTTTATCAATTCACAAATATGATTTTAAGATAGATTTTATTTTTTTAATTTGATAATTTGAAATTTCTTATTGTTTAATATTATGATTATTATTATTTTTAAATTATTATTATATATAATATAATAGAAGATCATTTTTACTAAATAAACTATTTAATGAATGAAATGTCATTCAATTTATGAATGAAGTATAAACAATTACTCTTTAATAAAACCACAACTACTATTTATAAAAGCCTAAAATAAAAATAAATTAACACCATTACTTTATGTATGTTGATAAATGTTTATGCTTCAGCATGTTGATAGGTGTTTTGGAATGGTAATTAGAGGGTGGTGGTAGACTATAATATTCATGAGTGCATATATATTAATGGAAAAATTTAAATTTAAAGTCCATTTAAATTTGAAGTTTATTTAACTGTCATTAAGATAATGTTTTAAAAAAATTGTGATATCTTAAGCATAAATAGAATTTAGTATCCATTTTTGTCTCAACTTTTTATTTGGAATTTAATATAATAGTATAACAAGATTAAGTTCATGTATCACTAATTAACAAAAAAAGCTCATAAAAAAGGTGATGAAATTAGATTGATATGTATTGATATTTTTTAGATAAATTTATTTAAAATTATGTACTAGTATACTATCATCTACAACCGTACTGCCCCTAGCTTATATTAAGTTTCACATCACATCAAATTATTACCATTACATAATAAAAATATACAAACTGTATATACTTGAGATCCCTCTCCATGACCTATTATATATGCTCAATACTACGAGGAAACCTCTAACAATATTACAAATTTGAAGTTAGCTTGCTTTGCCTTGACAGCGTTTAAAAGTAGCTCAAAGTGTGGGTTCAATTCTTGACTTATCTGTAGTGTATGGTGAAGGCCCACTTCACACTACCTAGAGGTTGTTTAGGGGCTTACTCTGTGTTAGAGCGCTTTAACTTTGGGTCACTGGGCTAAACCCTCAATTCCTCTAGGTTACTAAAAAAAATCATAGTGTCACATCTATCTATTTGGTTTGTGTTGGTTGTCATTATGAAACAAATTAAGATGATGTGTTCTATGAATTATATTGTCTTCGTGAAACTAATTAAAAATATGCACAACAGCGACATAAATTTCTACATCTCCTCTTTTTTTACAATGTAGCAAACCATTCATATATCTTCATTCTAATGAAACCAAATTTAAAAATGAGAATGTGACTTTTAATATTTAATTGAATTACAATTTATTGAAAGATTATTAATGTATTAAAATATTTTGTTTACAAATTTAAAATATCCTTAATGTAAACTTATAAATTCAAGTAATAATATTGAATATATAAATAAATTAATGAACTTCAATTTAATGTTAAAGATTATAATATATATTTATCAAATTCTTTTGACTAAAAAAGAGCCTTAGCCCTTTTTGATCTCTACTAAAATTTATATTTTAATAAATTTATTCGAAACCCCATTCCTTTTTGAAACCCATTGAGATTTATATTTTAATAGATTTGGTGGATGATGCGACAACCAACTTACCGTCCAAAATTAAACTGCAAATAGTGCCCTCCGCCTTTAAGTCCGGCGTTTAACATACGCTTACTTTGTTTTCCTTGGCCGTTGATCCGGGACTTCAAAGTCGACGGTTGCCACACAATTCACAGAGATGCGAGGATTATAACAAACAGGTGCGTGGGATACTAAATTAATGACTGTAAATCACGACGATGACGTGGATTTTCAACGCGTAAATGAACTGCCACGTCATTTTTAAATATCAAGAATCAGACGGCCGGTTGCTGGCCTTTGAAAGGATTTTCTTGATAAGAATACGCTTGCAAAGATGCCGAATCCGTTGAAACGGGGGTTTGCGGAAGTGGATAAATGTATATATGTCTGACGTGGGGCAATGCATTGGAGAAATAAATCTGTGGGTTTGGAAGCCTTATCTGGTGCGTCAGAAGTGCAGTTTGTGTGTGTGGAGGATAGAAAGGTTTTATCCACTTTCTTCGAGTTTTCGTGGCGTGTGTTTTATTTATAAATCTTGAGAATGTCGCGTCTTGTTCAACGTGTTATATTTTGCACAAGACCCTTTTATATAGTGTTTTATCCCTAATTTAGCATATTTGGCCTAATTCTCTATATTTACATATTTATAGTACTTATTTGGCTCCTTTAACATAATATATCTCTCAGCGCCCTTTGACAAAATTTTATTTGTTATTAAGTTCCTCATCAAGATTTAAGCTTATGTTAATTTCATGTAAGACTTAAGTTAACCCTACGTAGACACACACCCTACATGGGTCTATCTTATTTGCCTTTTGTGGGTCTTTTTACCTGTTTTTAATGATCATGGGCCTTTAACTTTGTTGCTTATAATTTCTAAAGTTGGCATGCCTGCATAACTTGCCTTAGAACACCCTATAGATATAAGTCATCCTAAACCATTTAACAGGGGATCAACGAATAAAATAAAATATGATTATCAAGGATAGGGACTTAGCGCAGAGCCAAGCTCCAAGCTTCATCATGCTTCCTACTTCAAGTTGAGCTTCATTGAGTTATATATTACACAACTTGCGATGGAGTTATTTCCCTTGGTCTTGTTTAATGCTAAGTTTCAGAGTATACTGGATATAGGGTTAAAAATATAGAAATAGTTCAACCACAAAGGTAATAACTAATATATAGCAAACCAATTACTTAAAAGCATAGATAAATGAATATTTTAAATTATAATACTGAGAAATGCTAAATATAAAAATTACTAAATCTAAAATATGTTCAATTTATTTCAATGCCAAAAAGAGATGATACATAGCTAGGTTTTACAGTGCACAAACAAATTTGGACTAGAATCATGTGTAAAGTATGTAAGATTAGTATTATCGATCAATCATCAGATTCTATAAATTTTAATTCTATAGCCATGAACATTACCATCATATCTGGACACTACCATCGATGCCAGTGTTTTACTGTAACAGAAGTTTTTAGTATAGAATAATGATTGGACCTAGATGTGACCAACTTCATTGATCTAAATTTTCTATCACCTTTTTTTTTTATGTATTTAGATCTGAGATATAGACTATCATTCTTTGTTGATTGATAAAAACCTTAGAATGAATTTTCTAAAAATGGGTTAGTGGGATCACAATATTGAGTTAACCCCAAAGACCCCTATGTCAATGGGCATTGCCTACATAGCCAATAGTCTAAGGAGGGCCTTGAACTTGTGTAGTTTTCCTTTATGTGTGGGAAAATGTGTGAATAAGGGTGAAATATATTATATGATCATGCATGCAATGATATAAATTTTAACTCAACAAATATTGATCATGGTCTACTCTTTAAATGCTTTAGACCTATAATATGATTGCTCTTATGCTTGATATGAAAATAGGGATGAATAGGAAAGAATAACTTGGTTGTGTAGTTGATTGATTTAACTTTAGTAGGTGTTTACTTCATATTTTATATATGACGAATGATAAGGTCTACAATTATATTTATACAACACCTTTTGAAAATATCTCAGGGTATGGTTCAATAAGATAAATAGGCTAATCCATAGGTTTCATATCATTTGTAATTTAGATAAATTTCGGTAACTGGACACTAGATAAGTATCTGAACACTATCATCAATGGTAGTTTCCCTTTGTGATTGGTAGTGTCTAAAAGGATAAAAAAATATGTAAGGATTTAAAAATGAGACTGGATGATGTTAATCAAGTTTTAAGATTTGTTTGAAATACATGAGACCTAGGTCATCAGAATGATATGGATTGGACTAAGAGATAAGTATTTAGGCATAGTAAGATGGTGAATACGAGTCTTTCAATAGTAGGGAGGTCTAAAACTAAAGGGTAGAGCCCTAATTGATATTTGTCAAATGTGTTGTCCCCGAAAAATGCAACTCATTTTTGGACAACCTACAGACCAAAATTTCTCTCTTCCCTTCTCAAAATTAGTTTTAAGCTTTCAAATTCCTCATTTTTTAGATTTTTTCGAAAAGGGGATTCACTAGTTCAACACAGGTTAAAAAGCTTCCGCAAGTGGGTACAATCAAAAGAATCGGTTTCTAACATTTGGTTATCTTTGAAATTGGTTCATCGCCTTGGTTCGAATAGGAGTTTCCATCGGCAAGCATCAACAGTAGGTTCGACATTTGGTTCATCCTTTGTTTCAACATCAATAGTTCAATGGCTCGATTCAACCAAGCGATTCAATGCTTTATTTCACTTGGGTGGTTCTTTCCCTTTTGTTTTGACATTTTGGTTTCAAGACATGGTTCAAAGTTCAAAGGGGCGGTTCAATGCAAAAGAAAGATAGCCCAATGGAAAAAGACACAGTGCAATGAACGTGACAAGTGTTTGCGCTCGTGCTCCCCTTTTGAGTTGCTCAGGCAAAACGTGTCGTGGACTCTATTTTTCATAAGTTTCTGATGAGTTTCATAACAACGAAACTTGCCACTTGTCAAAAATGCCAAAGGGAAGAACCACTGAGAGAAGGAACGTGAAGAACCAAGCGACTGGCTGGGAATGCAGCCCG
This sequence comes from Torreya grandis, assembly GCA_037957365.1. Taxonomy (NCBI): domain Eukaryota; kingdom Viridiplantae; phylum Streptophyta; class Pinopsida; order Cupressales; family Taxaceae; genus Torreya; species Torreya grandis. Next base: position 213,002 of record JARHVA010001043.1, read on the forward strand.
ATAGCTCAAAATGTAGCAGGAAGAGACAGCTAGAAAAAGACAGCGCATCCATCATGTAAGAGTGGCAATTTTTGCCGCCCATACATCTTTTGGTTTCTTCTATGCAGGAGCGACAATTTTTTTCGTCCTTGCATCCTTCTATGCAGGAGCGGCAATTTTTGCCGCCCATGCATCTCTATTTCCTCTTCTCCAGGTGCAAGAGCGGCAATTTTTGCTGCCCTTACATGTTCACCTTCTCCAATATGCAAGGGCGGCAATTTTTGCCACCCCTACATACCTTCTCCCTGATTTTCTTAACTCTGAGAAATTTTCATTTTTCCTATTTTCTGTGCCCACTCCACTTTTTCTTCCACTTTCCAACCTGCTCATGCCTCATCCCTTTCAAACGCATTTCCCTAATCATGATTATCAAATGTGCAGTTTTCCCAGATTGCTATTTTTTCCCCCTGATTGCACAATCACGATTCTCACTACAGTTTCTCTAAAGGATCCCTCTTCATCGACGTCTTTTCAACAAAAGTTTTTTCAGATCACTGAAGTTTTTCTGAAGAAGTCGAAGACCATGAAGAAGACTGAAAATAAATATTGAAGCTGTTATTCCGTGCTTTATTCAAAATGCACTTTGTAATTGTCTTGGGACATTTTCACATGCAATTTTGTAATGTGTAATTACATGTAAAAAATCTAGAAAAATATCTCAAAGTCAAAGATGAGTCATCTTTGACTAGGATATTTTTATATTTTAATATTTTCTAATTTTGAGAGTTTCTCCCTATATATAGTGGAGACCTCTTTTGTAAATAGATCTTGGAAAAATTAAGAGCAAACACTCTGCTGAAATTGAAGCAATTTTTGAGACTTTTATGCTCAAATTTGTAAATCATATTTTGTTGAATGAATGAGAAACAGGTTTATTTCAGACTTTGTGTTGAGATTATTTGTGTTATTTAAGAAATAGTTCTTATGTCTTTTTTCCTGGTAATATCTTGTTTATCTAATTTAATAAGCAAAGTGGGTGTGTTGATATTATTTGAGGGCGTTTCTAAAAGGTAGAAGAGAGACTTTGAGCTACTTTTATCTTTGTGATCCTTTTATCTTTTGTAGTTTCAGGCGAAGACTTTGTACTTCGTTTCATTCTACGGTTACGTTTGTTCCGAATCAGTGAAGGAGGCTACGGAAGACTTTGTGCTTATGTGAGTGTTCTTATGAACTTTGTTACTTCAGGTGATTTTTTGCTTCCCGTTTGATACCATTCCTGAAAGAAGAGGGATGTTGTTAGCTAAGGACCAAGATTTCCCTCTTTTGTTTTTTATACATTACCTCTGAAAAAAAAGGTAGATGATGTTATACCACCCCATGTGTTATTTTATGCTTAATTTTATATATATATATATATATATATATATATATATATATATATATATATATATATATATCCAGTGTATTAATATTAATAGGGACCTCCCCTTGATGAGAGGAGAGATTTACCTCATCCAGATCTGGTAAACCCACACTTTTCATGGCATAAATCTCTCTATGCCATGGCTGATATACCCATTTTGTCATCAGTTAGTTGACGACAAAATATTCACCCAATAGTTTTTTGGCGACTCCGCTGGGGAATCGAATGTACAGTCTGAAACCTTAAGTTTTAGATTGAAGCAGTCCCTACCCTTATCCATTATTTAGTCTGGGGACTCCATTCCATGTCTTACCCATCATCATTATAGCCTTACCATCTTCCTCCATCTCTATTATATTATCTGGTCTACAAAACTAGAGCCGCTGGGAAGAACGTGCATTTTGAAGCCTCAAGCTTTAGCTTGAAGCAGTTTCGGTCCCTTTTTCATTTGAAATCTGGCAACACCATGCTACAGAAGAAGCCAAAGATTTAAGGGTGTTTTTGACGCCGTGTTTGAGTTGGCACAACAGAGCAATTTTGATCTAGTTCGTCCACCGCCTTTCCTCCAACGATCTAGGAGTCTTCCTCCTGACCTAATTGGGTCACCAACACAAGGTAAAGCTTCTTTTCCTGTTGTTAATCATGCCCTACCTATAAATACCCCGCCAAGGTTTGTTATCCCACCATTTAATCATCCTATCATAATGGCTCAAGGTCCGTGGGGAAATTCCTTTGGTCCTCTTAATTTAACTGCATCTTTGCATGAATTACCTCGTAGTTCTAGGAAAAATTTTCCTAAGTTTTTTGGTGACGGAAAAGTTCATCCCGACGAGCATATTGTAGCTTTCTCCATAGCATGTGGCGTAATTGGTGTCGAATTTGAAGATGTAGCAGTGAGACTTTTCATGAAAACCCTACAAGGAGCTGCCGCGGATTGGTTCTATCACCTACAGGCCGGGTCAATAACTGACTGGGATACGCTCAAATCCAAATTCGAAGCCAAGTTTAAACCTGCTGAAGATGCACACGCTTTGTTAGCTCAGCTAACACAGATGAAAATAGAATCCTAGGAACCCATGAGGGATTTCATAGCTAAATTGAATAAGTTGAGAAACCAGATCCCAACTGTTGCTCAGCCCACAACATAAAATCTCAAGTGCTTTTTTATCAACTCGCAGCTTCCTGAAGTAAGTTTCCTATTGAGACGAGTTGGCCCTATGAATTTAGCATTGGCTCAAAATTTGGCTACTGAGATCAAAGATGATCTTATTCTGGTAGGTAAGATCAGAAAAGACCCTTGTAAAAATAAATTTCTCCATCTGCTAAAAGCTCTTCCACATGCACTATAGATCTTATGGTACAAAAATTGACAAATGAACTAATAGCTTTGAAGAGGCAAATAGCCCAAGGTACGTCTACCCCTACCTATCGGGATATGCCAAGGAGGACATTTTAGAATCAAGCGTACCAAGGCAATGATGCTAGGAATCAAGGGTAGCCAAATCGTCTTCCTCCCCCACAGAGGAACCTCACCCTTGAAGCCCCTCTAACCAACTCAGCGGTTGGATATCTGGAAACAGAACACGCTTCCCCTTTCCAACCTGAGTTGGACCAACAATATGATGCTAATCTCTTTGAAGAGCAGGAAGAAGAATTAGCTGGCAACTCTGTCATTGGTTACCTGAATTATCAGGATGAACCCAGAAGTGAGGGGAATGCAGCTAAGGGATCATATGCCGTATTCACCTGGTCCCAGAAACAGTCAGCCCAATAAGCTGATAAAGAGAAGATAGAGGAGCAACCTCAGCTAGTAGTTTCAATTGCCAAGCAGGGAACCACTCTGCCCTTCCAACCAAAGGACCCAGTGACTGTTGAAAAGGTACGTACCCCAAGCATCTCTGCACCCTCTACTTCAACTTCGCAAACCAACCCTCCCCATCCCAAAAACCAAAAGAATGAACTCCCATCCTTCGTCCCTAGTCCAATTCAGACATTTGACATAATTGAGCATGTCAAAAAGACTAAAATTCAAATGTCTAAATTTGAATTTCTACAAGCCCATCCTGAACAGTTAGATAGGTTGGCGGAATGTGTGAAAGGTACAACCGTCCCTGCAGGATAAGAAATTCTGAGGGTAACTCATGATCCCCCAAAGAATGTATCCACCCAGAATAATCTTGTCGTGACTCCTCCAGTTGCTCCCAAGAAAATAGAACCTTTCTATGTTTCTTTGTTAATAAACGATCGCAAGCTGAGCAACTACATCATTGATTCTGGTGCATCTGACAACGTCATGCCTACTAAAGTGGCAGAATCTCTTGGTCTCACATTGACTAAAACATTTGGGAGATGCTTCTCCATGGAAAACAAGCAAGTCCCACTCCTTGGTCAGATCAAAGATGCCCAATTTGTATTTGCAGCTTTCCCTGACAAGAAGATCAAGATGACAGTTCTGGTAGCTGACATCCCAGCTTCATATGGCATTCTGCTTGGATGGAACTTTTGCAAGGATGTAAACGGAGAATTGAGCATGGACTTGTCCCAGGCAAGAATCCCTGTGAAAGGCATGATGTAGAGGTTTCTTCCTGAGGGAGAGGCAAAGCACATGGTCACCCAAATGTTAGCCCTTGCGGCTCAAATTCTGTTTGAGTCCTCAGGCAGGGGTAATTATTTTTTGACCACAGAAGAGGTTCATAAAGAGCCTGTTAAAGCCCTTGAGAATGCCAACCAAAAAATTGGTTCAGATGAAACAATGACAAGTGGACTTGATAGTGCCAATCAGTGGCAGGTGTCAAATGAGGACAATCAAATCAGGTGCTGGATGGAACCAGAAGAGCAATAAATTATGGTAGCTGACCATGCTGCTATGCGTCATGATCGGGAAAAAGAGCTCTTCTCCAAGAAAACAAAGATTCATGGTTTTTGGATCAAAAGACAAGTCTTGTTGTGGGGCAAGAGGAGAAAACAAAAGGGAAGGCACAGGAAATTGTTTTCCTGGTGGAGAGTTCCATTCATACATCATCAATTGTGGAGAGAAAATGGCCTCTTGTTGGTTTATCAGGATAGAGCGTCATCGTCACTGCCTCTAAAGGGGTAGCATCTGAGGTGCTTCAATTCTTGAAGTACCATATAAATTCACCTGTATATTTGTATAGTCTTTAGCTTTGTTTTGTTCATTTCGTTTTCATTTTTGGAGCCTTTCTTTTTGGGTAGCATGACTCCATAGCCCAATGGCACACTTCAAGGCACTGGAGATTCTGGATTCTACTCCCTTCAATTGATTTTTGCAACTGAAGGTAGTTCCCCAACTGGAGTCAGCTATTATCCCCAAAAAATGCAACTCATTTTTGGGACAACCTACAGACCAAAATTTCTCTCTTCCCTTCTCAAAATTTGTTCTAAGCTTTCAAATTCCTCATTTTTAAGCTTTTTTCGTAAAGGGGATTCACTGGTTCAACATAGGTTAAAAAGCTTTTGCAGGTGGGTACAATCAAAAGAATCAATTTCTAACATTTGGTTATCTTCAAAATTGGTTCATTGCCTTGGTTCGAATAGGAATTTCCATCGGCAAGCATCAACAATAGGTTCGACGTTTGGTTCATCCTTTGTTTCAACGTCAATAGTTCAATAGCTTGATTCAACCAAGCGATTCAACGCTTTATTTCACTTAGGTGGTTCTTTCCCTTTTGTTTCAAGGTTTTGGTTTAAAGACATGGTTCAAAGTTCAAAGGGGCGGTTCAATGCAAAATAAAGATAGCCTGATGGAAAAAGACACAGTGCAGCGAACATGACAAGTGTTTGCGCTCGTGCTCCCCTTTTGAGTTTCTCGAGCAAAATGTGTCATGGACTCTATTTTTCATAAGTTTCTGATGAGTTTCATAACAATGAAACTTACCACTTGTCAAAAATTCCAAAGGGAAGAACCATTGAGAGAAGGAACGTGAAGAACCAAGTGACTGGCTAGGAATGCAGCCCGATAGCTCAAAATGCAGCAGGAAGAGACAGTTGGAAAAAGATAGTGCATCCATCATGTAAGAGCGGCAATTTTTTCCACCCGTACATATTTTGGTTTCTCCTATGCAGGAGCGACAAGTTTTGCCGCCCTTGCATCCTTCTATGCAGGAGCGGCAATTTTTGCCACCCTTGCATCCTTCTATGCAGGAACGACAATTTTTACCGCCCTTGCATCCTTCTATGCAAGAGCGGTAATTTTTGCTGCCCATGCATCTCTGTTTCCTCTCCTCCAGGTGAAAGAGTGGCAATTTTTTCTACCCTTACACGTTCACCTTCTCCAATATGCAAGGGCGGCAATTTTCGTCGCCCCTACATACCTTCTCCCTGATTTTCTTAACTCCAAAAAATTTTCATTTTTCCTATTTTCCGTGCTCGCTCCCCTTTTTCTTCTACTTTCCAACCTGCTCACGCCTCATCCCTTTCAAGTGCATTTCCCTAATCGTGATTATCAAATGTGTAATTTTTCTAGATTGCTATTTTTTCCCCTGATTGCACAATCACGATTCTCACTACAGTTTTTCTAAAGGATCCCTCTTCATCGACGTCTTTTCAACAAAAGTTTTTCCAAATCACTGAAGTTTCTGTAAAGAAGTTGAAGACCATGAAGAAGACTAAAAATAAAGATTGAAGTTGTTCTTCTGTGCTTTATTCAAAATGCACTTTGTAATTGTCTTGGGACATTTTCACATGCAATTTTGTAATGTGTAATTACATGTAAAAAATCTAGAAAAATATCTCAAAGTCAAAGATGAGTCATCTTTGACTAGGATATTTTTATATTTTAATATTTTTTAATTTTGAGAGTTTCTCCCTATATATAGTGGAGACCTCTTTTGTAAATAGATCTTGGAAAAATTAAGAGCAAACACTCTGCCGAAATTGAAGCAATTTTTGAGACTTTGTGTTCAAATTCGTAAATCATATTTTGTTGAATGAGTGAGAAATAGGTTTATTTCAGACTTTGTGTTGAGATTATCTGTGTTATTTAGGAAACAGTTCTTATGTCTTTTTTTCTGATAATATCTTGTTTATCTAATTTAATAAGCAAAGTGGGTGTGTTGATATTATCTGAGGGCATTTCTAAAAGGTAGAAGAGAGACTTTGAGCTACTTTTATCTTTGTGATCCTTTTATCTTTTGTAGTTTTAGGCGAAGACTTTGTGCTTCGTTTCATTCTACGGTTACGTTTTTTTCGAATCGGTGAAGGAGGCTACGGAAGACCTTGTGCTTACGTGAGTGTTCTTATGAACTTTGTTACTTCAGGTGATTTTTTGCTTCCCATTTGATACCATTCTTGAAAGAAGAGGGATGTTGTTAGCTAAGGACCAAGATTTCTCTCTTTTGTTCTTTATGCATTACCTCTAAAAAAAGAGAGGTAGATGCTGTTATACCACCCCATGTGTTATTTTCTGCTTAATTTTATATATATATATATATATATACATATATATATATATACATATATATATATACATATATATATATACATACATATATATATATACATACATATATATATATATACATACATATATATATATATATATATCCAGCATATTAATATTAATAGGGAACCTCCCCTTGATGAGAGGAGAGATTTGCCTCATCTAGATCTGGTAAACCCACACTTTTAGTGGCATAAATCTCCCTATGCTGTGGCTGATATACCCATTTTGTCATCAGTTAGTTGATGACAAAATAATCACCCAACAAAATGTACAAGATTAAGATGTTATAAATATTTAATTTTAGTATCTACATTTTCCCCCCATTTAATCTAGTGATGCATAAGGATGAAATTGCTAGGTTAACGGAAATAAATGCATGCTTGGGTGTGTATAACACACCTTGCCTTTGCTTGAGCCCACTTTGAGTGCTTTGTTGTTGTATGACCTATAACCAAGAGCATGTTATAGTATAAATCAATGCATATAATCTAAAATTGAAATAATATAAATGCTTGAAAATAAAGAGAGCAAGGAAGGAGTACAAATATATGTCAATATAACCATGTTTCCCTTGATGCTTTAACTTGGTAATGATGCTTCCTTATGAAGCATTGGAGCCAGAAAAGGTTAAGACCTGAACTTTGAGAATTTGAAGAGGGAGATAGGAAGGTATTATGCCCCCGATTTGGTGCAAGGATGAGTTGTGACATGGCCAATGAGATCATTAAATCTCAATCACACAACTCAATTATGAAAATATAATATGGTGAGGGTGAGTGATTTAATCAACTCATCCTATAAATCTGGCGAAATTGGATGATTTAATCATTCCAATCTATCAATGTGGTGAGGCTAAATTATTTAATCACTTTAACCTATAAAATGAACTAGCAGCTACAACAAAGAAGGCTCGATAATAGAGTATCCTAGTTTAATTGACGTGTCCTGGTCATTATTATGATTGGTAATTTTGTAAATTTTGGTGCAAAAACATGACCTATGCACCTTTAATATGTCTGAACTAGGGTATGTGTGTCATAAATCTAAAAAAAATAATTTCACATCTATGCAAAAATCAGTGCAATATATAAGATTCTGACCCCAGTGTATATCTAAATCATGAAACTGAACTAGAAATTATACAAGTATGGAGGTCATGTCTATAAGACATACCCCTATTGAATTCTAGAGATACTGAGTAAGTGTGTAAAGAAGTCATGTTTTTATGACATAGCACTAAGGGTGAGGATGCTAAAATAAGGGTTTGGGACTATTTTAGGGATGTGGGTGGCTCGCACAAAGGCTAGATGAGTGTCTAGGCCTTAAGATAGGTCTAAGGCTAAACTAGGGATGGGTGGTCTCAAGTAACACTTTTAGCACTCAAGTGTCATTTTTAGGTGATTATACTAATATTGATGGGGTATATTACCACTATATCCAGTTTAATAACAAGTGGGATACAACTTATGGTACAACTTTTCTCATATAATTAGAAAATTCTAGAGATGAACTAATATGCTCTCCATTGATGCCAGAATCCTAAGGATACATATAATTACCTATCACTTGTGTCCCACATGTGAAAACTTAAACCATATGGATATGGATAATTGTCACTAATTTCACTTATCTCATCTCATCTTATTTATATCTTCTAATTTTGTCATAATATCACCCCTTCTAGTCATTTATCTAACATCCCCATTCATTATTCTTCATCCACTAACCTTATATTATCCACACCAACCTATTAATTCTTCTAATCATGTCTTATCCACTAACTAATCCCACTTGTCTATTATATTAGAATTTTAAATTCTAATCGCACCCACCTTAGCCTATTACTAGGCTTTCCTACGTCCTTAGTCCCTAATCACCTATCTAACCACCTACTAATATTGCTTATCCCCTTAATGGATTCTAGAATTCTCAAATTCTAGAATCCTCTCTATCTTAGCCATTCTTCTCTAGAAGCCTATGTTCTAAAGGATTCCCAAGAATTTTTAATTCATTAGATAATCCTCCACCATGGATCTTCTTCATCCCAGCTTTGAATTTTGGTCATTGATCTTCCCTCCTTCCTTTTATTTAACCAACCCATCCTTCATGGTCAAAATAATAGATGAAGCCATAAGACCTCCATGTCAATACTATCAACCAATCCATGATATCAAAATCATTGATCAAGCTATCATTATGTTAAAATATTGAGTCTAGTTGTAAGCAATCTCTACCCATAATCATTTAGTCTTTTTATTATACGAATCTTGATTGGAAACATTTAGCTTTAGGTTAGAATGTTGTTTCAAATGTTTCATTGGATTGAATTTTGATCTAATGGTTCTAAATTTTAATGGTAGATTGTAATTCTGGGTGTTTTTCATATAAATTACATATCTAAATACAATTTTCCATATTTTTATCTTGCATTTAGAAACCATAGTGGGAGCCCTCCTCTTGGGTTAACATTTAGTGATTTGAGTGTGTTTGCTTAAGGTTGCAGGTTAGATTGAAGCATATTGTGGCTCAAAATGTCAAAAATCTTATCCTATAGGAAAGTGTGATATTGATCAGCAACTTACATTTTTGTAGAGGCATTTTTGCAGACCTCAAATGCAGTTTTGACTAACTACCAACCTTAACCGCTAACAATCTAACCTTGTTTGGCAGTTTTTGGTCTTTTTACAAAAATACATCTCAAAATATATAGTTTTGATTATTAAATACAGTTTTGCCCCTAAAACATGTAGTTTTGACTCAAACATGAAATCACTAACCTAATCTTGTCATTTTTCCATATGATAAATTTTGTTCCTTCTAACTGCTTATAATTTGATTATAGGAAGGAGAATATTCTATCTAGACAAAGTCACTACCCATAAACCATATTTTTTTTCTATTTGGTGCAATATCACATATTCAAAGAGGAGATATTGAGTACTAACTATAATTTTTCAAGTTACAGAGTTAGTTTTATAGACAAAAAGATAGTGGATATTTATAGTCTGTTTTTTGATCTTAGTCATAAACACTTAGTTTATTGTAGATAAGATAAGCAATTTGTTCATAAATAATATTAGTATTTCTCCTAATATTCTATATATCTAATTGATTTTTTTAAAAACTCTACAATACCGTAGGTCATAAAAGGCGTTATTGACTACTAGAGTCAATTTTGAATATTAATAGTCAATTTTGACATAGGAAATTTAAATAACACATTTACCCAGTCAGCATCAAATATATCCAAGTTCTAAACATTTTGAGCATTATTTACATATTTTGATCATTTTGTTAACATCTTGAGCATTCTATAAATATATTAAATTACTCTGTATATATTTTTCATTATGTTTTTAAATTTATTGTGTCTCCCTTAAGTTGTAAAACTGCATCTCATAATCGATGTTATTGACCCTGAGTTTTGGTATTGCTTTGAGCACTAATAGTTTTGCCTAACTGCACAGTTACCGTTAAATTGGTCATTTACAAAACTCTGGTATTGACCCTGAGTCGTGGTATTATAGTCTATGGAATTGATTTTGAATAGTCTAAATGTGTGTTTATGATTTTGATAAATCTAATTACGATTTTTCTATTTATTTTGCCTTCAATTTAGAATTTTTGAGTGAATTTTTTAATCTCATTTTAAAAAAAATTTTAGTCATTCTAAGGGTTCTACAAGTCCCACATTATGTTTAGCATCGAGGGCGCTACCCCATGACCCCACCCAGTTTTGTGACTGGATGCATGCTAGGGGTGCTTCCCTTAGACCCCACAAGGGGTGCTTCCCCTTGACTCTATAAGGGGTGATTCCACTTAACCCTGCAAGGGGCACTACCCCTTGACCCCGCTAAGGGCTACTACACCTAGACCCCCACGTCATGGCCCCTCATCCAAAGAAGTTTTAGAGAAAAATCATAATTTTTTTCATTGTTTTTAGTAAGGCTTATTGGACTAACATTGTGTCTCTTACATGGGTGAATCTAATGTAAATTTTGGCTTGCTAACATCTTCTCTTGCATGTCATATTTTTGTCTAACGTCTTATCTTGTAGGCTGCCCCTCAAGATTGACAATTGAAACTACTAATCACTTGTCTTGCATGTTGCTTTTCAAAGATATTTTGGCATCTTGAAAATCATCTTGTATTTATCTTTGTGTCTATCACATATAAATTAACTAGTCATTAAATATTTTTGTCTGCTTATAAGTGACCTGAGGGATACAGTGGTGTATGCTCTCTTCCTTACGTCCTTATGATAATTTCTAGAGGATCAAAAACCACTAATAAACCCTCCCATTTTTCTTTTTTATGGGCAATATGATGGCCCCAAAATTTTGGCTAAGTGTTTTGACATTTTGGCACAAAACCAACATGGTGTGGAAGGAGCCTAGAGTGAAAGAATATGGCATGGAAGCACTGTGGCACAGAACCTGCAGGGCATGAAAGCACCAACATGAGAGGACCTAGTCAAAGGAGAATTAGTCATGAGGAACCTAAGATTATAAGACTTAGAATAATAGTAGAAGACTTGGGGAGTGCATGGGAAGTGAGAGTGGTTAATGAGTGATTCATAAGGGTCACCCAAACCTTATCCATCAAAATTTTTGCACTAGACTGTAAGGAGATGAACACATGGAAACAAGGATTTAGCATAGAGTGAGTATATTAGGGGTGTAAAGGCCTAGGTCCTTAGGAGAAGTTAGTGATAAATAGCCATGAATACCAATTTGTTGAGACTTTATTGGTCAATTAATCATGTCATTGATGTTGTAAATACTTGGTCAGGGATAAAAAGTATAAATACCCCTATTGAAAAACATTAAGATGATGGATTTTTATTGATAGTACTTTGTTGAAGCTTAATATATGAGTTGCATATATTATAACATCATTGTGTTCATGTTCAACTGAATGGGTAAGTTGTGTATCTATGATAGGTTGAGTTGAGCATTTATTGATTGGAACTTAGTATGAAATCTAAATTAATATTTTCTTTTTCAAAGTAACAACTCTAAACTGCAATGTTATTAATCTACATAATTATGGTGATTGAGTTCAGTAATCCAAGGATAAAAGTAGTCTATCTTTGCCTTTATGTAATATCTATTTAAATACATTTTTAACATAAAGAATATGACTAAGTTAATGTTACTACACAATAAAACCTATGGGAACCAGTCTCTAGCTACACACTTTAGGTGAGTGTGTAAAACTACAGTCTTGCAAGAAACGTCCAACACGTTAAATCGTTGGGCTACACTTCAACATCAAAGCTATAATAAGAATAAAAATCCAACATTTTGGTTCTATTATTGGGACCCTTAGCATTTTTTGCATTGTCATGGAAGAAGTTTGAGCATATCACCCTTGAGAGTATTGTACAATAGATTATAGGAGTTTAAGATAATTTTGTAGTTCCCTACCTTGAACCAAGAGTTTTTTCATTTTAGTGGGTTGATCAAAATCTCTATAGTGCATTATATAAAACTTTATTTATTGATAGCTTGATTTATTTGCATGTTTGGCTATCTGCGTATGCTCAAGGATGATCATGAAACCTTGGGAGAAGATAGTCTTGGAAATTAGAATGACAAAGAGCTTTAGTATGACTTGGAACCCTATGGACATGAGCTATCAACATTTTTTGGAGAGGATTTTTGAATAGATACATTCTAGAGTACATTGTAACTACCTATTCATGTCCTGAAGAATCCAAGTTCCAGTTCCTCAAAGAACTACATGGCTGTTACATTAGACATTTTTCTTTAAAAATCAAGAAGTTATTTATTGAATATGGACTTGAGACTATACTGATGGAGAGATAAATCCATTTTTGCATGAGCTACACATTTGGAAGGGGAGTAAAGAAGAGTTGGTAAAAGATTGTGGGTTCAAAATAGTGACCAGTCAGAGGGCAATATAAAAGTGGATACATGATGAAGCTCATAGGATTAAGCAGTGTGAGAAGAGACTGAGAGAACTCAAAAAGTGTTGTTAGGATCTGTATGGAAGTGAAAACACACAGAGAGGACCTAATCACTTTTGAACTGTTCACCATGCCACTTTTATCATATGAAAGAGTAACTAGTCGAATGATAGAAACTGAAGAACCAAGTCTAAACCAACTAAGCTCCCCAACTATAGTGCATGCTCAATATTTTAAATTAGATGACATATATATACATAATTGGGATACATATAGTGTATAATCAGAGATTGAACTTGTAAGGGGTATTAGAAATGATCCAATTGGCACTCATATAGATTTAATGCTTTCCTTCCCTCTTCAAGAGAATTTCATGGCATAATTTGGGATGCCTAAAGGACTTAGCCTTCAAGGTGGATTGAGTACATGACCAAATTTGATTAATCAACCAACTATCAAACCTCACATCATCAACATTATTGTTGGATGTGTCGAAGGCATACTAGGTGGTGGTATAGGAGGAAGTAGACATTCCCCTCAAGTGATAGGATCTGGAGGTTATCAACAACCACTAGTTCAAGCACCTCAACTGAATATAGTATATTAAAAAATAACACTCCAATTACTTGAATATTGAGGTGTTGAAAATGCAATAGAACATGTCCATAAGTGTGAACTCATTTGGAGGGTGCAAGGTATCAATTCTTCTGAGAGAAAAGCCACCCAATTCGTAACTACACTATTATAATGAATGCATAAATGGTATATAAATTTCAACCCTCAATAAGTAGTGGTTAACTATGATCAACTTAAAACAGCATTCCTTTATAAATTTTATATTCTTGAATTTTAACAACAAAGCATAGCCGCATTGAAGGACATAAAGCAAAAACCTAATAAAAGTGTGTGAGAGTATGATGCAAGGTTCAAAACATTATTATTAAAATTATCATTTGAAATCAATGTTGCTCAGTATGCATAGTGGTTTATGGGAGGTTTGTTACTTTCATTTTGATGAACTATGTCTTAAAAGACCTTCACTAGTTCGTGCAAGGCTTTAGAAGCCACCCTTCATGCTGAAGTGGTTGGTAGTATTGATATTGGGATTAGTCATTTTATGAAAGCCTAGATAGCTTCAATGGCATCATAACTCAAGAAGTTAACTTTAAACAATGCACATGATACTTTTAGTGGCCTTTGGTGCACTGATTATGAGTTTGAAGGACACACCCAAAGTAACTACCCACATAAGAACATCCATGTTTTACTAAAGTAGTCATGTGAAATCTGCTATGAGGACCATTATGTACATTCTTGTCCTCTTTTACAATGAGCTACCTACTAAAAGGTGTTTTACTATTGAAAAATATGTGATGTTTACACCTATGATATTAATGATTATTGATTAAATAGTGACATCCATGAAGCATGTATGTGTGGCACGTGCCAAACTTTGATGGCCAACAATCAGGATAATGGTGGATATCATGGTCACAATAGATGAGGAGGTGGAGGAGGTAGTCATTTTTCACCCAAGATATGTTACAAATGTGGATCCCCAGACCATTATCAAAGAGATTGTTCAGTCTACCCTATATGTGCTTTTTATAAAAAGAACCACCATCTGGTAGAGTATCCTGACTTATACATGGCTATCACTTAGGATAGAAATGAAAAGGGTGTTGATATGATTCAAGTTTAGAAACCACATTGGCACACTCATTTAGGCACCCCAATAATTCATCAAGTGAATATTACCATGTGTAGTGGAGGATAATATCAGTCTACATCTAATCCTATTGAGAAGGTACAACATGAGGAGCCTCTAGCGAGGAAGTATCTTGATGCTTAGAAATAAAATGATGTGCTTTAGGACACTATGATGTTGGTATGAGATATCTAAGGATAAATTTAATTTCTCAAGGATAAATAATCAACATAACATGTTGATATGTAGAAGGTAGCAAAACCTTAAAATGAGATGCAAGATGACTTCTAGAAGCTTTACAAGCATATGCTGGATGAAAACATTATTCCCAAACTAAGAATTTGGATTAAAAATTAGATATAAGCACCAATCAACGCTTAACCTCTAGTGACTCAGTAGACCAAGGATCATCGATTGAATTATGCTTGGTGATAAGATACCCCTGTTCCTCTTACACCTCCAGAAGATAAAGAGATACTAGTAAATGTTGCCATTAATGGTTGGGTAATTTGGGACATCTTACTTGACACTGGTACTGAAGTCAATGTCCTCACAAAAGAATCATGCCATAAAATGCTAGTCTAACACTATAACCTTCCATGCATGTACTATTAATGGCAAATAAAACTTGTATTCTACCAATTGGAGTCCTCAAGAATGCAAAAATTGATATACTTGGAGTACCCTTCAAAGCTGATTTTAAGGTTCTTGAGTTAGCGAAGGCTGATGACTTTCTAGATCTATTAGGGAAACCTTGGAGTTATGAAAACAATGTAGATTTAAGTTTCAAAAATCACTACATTAATTTTGAGAATATTGACCAGTACATTGTTATTCCTCTTGATCAAACACATGAGCCCCCACACATTGACCCTATTAATGTGGAATAGGATATAATACACATTTATAATGTCACTACTAGGGATGATGAGCAACATGATCCTACTCCTGATGGCATCCTCCAATGGATGGATACTCAGTCCCTTTCTGACACTACACACAATGCTTGTAATTATTGGGTGCATAGCAATTATGACCTCACTGAAAGAGTGTGTAATGCCATTAGAAGTTAGGAGACCATTATGCACCAACACCATAAACATCATAGGTTCATATACCTTATTAATAGATAAGTCATGAGGGGACCAATGAGAGATGCACCTTTAGAGAGACTTGATGAGGCTCCATGCTTCCATGGATAAATGAAAGTTTGTGACTTTGTCTAGTGTTTTGAGGAATTTTATCACACTAACATTGATCTATTCGATCCTTGGTTCACCTCTTTGATGGTATAGTTACAAGATGGTGGCAAACCCATCATGATTGACACTTACAATAGGACCAAGTACACTCTATCTTGCATCACTAATTCCATCACGATAACAAAGTCAAGGGAACAATCATGTATAGTGAAGTACTAACACCTGAACCCCATATAGAAGCTTGCAAGAGAATGTGGAGAGATGAAGAGTCTTACTTACCAGAGTACTTATGGGTGCATGCATTCTATGTAACTTTATGCACTTGGGCACAAACATGGTATGTTCATGAAGAACAACACATGGGTACTCAATTTTGGCATCTCTTGAAGGATAATATGAAATCAACACTATCTTATTCTTCTCCAAGGATGGATTTGTGCCTCACTCTCTAGGACATATGTGAAGCTATTATTGGTGACCCTAGTCCCATTGAAGATCACATGAGAAGTATTCATCATGTCCTTAAATAATTTATACTTCTCCTCAATGAACCATTGGCATAATTTGTTCTTACATTGGAACCAGTCTTTGATCAAGATCGATGCGAAGAAATACATCTCAAAATATAGAAGCTAGTGTTTTAAGTGGAAGAAGGTAAAGGATCCAATCCACTTGAACCTTTATCAAACCATTTGGATGCCCCTATGAATTATGGCACATGAACTATTCATGATACTAGTATTGATACAGATAACCCCTACTTCACTCCAATTCAAACTATCTAACATAACATTGGCATGGAGCAAGAACCAAAAATGGTTACTGTAGGCAATTATTGGATTAACACTAAAATTTTAAAGATATTCAAGTTATTAAAAGAATACCAAGGTGTCTTTTTGAGAAGCTAAAGTGAGATGAAAGGAGTTCATCCATCCCTGGGAAAAATGAATATTAAGTTGGTTGACGATGCTCGCCCAATCAAGAAAAGGCCATATAGAATGAATCATAATATATGAGCACGTGTCAAAGAGGAATTTGACAATATGTTATGCACTAGAGTAATCACCCCCATTAATGAATCTAAATGGGTTAGTCTTATGATTATTAGTATAAATAAAGATGGATGCATTTGTAGTTGCATGGATTACCAAGTACTTAATCATCCTATGTCATTGATCCATTCCCAATACCATTCACAAAATAAATCCTTGAAGATGTTGCTAGATGTGAGGTATATACTTTCAAAGATGGATTCTTAGGATACCATCAAGCCTCGATAGTTGAAGAGAACCAATCAAAGATTTCATTTTGGCACTGAATAAGGATCCTTTGCATATACTATCATGCCCTTTGGGTTGAAGAATGCATCAGTTATGTTTTCATGATAGTTGTTGAAGCCTTTAAGGATTTCATCCATAAGTTTCTTCAAGTCTACTTGGATGATTAGACAATCTATGGCTTGGTCAAGGACCATTACTCTAACCTAAGGCTTATGGTTGAGCACTATCAAGTCTTATAAATATCACTGAACTTAAAGAAGTGCCTATTTGCTACACCTTTTAGTGTGCTCTTATAAGACATTATTTGTAAAGATAGACTTTTGGTAGACCCAGAAAAGGTATCCATTATTCTTCAACTCCCAACACCCAAGTTTCAGCATGAGGTTTGTGCCTTTCTAAAACATATAGGTTACTATAGAAAATTCATCCATAGATATGCAAATATTGTCGTGCCCTTGGAGGAACATTTAAATCATAATGGACATTTTATATGGACTTGTTCTTGTCAAGAAGCATTTGAAACTTTAAAGGATAAGATAGTGACTGTTCCATTACTCCAATTTCTTGATTGGATAAGACCATTTCACGTCCATTTTAATGCATATAGAATGGTAGTTGGTGTAATTATTACATAACTAGGGGAAGGTAACTTTGATCATCCAATCTACTTTGCTAGTAGAAAACTCACTCCAAGTGAGAGGAATTACACCACATAGATCATGAAGCATTATCGATAGTCTATGCTCTGTTGAAGTTCCAACAATACTTATTGTTAACACCCTTTGTATTCTATATAGATCATGAGGCCTTGAATTACTTAGTAAACAAACCTATGCTACATGGATAAATCTACCACTAAATAGTGTTAGTCTAGGAGTTTCAATTTTCCATCATGGTCAAACTTGGAAAAGCCAATTTTGGACCTGATAATCTATCCCAAATTAAGTCTGGAGAGCCATTGTGTTCTATTAAAGATGACTTACCTAATGTTCAATTCTTTCATGTTACTTGTGTACTTGAGGATTTGGAAGATATTATTTCCTTTTTAACCACTAGCTTAGTTCCCAACTATTTTATGCCTCAAGCCAAGAAATAACTTGTGATTCATGCCACACCTTTTCAACTCATAGGAGGAGATCTTTACAAGCTTGGCCATGATGAGGTTCTTCAAAATTATGTTATGAAACATGAGCATTCTAAGGTATTATAAGCAGTTCATGAAGGTATTGCTGAAGGACACTATGCTAGAGAGATTACCATGCACAAAGTTCTATTGGTTAGATTATGGTGGCCTACTCTTTTTCAAGATGCTAAGGTATATGTAAGGCAATGTGACATATGCCGTGCGTAGGGAAAGCAAACCAATGAGATGTCATGCCTCCATGACCAATTCCCTCTCAGGAACCATTCGAGAAATGGGCCATTGATTTTATTGGCCCCATCACTCCAGTTGGATGACGAACGGGTTCCTAGTATATCATCACAATAACTAACTACCTCACGCACTAGGATAAAGCTATGCCAATAAGAGATTGTACATCTACCACTATTATGTGTTTCATTTGGGAGCATATAATAACTTGATTTGGATGTCCACTAAGTTTTAGTAGTGATCATGGCACCCATTTCCTAAATAAAACTATTCACATCTTACTAGATGAATTCATGATTACACACCATAAAATAATGTCATATTACCCTCAAGCCAATGATACTACCGAGGCCTTCAACAATATCCTAGGCACCACATTAAAAAATATTTTAAATATTGGATGAACTAATTAGAATGATAGGATATCTATGGTACTATGGGCTTATTGAATAAATTACAAGTGCCTGAACAAAAACACCTCATTTAATTTAGTATATGACAAAGAGGCGATCCTTCTAGTTGAATTTTTGGTGCCATCTCTTCGCATTACATGTGTAGGAAAAATGGATGAGGATTCATCCTTAAAATCATGCCTATATACTATGTTACAACTTGACAAACCATGTTTCCTTTCTCATTAGAGTCAGGATGTGGAAAATCACAAATAGAAAGCATGGCATGACCATCACATAAAGCACAAAACATTTTCCCCAGGAATGAAGGTATTGCTATATGACTCCAAGTTCACGTGCCATTTTGGAAAACTTCAAATTCATTGGGATGGTCCTTTTGTCATTCATAACATTTGGCCTACCAGAGCTTGTCGATTACAAAGATTGGGTAACAAGTTACTTCCTTGGCATTATAATGGTAGTTGATTTCAACCATATTTCACTTTTAAGTAGTTAAAATATCTTAAAACAATAAAGCTTATGCCATTAGCTTAGGATTTCCTATTATTTTTAATAAAAGTACTCCCTTTGTTGTGTGCAACATTTTTTAATGTAATTGTCTTTAAGTTTGTAATTATATTTTTGTGAAGGACCATGACTCAATTTTAGTATGGGGTGAGAGATCTAAATTCATAGTTAAAGATAGGTGCTCACTAAGGCACACAAGGTATTTACGGCATGCAAGGTACTCAGGGCATGAAATTTGTTTAGGGCACACAAAATATATAGCCTAAGGATAGGGTGTGCCCTCCATTACTTTAAATTTTTAAAGACACAACTATCTTCCACACCAAGAAAAATATGAGACACAATTGTCTTCCACTTCAAAGAAAGGCACATGATGAGATGTACCATTAATGCAGAAAAGGATAGTAATTATGAGAAATGTATCAATGGCATGACATGATAATACTGTTAAATGCAATAATTACAAGAAGCAATGGCTAAAGAGTGGTGGTCATTGGAAAATCCATTAATGATGAGAAGTGATGGATGAGATGAAAGGGGATAGTAAATGTAGACCACCCTCTTGAGCCTATAAATAGACAATTTAGCTCATTTTTATGTTTTAAATTTACATTTATTTGAAATTACAAGAGCCAAGAGTTGAAAACAAAGAAAATACCAAAACCAAAAATAAAGAAAATACCATAGCTGAGATTGAAGAGAGCAAGATCAATTTTAAAGCTAGAATACAGAACATCATGAGTTGATACATAGGTATTGAGGCAAGTGTCAATCCACACAAACAAGGCACAGGGGAACTCTGAGACATGGCCATGATAGGGAAAGAATATAGGTTGCAGGTTGTAGAAGTCCATCATTAGAGGGCACTTAAGCTTAAAAAGCCGAAGTCATCGACTAGAATCACGTATTCATTTGGTAATGTTGGACAACCACATATTAACCTTTGGGCTCCTCAGAGGGTGATGTGGCCTAACAAAAGGCCCTAAGGATAGATCCATTACCTATGATACCAAAGGAAGAGGAGGTACTTGAAGGAGAGATAGTTTTTTTTAGAGAAGAGACACCAGAGGAGTAAACACAATGTGTGGAAAGGGGAGAAATAAGTATTTCATGACAATCCAAGAAGACTCAATCATCTCCACCCCTGCCTCTAATGATTGAGGAAATGTAGTATATTGAATCATTGTTACACATAGAGAACTGGTCTCTAAGGTGCCCTCTTGCATGTTTTCAACTACAACCATCAACAACCTAAGAATGAGGTTGAATTACATAATGATTATATATTCAAGCACCAAAACACCAAGAACTAGTTGGTGTATGATCTTAATATCTTCAATGTGCTAGACACTGTGGGGTTATTCTAACTTTTCAATTTGCCTTACTTTGGAAAACCCATGGAGGTAGTCAAGTTCCTTATTTTGTGCATCCATGAGGACTATCTCTATTTTATTAGGCATAGTATTAAGATCATGCTCGAGAGGATAAGCAAGGTATTGGCACTACAATATTCAAGGTTGGATGTGGTCGATGACTTAATAGAGACTGATGAGGTCCAAAAGACATTCATGGTGTTGATGTACTAGAAGCAGGGCCATGCCATGCATATAAATAACCTATAGGATCCTACCCTTTAGGTTATGGCATGAATCATCATGACCAAAATTGATGGGACTGATCATTGGAAGGAGGTTGACATGGCTCACCTTTACATCACCCACAATGTCACTCAAGGCTTAAAATGTAATTGAGCTATGTATTTTAGCCAAAAAATTATTGAGGATGCATAGAAGACCCTTCAGATACCCAGCCATAGGTTTCCATGGGGATTGTTTCTTATTTTGATGGTATTTTATGAGATCGGTGTACTAGACTACAACTAGAGAGTGTTGAAGTGGGCATACCCACCCAAGAATAGGTCCCGTACTGAGCACTATAAGGCATTCACATGCCCAAGGCACATCACCCCCTCTTATAAAATAAATATGAAGTATTGGTTCGATTGCATGAAGGAGGTGTTCAGGAATAAATGGCACATCCTAAAGGATTTACCCCCTTAGTTGTTAAGAAAGCATAATTTACAATAAAGCATCACTTCTATCTCATGTGCATCAGAATGATCCCTTCTAGATAACTCTCTGCATGGTTAAAGTTATCATATGCCTTTTTGACATAGTACTTTGTTGACTTCGTAAACTATATCTATGATGCACAACCTATTACCTTAGAGGTGGAAAATATTAATTTCAAGATTCATGCCCTCTGTAAGATGTATGCCTATCTAGGTAAGAAGGCATGTAGGGGGAAGAAGGAGATGAACCTAATAGATATAAAGTTTAAGAAAATATTGGTGGGAGAGTAGGTACATAATTTATTTTATATGTTGTAACCCAAAAAGGACTCTAAGGGCTCAAAACACAAGGAAAAGCTCTCACCAGCACCTCCATTAAAGAAGAATAAGTGAGAGATGAGCATGATGTTGGTGCAAGTGGTCAACATGATCCATAAAAGTGGTAGAATACTACCTAGGCACCACAACCAAACCCCTCACTACCTAGACCCTCACCTCCCCAACCATCTCCATCGTGCCCTTCTTCACCTCACCCTTCTCTACCTCACCCTTCTCTACCTTTCCCTTCTCAACCTCACCCTTATCCTCCTTGACCTTCGCTACCCAAATATCCACTACCACAAGTTACTCTACCCACACCTTATCCTCCACATATTCCTCCAACACCACCTTTACCCCCTAAAATAACTTTGCAGCCATCTTCCTCAAAAGTTTTTTCATCAAGAACAACATATCAATCAGCCATAGAGTAAACACCCAAGCAAGAAGTCTTTATAGTCTAGATGGAAGCATTAAAATCCAATTTTGAGAAGATACCCTCCTTGATGCAAGAGGAGGCCACCTCTGATAACTTGCCACTTGACATTAAGCACCTTTATGGCAAAGAGGAGGATGGTGAAGAATATTAAATGAATTGAATGGCCATTGGTAGCACTTCCTTATCTATTTATGCATAGGTATAGGTCTTGGAATGTGACCCAAATAAAGGGAAGGAGCTAGTCGAATCCATTGAAGAGCCTACTATTGATGCATCTATCAATCTGCATAATCGTTATCAAATGGGCATCCTTAACAGGATGTCATATCTATGGACACATTTCATTCCCCACGATTTAACCCTGGAGATAAGGAAGTAAGTGTCCTTTTTATTGGACATGCATAGTTAGGAGCATGCCTTTGAGCTCCCCCAAGATAACCTTTCTTTAGGTCATGATGCTCATGTGTTGTGCAAACCACTATGGGTGGATCCCCAAAAGATTACCCCTTTGTAAGCTAGTGCAACGTTCTTAAAGATGGCCTTGGATGTCATTCACCAGAATATTTTTTTGGATTCTAATGCATGTAGTGTAGAGAAAAAACATACCCAGGTGGTGGGTATGTATAATAAGGAAGTTGTCTCCAAGAAGGCACTTGTTGAAGAAGTGGCTACTTTGAAGCAATAGGTAAAGGAGGCCACGAAAGTGAAAGTTAAAACATTAAATTTATGTAAGATAATTTTTAGATAGGATCCAACATCGGTGGATGGATTACCTCTCGATGGGGATGCCATAGATAAAATAAAAACCTTGGTGAACCTCTTATTGAAGTGTTGTAAGGAGTAGCCCACATCAAGAAATAAGGGATTAAAGATAGAGAACTAATTTATCGAGGTAGTTGAATTATACAAGCACACCCTAGAGAGATTTGGGGAAGTCATCCCCATATTGGATGGAATTTTTTAACAGTTGGTGCACCCAAATAATATCTTGGAGGCTCAGTTCCAAGCAGAAGAAACCCAGAGGCAACAGATGGTTGATGTTGTACTCTTAATATGGGATTCTATTGAGCTCTCTAAAGCATTCAAGGATGTGGAGATGATGGAGTAAAATATCAATACACATCGTCAATAATTGAATTCTAGTTTTTTATCCCTCTGAGGATAGGTTATAGAAGAGGTATCAACACTTGAAGGTATCTAGAAGGATGCCAACATGTCCCTAGACAAATTGGTCAAGAAGGCTAATGAAGCATCTAGCCAACCTGAGGAGATGAAGAAATCCAATGAGGGCATTGAGGTAATAACTACCAAGTTTCTCACCACATTATCACATTGGAACATTGTCAAGAAGCAGATCGATCAGATAGGGCCTAAATTTTTGGTGGAGGTCACCAATGATCCTTAGTCTAAGATGGACTAAGAGCATACTGTGGGGTAATTTTGGTCCCTAAATTTTGGCCAAGTGTTTTAAATTTTTGGCACATAATCAGTACGACATAAAATAAGCCTATAATGAAAGACTATGGCATGGAAACACCATGGTGTGGAACTTGCAGGGCACAAAATCATAGAAGCACCAACACGAGAGGACCTAGTCAAAAGAAAATTAGTCATGAGGAACCTGAGAGCATAAGACTCAAAATAATAGAATAATAATTGGGGAGCATATGGGAAAATGGAGTGGTTAAGGAGTGATTCATAAGGGTCACCCAGACCTTATACATTAGAAGTTTTGCACCAGCCCGCAAGGAAATGGACATATGGCAGCAAGGATCTAGCATAAAGTGAGTATATAGGGGGCACAAAGGCCTAGGTCTTTAGGATAATTTAGTGATAAAGTGCCACAAATCCTATTTTTTTTAGAGTTTTTTGGTTAATTAATCATGTCATTAATGTTATAAATTCTTAGTCAGGGATAAACAAGCATCAATTCCCCTGTTGTAAAGCACTAAGATGATGGATTTTTCTTGATAGTACTTTGTTGAAGCTTAATATATGAGTTACATATATTATAAACATTATTGTGTTCATGTTCAGATGAATGGGTAAGTTGTATATCTATGATATGTTGAGTTGAGAATTTAGTGATTGGAACTTAGTATGAAATCTAAACTAATCTTTTCTTTTTCTAAGTAACAACTATGAACTACAATATCATTAATCTACGTAATTATGGTGATCAAGCTTAGTACTTCAAGGATCAAAGTATTTTATCTTTGCATTTATATAGTATCTATTTAAATACATGTTTAACATAAATAATATGACTAATTTAATGTTACTATGTAACAAAACCTATGGGAACTAGGCTCTAGCTGCACGCTTTGGGTGAGCATGCAAGATCACAGTTTTACGTGAAAGGGACAGTGCATTGGCTCATTGGGATACAATTTAGCACCAAAGTTATAATAATAATAAAAACCCAACACAACATGATGTGGAATTGATACCCACACACTTGTTGAGTTGTGGAGCTAAAAGCTTCACTGTTGAGCTAATGTGGAGGTTGTTGGGCTTACACAGTAATCGACATCGGTCCAATAGTAACCAACATCGGTGTAATCGATCAGAACCAACTGACATCAGTTAGGGGTCAACCGACAACGGTCATCTTCAGACCAACACTGACTTCTGTGCATTTCCAGGCATTTCCAGAATTAGAATTGCTATTTTTATGAGAACAATTAGTTTGCATGTAAAGACTAAAATTAGTCTTGAGTCTATTTTTCTAATTATTGTTTGCTTTCAATTCTATTTAAGAGACCCATGGGGCAGGATTGTAATCAGTGTGCAAGATTAAGAAGATCTGTAGGACAATTTAGTAATTGAGTTGATTGTAATTGATTGAGAGAGAGAGAGAGAACTCTTGAAGGAGAATTACTGTACATCTGAGAGGTGTGAGGAGAGATATTTCTTCATTGTATTTCCTTTTGGAAGAGTTTAATATAGATTGGTTGTTTCTTGTATCTCCTATTATTTGATGTTTCTAATTTTTAGTTACTTATTACTTCTGGTTTTAATTCCATGTTTAGTTACTTATACAAAAGTAATCAATTGTACTCTAAGGTCTTAACAAGTGGTATCAGAGCTATGTGTATACACAAACAACTGGTATCCGAGTGTGTTAGTGTTTGTTGATTACATAATTCACTCATAGGGGTTTCTGATTGAGTGAGAGCAAAGCAATGGCAGAAGAAAGTAAACTAAAAATAGAGAAATTTAATGGTAAGAATTATCAATTATGGAGGATGCAGATTGAAGATTATTTGTATCAGAAAGATTTGTATTTACCATTGGGTGGGGTTTCAAAGAAGCCCACAGATATGAAAGATGAAGAATGGAATTTTCTTGATAGAAAGGCTCTTGGATCTATAAGGTTGAGCCTGGTAGCTTTTGTGTTTTCCAACTTAAGACAACGATAGAGTTAATGGATACTTTGGCAAATTTATATGAAAAACCCTCAGCTTCGAATAAGGTATATCTTATGAAGTAATTATTTAATTTGAAAATGCAGGAAGGTGGATCTGTATCTAGTCATATTAATGATTTCCATACAATAGTAAATCAGTTAAATTCAGTCAAAATAGTTTTTGATGATGAAATTAAGGCTCTCTTAATCTTATGCTCTTTACCTGAAAGTTGGCATAGTTTGGTAATGGCAGCTAGTAATACTACATCTGCTTCAATTATCTTGAAAGTTGATGATGTTTTTAGTGTAATCTTGAATGAATAAATTTGCAAGAAAAGCACAGGGAAAACATTAGGTAATGCTTTAAGTATTGAAAGCAAGGGAAGGCAAAGAGAGAAGGGCAAGCAAGGGAAATCAAGGTCAAAGATGGGAAGTAGATCCAAATCTAGAAATGGAAGAATAACCTGCTGGGATTGTGGAAAGAAAGGGCATGCAAAGAAAGATTGTTGGTTGAAGGATAACAAAGAAAATCAGCATGAAGGTAATAAAGAAACAAAAGTTGTAGGTATTGTTGCAGAAGATGCTCTTATATTTTCTTTGGATAATAAAGTAGAATCATGGTTTTAGATTCTGGTGCCTCTTTCCATGCAACCCCAAATAGAGAATTTTTCAATGATTATGTCCATGGAGATTTTGGAAAAGTTTATTTAGGGGATCATGAGCCTTGTAATATTGTTGGCAAAGGAAAAGTGTAGCTGAAATTGCAAAATGGTAACACATGGGTGTTGAAGGATGTCATGCATGTACCCATTCTGAAGAGGAATCTAATTTTTGCAAGAAAGTTGGGTGATGAGGGTTTCACAGTAACTCTCATAGCTGAATCTTGGAAAGTTACCAAGGGTGCACTTGTATTAGCAAAAGGTAAGAGAGTAGGTACACTTTATCTATCTACTTGTATTACTAATTATTCTCCTTCTGTTTTATCTACTTCAGATGCAGATGCAATGTTGTGGCACTGTAGGCTTGGTCACATGAGTGAGAAGGGAATGAATGTTCTTAAGTCAAAAGGTAAGCTTTCAAATTTGAAAAGCATTAATCTAGATTTTTGTGAGCATTGTATTTTTGGAAAACATAAGAAAGTGAAGTTTCTCAAAATTGGGTCAACAAAGAAGAAGCACAAGTTAGAGCTTGTTCACACAGATGTGTGGGGACCAACTCAGGTAGCTTCTATTGGAGGATCATAGTATTATGTTTATTTCATTGATGATGCTACAATAAAGGTATGGGTTTATTGCATAAAGAAGAAATCTAATGTTTTTGACACATTTAAGAAATGGAAAGATTTGGTTGAGAATGAAACAGATTTGAGATTGAAGTGCCTTAGATCTAACAATGGTGGTGAGTACTAGAGCAATAAATTCAACAGTTACTATTTTATGAGTGGAATATGTAGGGAAAGGATGGTTCCAAGAACACCTCAGCAAAATGGAGTTGCTGAAAGGATGAATAAAACAATAATGGAGCGTGCACGGAGTATGAGGTTGCATGTTGGTTTGCCTTTATAGTTTTGGGCAGAAGCTATAGATACTATGGTCTACCTGATTAACAGAAGACCTTTTACTGCACTGGATGGTGGAATTCCAGAAGAGGCTTGGATAGGTAAAAAGGTAGATCTTTCATTTCTCAAAGTTTTTGTTTTGAAGCTTTTGTGCACATTGATAAAGAAAATAGAAAGAAGTTGGATGCTAAATCTATGTGGTGCACTTTCATTGGTTATAGTTTTGGAGATTTTAGATTCCAGTTGTAGAATTTAGAAACTAATAAAATTATTAGAAGCTGTGATGTAGTTTTCAATGAAAAGGTGATGTACAGTGATCAGCTCAAGAGGCTGAATAATTTTGAGCAGGGCAATCTTGATTTGGAAGAGGTTATGATCCAAAATGAGTTCGTGGGTAAAAATCATCACTCACAAAAAAACACAGAGACCGACGTCGGTCAGGTGGAAATCAATGTCAGTCAGGTAGAGACCGATGTCAGTCAGGTGAAAATTGACGTTGGTTAGGTGGAATTGACATCGATCAGGTGCAGACTGACATCGATCAGAGATGACCAAGATCAATCACTGTCAGAAGGAAATTTGGGTGGATAGCAAGCTGTAAATGAGTCTCAAACACCCATAAGAAGGTCTAAAAGGGTAAGTAAACCTCCAATTCATTATTTCCCTTCTTTATACTACTTGTTGCTCACTGATAGTGGAGAACTATAAATTTTTGATGAGGCAATGCAGGTAGAATCCAGGAAATAGTGGGAGCATGGCATGAATGAGAAAATTGATTCCTTGGAAGAGAACCATACGTGGGATTTGGTTGAGTTTCCAGCCAAAAATATAGCACTGAAAAAAAATGGGTATACAGGTTAAAGGAAGAAGAGAATGGACAAAGGAGACATAAGGCCAGGTTGAAGAAAAGCTTATATGGTCTTAAGCAAGATCCAAGACAATGGTATTTGAGGTTTGATAGGTTTATGACAGAGCATGGCTTTAGTAAATGTCAATCTGACCATTGTGTTTATTTTAAAAGATTGGATAATGGTAGTTATATTATCCTATTACTGTATGTAGATGATATACTTGTTGCAGGTTCACACATGCAGGAAATTACTAAGCTTAAGGTAAAATTAGCTCACACATTTTCCATGAAGGATTTAGGAGCAACAAAGAAAATTCTTTGGCATGAGTATTAAGAGATACAAGAAAAATCATAGTTTGATTTTGTCTCAAGAGAATTATGTGAATAAGGTGTTAGAGAGGTTCAATATGCAGGATGCAAAACTGGTAAGCACACCTATGAATGGACACTTCAAGTTGAGCAAAGAACAGTGTACTAAATCACATGATGAGGTTGAGTACATGAGTAGAGTTCCATATGCTTCAGCAGTTGGGAGTTTGATGTATGCAATGGTATGTACTAGACCAGATATTGCCCAAGTAGTGGGAGTTGTCAACAAGTTTATGGCCAATCCAAGAAAGGAACACTGGAAAGCAGTTCAATGGATTCTCAGATATCTGAGAGGGACCAACAGTAGGCATTTATGTTATGGAGGGTCAAACACTTCTCTACATGGGTATGTAGATTCGGATATGGCAGGTGACTTGGATGGTAGGAGAAGCACCACAGGATATGTATTCACTATTGGTGGAATGGTGGTTAGCTGGATTTTAAAGTTGCAGAAGGTTGTTGCCTTGTGTACTATAGAGGCAGAATACATTGCAGTCACAGAGGCTAGCAAAGAAATGATTTGGATGACTCAGTTCATGGAAGAGTTGGGAAAGGAGCAAGAGAGTTGCAGATTGTACAGTGATAATCAAAGTGAAAATCATTTGGCAAAGAATTCAGCCTTTCATTCAAGAACCAAACATATACAACTTAGGTACCACTTCATTAGATAGGTGTTGGAGGATGGACAGTTGAAGCTGGAAAAGATCCATATGGATAAGAACCCTACTGATATGTTAACAAAGCTGGTAACAAAGGAGAAGTTGAATCTTCATTCAAATTTTGTTGGTCTTCAAGATTGAACTTGAAGAGGGAGAAATAAGCCAGAGATGTTTAGAGGATGTTGCTATACAGGTACAGGTGCAACTATTTATCTCCAAGTGGGAGATTGTTGAGTTGTGGAGCTAAAAGCTTCACTGTTGAGCTAATGTGGAGGTTGCTAGGCTTACACAATAACTGGCATCGGTCACACAGTAATTGACATTGGTGGAATCAGTCAGAACCAATCGACATCGGTTAGGGGTTAGCTGACATTGGTCATCTTCAGACTGACATCGATTTTTGTGCATTTTCAGGCATTTCCAGAATTAGAATTGCTAATTTTAGGAGAACAGTTAGTTTGCATGTAAAGACTAAAATTAGTCTTGATTCTATTTTTCTAATTATTGTTTGCTTTCAATTCTATTTAAGAGACCCATGGGGCAGTATTGTAATCAGTGTGCAAGATCAAGAAGATCTATAGAACAATTTAGTAATTGAGTTGATTGTAATTGATTGATTGAGAGAGAGAACTCTTGAAGGAGAATTACTGTACATCTGAGAGGTGTGAGGAGAGAGATTTCTTCATTGTATTTCCTTTTGGAAGAGTTTAATATAGATTAGTTGTTTCTCGTATCTCTTATTATTTACTATTTCTAATTTCTAGTTACTTATTACTTCTGGTTTCAATTCCATGTTTAGTTGCTTATACAAAAGTAATCAATTGTACTCTAAGGTCCTAACAACACTTTCCATAGTCTTAGGGGGATATTGACCATGGATTCACCACCCTGCACTAATCCACACTCTATGTTCTAGAGAAATATAAATATCAAACATAGTTATTATTCGGCTAAGTGGTTGACCCCATATAGGTATTTTATGAAGGAGAAGATTTAATTCTCTAAACAAAGCATCAAAAAACACCTTATATAGTCTTGGGTCCCATCGTACCTTATGTATATCAGGGAAGCCCTTAGAGAGCTAGTATAACCTAGCATAGGACCATCAACCATAATAATTATCGAAGTTAGTATCAACTCCCAAGGGACTACCATGTGGAGATGGGGTTGAGAGGGTTATGGACATTCTGTAATGAGTCACTGGACTATAGCCTCACCTATAAAGCTATTAGATGGTGCATTTGTCAAGTTACACACCCATGAGTTTACTAATCTTAGGAGTGTGGTCTACCTACTTTGGTGTGTGACATGCTAGGCTAGTGTTATTTGTGATCCGAGTCAAAAATTTTCCCAAACCTATACATGACTATCTAGGATTTTTATATCATCATCTTGTTTATCATTTTCATCGTGTACATTCTTAGTCTTCTTGTACATGTTTATCCACCTTAATTGTTGCCATAATCTTGTATAGTCTTATCTATCTTATACATCCTATCATCTCATCTCAAACATATCCTAATCTAATTTTATCTTGGCATCCTCTTATCTAGGACACCCTTATCTTATCATAGTATTTCATCCTCACCTAGTCTTACCTTATTTAAATCAATCCAACTTCATTGTGTCATACAACACATATAGTTGGCTTTTTAGGTCACACATTTGTCCAAACCATATCTACATCATTGATCTTACCCCCAATCATTGTTGCATCACATTTACCCTTCATCACATAACCTTATATCCATCCCATCTTGAGCAAATCATTCTAAGGCTTGAGTTAGTCCTGTTGGCATTCTAGATTTTCACCCTAGCTAAGCAAAAGATTGTTCAAGTATTTTACTCAAATCTAGTCCAACATGGGACTACCCCTAGGTTGTGGGTTACCTATCATAGAGACCTTTGAGAAGGTCGGCTTCCTTCTAGATCTATCACCTAAACTAAAATTTGACTAGGAAAAGGGAGAGAGAAATGGGTAACAAAGCATGAGAACATGTAAAGGAGGTGAGGCACCAATAATGTGATTGTTCATCCACTCTATTAAACTTCTAACAAACACTAATGAGATCAGATCTATAACTCCAAATAGTTGTTTATGCATTAGTATTTCATACAAATTTTAACCAAATGATCAAAACCTAAGGGAAGTGATGGAGAGGCCTGATTCAAAGCACTAACCAATCAATTTATCCACTTGTTAGTTTTAATCAAATGACATTTGACACTAAACATGACTTTAAAAATGGTATAATCTAGTAGCTAGGTGAGATCAGGATTTGACAAGGGAGAGATTTCTACCACATATGCAAATCAATATGACATTAACACACTATACCAAAATAATAAGATCTAAAAAAGAGTCCTTTATTTAGTTCAAGAGATTACAAAGATCAAATCTAAGTAGAGTCCAATCATGCCCAAGAGAGGGATTTCTAAGTTGTTTTCAAGGCTTAAAAGCCTATCGTTATAGAAAAGGGGATGAGAGAGAGAAGGAATTGTGCATTGGAAAAGGCCCAACTACTTTTGATGGATCAGCACAAATTTGAGGATATTAACTCATGACCTTATCAAGAAGGCATGATTTCAAAGGCTTTGCAAAAGATTTTAATGCTCTATGATCCTTATCCATCCACTTGGTGTCTTCTTAGAACTCTATGATATCATCTAATGATTTGCTAACAAGAATCATGTCTTAGAATTGGTATAATTATGCCACATTTGCTTTGGGTGGCCAATTGTATCTACTCATTGAAAATTGACCCTGATGATAGAATAAATAACTCCCTATGATCACATTTACATATGTATTAGTTAAAACTTAAACCTAGATTCATTTTATAAATAGAAAACCAATCTTAGATCATTGGTTTGCACACGGTCATAATATTCATGGAAAACTTACAAACTGTCTTGACTTTGCTTTGCAATCACTGGTCTATCTTCATCCTCTGTACTAGGCCCAAAAGACCTAATTTACCTATATGGGCTCCTATGGTACTACCTGGTCTCTGGAACGTGACCCTGGTTCAACCCTAGCTTGATTTAGATCTTGGCTCTTTAACATCTACTTTGCCTGGGTCCATTTTAATTTCTTCAACTTTCATCAAAAACATCTCAAGCTTGCCTTTGTTTATTGGTTGTCAATTGCCAACTCAAACTATTTCAATGGTGTCCAATTATCTCTATGCTTATTAGTTTTGTAGATCCTTTTGACTTATTGATCCTATTCACAGACGATTAGATCAAAATGTATGAATGCCTAAGAGTCTTCGATCTTTTTCCATGACCCACTGACTTGGGACTCTTGTCCTCTATGTATTCATCATCAAGATGCTCTGACCATTTTTTGACTTATCTCACTCCATCGATCTTGATGTACCATAAAATGCACTCCATTGATCTTTTAGGGACCTATTTGTCAGGATCTTGCTCCTCAATTAGAGCATATATGATTACCTCTTGTATTAACAACTAAACACGGAATTTAACCAGAATGATAAGTAACTAGAAATATGAAACAACACAGGAATATGAGAGACAATACACAATTGTATTAATAATCACTCAGAAGAAAATACAATAAAGAAGATGCCACTTCTTCTTCCACCTCAAAGGCTTGCCACACCTCAAGACCTTCTTCTCTCTCTCTCTCTCGGTCCCAATACACAACTCAAATACAAAATTGTTGTTCACCTCCACCAGTCAGTAACAATGCTGCCAGTACACCAAGTACACAACCATACTCCAAGTAGATCTCCTACTCTCTGCTATCACCTGCAAATCACCAGACCTTACTCACCATTGTAGATCTCCAAAAGAAGCCATGCACACCTGCTGACCAAGATCATACATACACGAAGAACCCTTCTGATTCTCCAAACCAACACCCACACTTGGTACTGTGGCACTAGGAGGAACACACCATTGCTCTCCTCTCTCTGAAGGAGCTTATTTTTCTCTCATACTCTCTAGCACTAGATTACAATATAGCCCATGAATCTATTATATAGATCTCATGCATACAATAATTAGACTATCTTAATTAAAATAATTAGACACGTAACTCAAGACTATAATTAGCCTTTAACATGCAAACTAACCATCCAAAAATAGACTCTCTGGAATCCGCATGCAAACTACATGTTCACACATAGGTTGCCGACATCGGCTCCTCCTGACCGATGTCGACCAACTTGTAACCGATGTCGCTTGCTTCTTCACTGCTATCTGACTGACGTCGATTGATCAAACCAATGTCAGTTGCCCTGCAACTCATTTTGCAACTCTCTGTAACCTTTGCAACCTCCGTAACTCCTATTTGCATCCTGGTGAAGCTTTTAGCTCCACAACCTAACAATCTCCCACTTGGAGATAAACAGCTGCACCTGTACCTGTACTTATACACCATCTAATTTATTCCCTAGTTTGTATCCCTCTTCAAGATCAATCTTGAAGACCAACCACCACACAACCTATGATGCTACACCTGTCATCCAAGTACCCTACCACATCCAAACCTACAAACCCATGTAGTGAAGACCTTGACCCTGCATAACAAGAATCCCTGCTGCTAGTCCCTCTTAGATACCTGAGAATCCACCTTCCCCGAATTGGCTTCAAACTCTCTAACAACTCCCACTGCTTGGGAAAACTCAGGCCTATAGTAGGCCTTATGTGATTTCAAACCCTGTTCTAAGCTAAGCTTGAACTGTCCAGCCCTTGGTGTGCTTACCGATTCTGCATCCTGCAAATTGAACCCTGCCAACACCTTCTTCACATCAACTCCCACTGGAGACAAAATCTCCATGTCTCTTATGCCAAAGAATTTTGCTGCTCCAAATTCTTCATGACATACCTCTGAACTAACCTTACCTTTAGCTTAGCAAAACCCTGTATGTACAAACCTGCTAGCAAATCACCCACATACAGTAACAAAATAATGTTGTAATCATTATCCACTTGGTAAGTCAAACACAATAGTTACACTGACATTGACCGAAGCCCTGCTTTGTCATCCACCTGTCAAAACCTGTACCACTGTCTTGCAGCTTCCTCAAGACCATATACCTTGGCCTTCCATCTCACGTATCCATCCACTCTCTTCTTCAACTTGGGAATCCATCTATCTTTTAGTGCTTTCTTCTAACTGATAACTCCACCAACAAACTCCTGTTTGGTTCTTTTCCAAAGACTCACACTCCTCATCCATGCCAAGCTCCCACTATTTCTAGATTCTACCTGCATTACCTCTTCACATCTTCTTGGTTCTCGACCATCAGTAAGCAACTAGTAAGAAGGTGAACAACGAATATGAGGTCCACTTACCAGTTCAATCCTCCATATGGGCATTTGAGACTCCTTGACAACTGCTGTCTGCCCAACATTCGTCCCAGTGACCGATCTCAGCCATATCCCAATCTACACCCGATCGATGTCAATTTCCTACGACTGACCTTGTCTATTGACGTTGATTTCCTGATCGATGCCGGTGTACCTGTTGCTGACATCAGTTCCTATGTGACCGATGCCGGTACCTATGTTCACCTGTGAGTGATGACTTTTTACCTGCGAGCTCCTTTTGGATCAAACCCTTGTCCATATCAACACAGCCCTGCTCAGAATAATTTAGTCCCCTTAGCTGATCTCTATCCGTCATCTCCTCCATGAACACCAAGGCCTTCCAGTTCTTAAGTTTATCAAAGATATCTATCTTCTGCTTAAGAACATGCATTCCCCTCCTACATATATGACCAAGCCTACAAAACCACATCTATACAACAGAAGGTGAATCAGTAATATAATTAGATAGATAAAGGATACCTACTTTCTTACCACCATCCAATTCAAGTGCATCCGCTGTGAGAGTTACTGTGCATCTCCCATCACCCAACTTTCCTGAAGAAATTAGACTCATCTCTAAGACTAGTACCTACATGACCTTCTTCAACACCTGTGTGTTACCCGTCTGCAATTTTAGCTTCACTTCCCCTTCGTCAATAATCTGACAAGGCTCACCAACCCCTAAATAAATCTCTCCAAAGTCTCCAAAGACATACCCATGAAAAGATGCTCTATTTCAGGCTGCATGGAAAGAGGCAAAAGAATCTGTAAACCAAGATTCTACTTTATCCAGAACATCCTGTGCAACATCACCTGCAACATCTGCTTCTACAAGTTGATCTTCTACTGACCAACAATCTTCTTTTCCCTGCTCTTTCTTTCCATCAATCAGACCATTCGTGCTATTCAATTTCTCCATTCATAGCTTACTTTCTTCTACCATTGCTATACTCCCACTCAATCTGAAACCCCTGTGAGTGACCTATAATCAACAAACACTAACTAGATCTGAAACCACCTGTTAGTCAACCCAACCAAAAGCTCTGATACCAACTGTCAGGATCTTGCTCCTCAATTAGATCATATATGATTACCTCTTGTATTAGCAATTAAACACAGAATTTAACCAGAATGATAAGTAACTAGAAATATGAAACAACACAAGAATATGAGAGATAATACACAATTGTATTAATAATCACTCAAAAGAAAATACAATAAAGAAGATGCCACTTCTTCTTCCACCTCAAAGGCTTGCCACACCTTAAGACCTTCTTCCCTCTTTCTCTCGGTCCCAACACACAACTCAAATACAAAATTGTTGTTCACCTCCACCAGTCAGTAACAATGCTACCAGTACACCAAGTACACAACCGTACTCCAAGTAGATCTCCTGCTCTCTATTGTCACCTGTAAATCACCAGACCTTACTCACCATTGTAGATCTCCAAAAGAAGCCATGCACACCTGCTGACCAAGATCATACATACACAAAGAACCCTTCTGATTCTCCAAACCAGCACCCACACTAGGTACTGTGGCACTAGGAGGAACACACCATTGCTCTCCTCTCTCTGAAGGAGCTTATTTTGCTCTCTTACTCTCTAGCACTACATTACAATACAGCCCATGAGTCTATTATATAGATCTCATGCATACAATAATTAGACTATCTTAATTAGAATAATTAGACACACAACTAAAGACTATAATTAGCCTTTAACATGCAAACTAACAGTCCAAAAATAGACTCTCCAAAATTTGCATGCAAACTGCATGTTCACACACAGGTTACCGACGTTGGCTCCTCCTGACCGATGTCGACCAACTTGTAACCGACTTTGGTTGCTTCTTCACTGCTATCTGACTGACGTCGGTTGATCAGACCGACATCAGTTGCCCTGCAACTCATTCTGCAACTCTCTACAACCTCTGTAACTCCTCCTATTTGCATCCTGGTGAAGCTTTTAGCTCCACAACCTAACACTATTGACACTTTCAAGCTACCTCACTCTATTGGATTAAAGTGTACGATGCAACATGGACCATTGATATTAGACCTATTTCAAACTCCCAATGGCTACTTTATGATGCTTAAATTTGACAATGGTGTGAATGTCATTTGGCATCCGTGTGGACATATTTGACATCCTGTAGACTATCAAATCTAAGCATATATGGATTCTTGTATTGTCTTTAATTTGACTCTCATGCGACTATCATTCATTGTTTGATAAACTTTGACAATTTGTATCTTGAAATGCATGAATCATGAAGGGGCCAAATTTTTTAGAGATGTTCGTGACTTCAAAAGGAACAAACCTATTTGACCCATTGGTTGGGCGAGGCTTCTGAGTGAAGATAAAAAAATATACAATTTGACTAGTTCATTCATGCTCACATGATGTCTTGGTGTTGGTCTAGCTTATTTGGCTAAGTATGGGAAACTTAGTGAAAATGCTTGGGAGCCCAACTTTACACATGTGTATCTTCTTTTACACTTCGGTGAAGGACTTGGAACTTGGCACGTAGAAACTTGGGACTAAACTAAGCAAACCCATGTGACTATATTATCCAAAAATTGTAACATGTGCAATATCTAGCATCGTCAATATGCTCACTTGGCTCTATTTGAGCTTCTTCAAAAATGGCTAAGTATGGAAACTTAGTGGATTTTACCTAAGAGGCCAACTTTGGGTCTTCATATCTTTTGATGCACTTCGATAAATGACCTAAAACTTGGCACATATATTCTTGAGACTAATGTGAACAAACCCATATGATCATTTATTTTTAACTCATTCACATGTGGAAATTATGATGTCAGCAAAGTGCCTACTCAAAATTTCTGCCACTAGACCCAAGATGTCTAGATGAACACAATGAAAAACCATATGAACTCCATGCACTTTCATATCTATTCCAAGCACTTTTGACACCTCATGGGGGCTCTGCAACTCTGTACCTATCCTTAGAAGATGACAAATTACACATTAAGTGGACTTAAAGTGTTTCAAAGGCTTTGCACTCTACATGATCTCTCTGGTCCACTCATTCCATCCAGAATTTTTGCTTACATTAAAACATTATTTTAACATGAACCTAACTCATCTGTCTAAACCATAACTAGCCAAAATTTCTTTATGTGAGCCAAAAATTGGCTAACATCTTTGATGACTTGGCTGGGTAGCATGCCTACTATGCTCGAACTCAGACCATGTACATGACTCTTGGACTCATAACAGATGACTGCAAGAGACCTCTTGATTTACAAAGACAACAAACTCCACCAAAATAGGGAAAGAAAAAAAATAAAGTAGTTAAAATATCCTAATAAAGTAAATGTGAAAATAAAGCACTTATTTGGGACAAAATATAAACAAACTAATCTAATTAACCATGACAAAACATGATCCACCTGGATAGAAAGGGAAATTCATGAACTCATTCATTACAAAAATGGTATAAGTTGTAATATAGAGGGTTTATTGAACATGACCTTTGAAGAGGCAGTCTTCTTTTCAACTATTTCTCTTAACATCTCTTGAAATGATTCCTTGATAGTAAACCAGTCACTAATAAATGCAAACACATCTTGTACTTTAAGCTCCTTTTCACATTGTTTGTCAACTACAACCTTGTCAAGTGACATCTCATTTATGCCTTGTCCTTGAGTGACCTTATCCTTCTTATCAACTACTACAAGTTCATCTAGATCTTTAAGGAGTTCTGAATAATCAACCCAATCTATATCATGATCTTGAATAGGTGCCTCTTGATCAAATTTATGAATATCATGCTCTGTAATGGGTAACATATCCTTACAAAGTTATTTAATCTCTTACAGAGATTTAAAATATATTTTCCAATCATCCTTTTATTATTTACTTTGACCAATCTAAATAAGATCATTGTTAAAGGTATCTTGATCTTCTTCAAGTGGAGACATCTCAAACTCATTTATGACTTCATCTTGTACCAATTCTTCACAGAGTTCTTTCATATCAAGATCAACATTTTCCTGCATACCTGAGATAACTTATTTAAAATCATCTATAATTTTATTTTAAACATGTACCTCAAATGAGGTATCAATGAATAAATCTTCATCATACACACTTGCAGCATCTTCTTCATATTCTCCAAGAACTTGACTTGCAGCTGCAACATTTTCCTCTATTTCCCATAAAACAAGCTCCTCTTGAAGAAGGGAGATGGTGGGAGGGTGATGAAATTCATTTGTTTGAGAGGAAGTATGAAGCATGGAATGTTGATCATGGTCAAAATTTGGGATCTTGAGGGCAATGGAATCATTTAGGTAATCTTGAAGAAGAGTGAAAGAATTTTTTTTGAGAACTTCTACATTTTGCTCTTTCCACTTGTCCATTACTTCATCAAGGTCTGAATTTTTTTTGTCCTCATGGAAATCTTGAGCTTGAGGGGTAAGTGGTGAAGAAGGGTTACAATAAGAAGGTTTAGATTCTTGAATTGGCCCATGAATTGGCATGTGAATAGCTTCTTGAACATGTTCTTGACTCCAACTAGGAATCTCCATTGGCTCACACTGAATATGGTTAAGAACTTTATGAAAATAAGGAACACAAGAAGATTGGTAAGGAATACAAGAGGGTTACTTAGATAACTAGTTCAATTCACCTTTTTTGTCTCTCAAAATCCTTTTCTTTCTCTAATACAAAAGTCTAAAACTCATGTCTTTCTTCTAGATCATTAGACACATTTTGAAACTGTTCATTCACTTCTTCATACTGGGAGTCTGAACATACTTTTCTTGCATATGCTATAAGTTTGAGCTCTATCTCATTTATCTTTTCTTGTAAACAATATTACTCATATACAACATCATAGTCACATGGGAAAGGTGAAATCTGTTCTTGAGACTGATATGGTTCATAAGGAAGGTAAGAGTCATGCTCTTGGTAATAAGGATCATGGGAATCTTGATAAGGCTCATCATGGATTTGATAAAATTCTTAGTAAGGCTGATTGGGCTCATATGTATCATGACAGGGCTGATATGATTCATCATAAGGTTGATAAGGAGGTTTTTCATAAGTATTTTCTTCATACATAGCCATGGAAATAATTACTTGGAAACTTTCTGGAATTTTAAAAGCAATTATTTGAGTTTAGAATCATCAAATTCTTCATGAAGAACACTATTACAACTACAATTTCACCAAAATAAGATCCAATGTATCCCATTGGGCATGCCAAAACTGTTAGGGTTCTAGATTTACACTCTAGCTGAGCAAAAGATTGTTTAAGTCTTTTACTCAAATCTAGTTCAACATGGGACTGATCCTAGGCTGTGGGTCACCTATCACAATGTTAGACCTCCAGAGAAGGTTGACTTCCTTCTGGATCTATCACCTAAGCTAAAATTTTATTAGGAAAAGGGAGTAAGAAATGGGTAATAAAGCATGAAAACATGTAGAGGAGGTGATTCACTAGTAATGTGATTATTCGTCCACTCTATTGAACTTCTAACAAACACTAATGAGATCGGATTTGCAACTCAAAATGGTTTTTTATGCATTAGTATTTCATGTAAAGGTTCACCAAATGATCAAAACCTAAGGGAAGTGATGGAGAGGCCTGATTCAAGGCACTAACCAGTCAATATATCCACTTGTTAGCTTTAATCAAATGGCATTTGACACTAAACATGACCTATAAAACAATATAATCTAGTAGCTAGCTGAGATCATGATTTGACAAGGGAGAGATTTCTACTACATATGCAAATCAATCTAACATCAACACACTATACCACAATAATAAGATTTGAAAAAGAGTCTTTTATTTGTCTTAAGAGGTTACAAAGATCAAATCTAGGCTGAGTCCAGTCATGCCCAAGAGAGGGATTTCCAAGCTATTTTCAAGGCTTAAAAGCTTGTATTTATAGAAAAATGGGATGAGAGAGAGAAGGAACTATGCATTGGAAAAGGCCCAACCATTTTTGATGGATTAACACCAATTCGAGGATATTGACTCATGACCTTATCAAGAAGACATATTTTCAAAGGCTTTACAAAAGATTTTAATGCTCTATGATCCTTATCCATCCACCTGGTGTCTTCTTAGAACTCCACGATATCATCTAATGATCTGATGACAAGGATCATGTCTTGAAATTGGCATAATTATGCCACATCTACTTTGGGTGGCCAACTGTATCTATTCATTGAAAAGTGACCCCGATGATAGAGGAAACAACTCCCTATGATCATGTTTGCATTTGTACTAGTTCCAACTCAAACTTGGATCCATTTTATAGATATAAAACTAATCTTAGATCATTGGTTTTCACATAGTCACAATATTCATGGAAAACCTACAAACTGTCTTGACTTTACTTTGCAATCATTGGTATATCTTCATCCTCTATACTAGGCCCAAAAGACCTACTTTACCTATTTGGGATCCTCTAGTAATAATTGGTCTCTAGAATGTGACTGTGGTTCAACCTAACATCACCTACAAAAATAATTCCTCATCAACCATCATTCCCATCCAATTATCTTGACAACCAATTCCATTCTAGTCCACCATCCACTAGTGCTAGTCCTAGTCATGACATTCTTAGTCCAATAATTACCTTGTTTAATAACTATAGTGTTGTAAATAAGGATGTAGTCCTCTTGTAGCTCCTGGAGATGGGTACCCAAATTCACAAAGGTCTTGACCCCATTCAACTAACCTTACCTCTAGTTCATTCTCATCCATAGTCGAATCCTCCATCTATCAATCATAATCCATCACAGATCTCCCATCCTACTAGTAAAGGGAATCCTATCTTGCCAACATCATCTAGTTCCCATTTATATCCTAAGCAATCTCACACACCACCATCCCCCTACATCATGACATCATCGTCACTTTATTCTAAATCTAACACTATAGACATGCAATATACCCCTCTCCCCATATCCTTGGAATCCCTATTTTGGAAACTGAGGGCTATAGGCATGATGGTTCACTCGAAAATGAGACCTATATATTTGTCCAAACATATACCCTCATGGTATCAAGCAAAATAATTTTGTATATATCATATAGTCCCTGGGCATTCTATTAACAAATGTCACCCTTTTAGAGATTATATCCAAAACTTAATTATTAATGGCAACATTGAAATTGAAGGTGAATCTAATGCATCCATGCCTAAGAGTGTGAAAAGGAGGTATGCCAAAAAGTGCTTCCCAAACATGATCAAGCCTCTTCCCTCCTCAACCAAGGTCATGACCCCAATCCTTACCATACCACAACCATCCCCAATTGCACTATCCTTATATCCTATCCACATCAAATCCCCCATTTTTACAAATCCATTAAGCCTAAAGCATCCACTCACAAACCCAAAGTGCAAAAGGTACTTGAAGACAATAATGTTATACAAAAGGCTCTTTATATGACTACTATTAAAAAATCATCTATGGGATACATTACTTCATCAACATCCCTATCTGAGTCAACATCAGATTGGTAAGGATCATGTTCAACATCAACATTTGAATCAAAATCCACATCAAAAACATCATCTCTTTCAAATAATGAGTCATGATGACACCTATCTCTTTAAGGATGTCTCTAATATCAACTAGTTAGAAGGCATGACTCTTGAACCATCCCAGGATGATGAAATCATAACACAATTCCTAGATGATTTATTAGTCGAAGATCATCAAGTTGTATATGAATCAAATTTAGATGCCACTTCTATGAAGAGTCTTAGTGATCCTTTTGAGATACCTGAGGACACTTTCTCTAACATTGAGGATGGGTCAGATGACAACTATCGAACAAGTCTGGTGTTTAACATATGCGTTCTTTGTTTGCCTTGGCCGTTGATCTGGGACTTCAAAATTAATGGTCGCCACACAATTCACAAAGATGTGAGGATTAAAACAAACAACTATCGGGTATACTAAATTAAGGACTCTAAATCATGATGGTGACATGGATTTTCAACACGTAAATGAATCGCCACATCATTAAATAAATAATAATAATGTCAAGAATCACACGGCCAGTTGGTGGCTATTGAAAGGATTTTCTTGAAAGTTAGCAGATGAAGAATATGCTTACAAGATGCCAAATCCATTGATACGAGGGTTTATTGAAGCAGATAAATGTGTGTTTGACGTGGGCGAATAGATTGGAGAAATAAATATGTGGGCTTATGTTGTTTGCTTATTTGGAACCCTATCTGTTGAGTCGTCAGAACTGTAGGAAGGTTAGATCATAATACATTTCAGCCGATCTCCAATGGGTAGTTTGTAATGTAGTATCTTCCAAGCCATCAACTGATCCACTTTAGATAATACTTGATAAAATAATTTTCAATTCCTTTCATTCTAGGTTTTTTATAAGATAAAATAAGTTTCGTGAATTCATAATTCATTAAGAAGACTCAAATAAAAGGGTTGGATAAATTTTTATCTACAATAAAATAAATAGATGTTGTAATTATCATAGTGAAAATCTAATTATCCTATAGTTACTAGTAAAATGACATTGAATAAATAAATGAAAAGTATTTTACTCATTTCTTTTGCAAAGCAAACACAATGAAAGATCAAAAATACCTTTTTGCTATAGATTGTTACGAGTTAATAGTTTATTCTGATACAATGTTTACAACAAAAAAGATCTTTTTGGCTAATGGGGTGCATTCCAGATTATATGAGTCCATGAGATGGTATGAAGTTCCCTATTCTATTTAGGAATACTAATAATCTCTCATTTAACTAGATTTCCAAGCATGTTATTTGCTAGTCCTTCCCAACAGAATTTTTGTTGTATCATGTCAACATTCTTTTAAAAATGCTTAGGAGCTAAGGCTATCATAAATTGATATCTTGTTATTGCTTCTAAAAGACTTTTCATAAGTGTCGAATTATTAACTTTAGAAAGCCATCAATTATTCTATTTTTGAAATCACATATTAAGACATTCAACCAATTCCATCTAGTCTACAAGCTTAGGTTTTTGTAAACAAATTTTAGCTCCTAGTCATTCGAAGGGGAACTATTGCATAGGAAAGCCAAATACATGTTAAATATCTTGTATAGTCCTCATATCAAGGTATCTAAAATAAATACTAGAATTTTATGTGTTAATTTTTAACACTAAGAATAATTGATACACAAAATTCAATGAACGTAACCTCTATTATCTAAAAGTTATCCCACCAACATGCAATACATTAAAGGGCATGAAGATATCATTATATTTATGTTGTTGGGTATATATAATCGAAAGAAGAAGATTGAGTAGTAGAATTAGAATAGACGTGTTGGGCATGCATGTGGTGTGTTAAATGTAGAAGGTGCAATGAGGAGATGGTGAAAGTACAAAGCTATGACATGCTTTAGGATGCATGTGTCTTGTTGATATTATTGTCTCAAAAATATCATTACATCTAAAACCCTAAGGGAGACCCCCTTTGTTTTTTAGGAAAAAACCTGAATCCTTCAAAAAACCCATCTTTCCCTTTTCCTTGTAGAATCCAAAACTCTAGATACAATTTAAACTTGTGCGAATTGCTTCACGGATTTTGGATCCCATGAAGCTTTGAAACCCAAGATCAAAAAATTTGAAACTCATTATGCACTTTGCACATTCTCTAACATGCAAAATGCATCCTGCCATGCACCCATATGATAGAATTTGAAACCCAGCATGCACTTTACATGTTTTCACAATGCACAAAGTACACAATAGGCTCTAGATCTCACCAAACCTATAAAACCCCATCTAGTGGAACCCAAAACCTTAGATGCATATTACACATTTTCAAACATGTAAAGTGCACGCCAAGTTCTGCCTTTCACCAAAACCACTTACCAATCTATGCACTATGGATCCTAGAACCTCAAGTGCACTTTGCATATTCCAAACGTACAAAGTACCCCATGGTTTTTTCCTTCCATTGAAGCCAATCACCTCATCAACGAAGAGTGGACCTGCTTCAAGCAGGTTTAACCTCTATCAACTCATCAAACCCCTTCCTATGCAATGTGGAACTTGAAGTGCACATTGCATGTTTTAAACATGCAAAGTGCACATCGAGTCCCACTTCTCATCAAGCCCAATTTTCCCATGAAGAGTGGGCCTGCTACAAGAAGGTTCAACCTCCACCACCAACCCCTCGAGCTCACATTAATTACAAGTTTTTTTCCTGTAAAAACTAAGTTATTTGTATAAAGTGTTATCATTTGTTAAAGTTGTTAAGTGCATTTTGGAGCTCTAGTCACCTACGCCCTCACCACCAAACCTCAAACCTCTATATACCAACCTATACTTCAAGCCACGATTGCAAAACTTCAAGCCACATCACCTATTGCATAAACGATACTTTCCTAGTGTCATTTTCACTTTAAGTTTCCATTCCTTAAAAGCTTTCAAGTTTCTCAAGGGTTTTCTTTCCAATTTAGTGTTTTATTGAAAGGTCTAGTTTGGGTTTTTTTATTTCAAATTAAGTAGAGGGTTATTTTACATGTTTAAGGTTGGTCTAGGGAAATCTAAGGAAGTCTAGGGTAATCTAGGATTTTTGAAAGCTTCACCTTGAGGT
Organism: Torreya grandis; assembly: GCA_037957365.1. Lineage (NCBI taxonomy): Eukaryota > Viridiplantae > Streptophyta > Pinopsida > Cupressales > Taxaceae > Torreya > Torreya grandis. The sequence continues at coordinate 257,892 of JARHVA010001043.1, forward strand.
TTTTTCCTCCCAAAATTTCATTTTCCCTCTATATTTCCATATTCAAAACTAGGGCTTCCTCAAACAAAATATTTTTGATCATATATTTCATTTTTAAAAACCAATGAATATTCCCCAATATTTTCCAACTTTCTTATGGGAGTTAGACTTGCCAAGAACACTTGAGAAACCTGCAAGACCCTTAAACACCACAGAGAGTGGATGTGTCTCAAGTACCTTCGAGCCCCGTAGACTTCTAGTGTACCATGAAAAGTGGACATGTCCCAAGCACCTCCCACATTCGTTAGAGATCTCACAGTCCTTAAGCGCCACAGACACTGGACGTGCTTCCAACACCTCCAAGTTCCACTAGAGAATACAAATGATCCAAACACCTACAATCCTACCAAGTTTCATAATTGGTTTCTCATAAGCAATAACCTCAATTTTCATGCCTCCTAAGAAAATGAAGCTTAAATCTAAGGGCCCCAGAGTGACTTCTTATTTGGAGTTGAATATGGTAGAAATCAAAGATACAGATTTAGATCACATTGACCGAGGAGATTTTTGGGCTAAGATATGTGCAGATTTCAAAAGTGATTGGATCTAGAGTATTTGCAACTCTAGTTTACCATAAGCTCCAACCTTCCCTCTATCTGTTCAAAGCCCCAAATTGATCCTTGTAATGGCCCAACATTATGAACCTGATAGAAGACAAGTCTTTAGTGAGAAAAGTGAGAAGGTTCTAGATATTGACCCTGACTTCATCAACACAGTATTTGCAATTCTTGAATCCAAGAGTTATTTAGATATAACTCCACAAACATCTACACAATTTTTTGAAGAGAAATAGGATGGATGTCAAAAGATAATTAACAAGCAATGGCTCAAGACTCCCAAACATTCCTTCACCAGATTGTCCAAGACTATGTATAGATCTAATTTTATAGAGGAGATGGGAGATATTATAACACTACTACACAGAGTTACTGGTAATCCTGATGCCATGTGTTATTAGGACTGGATGTATCAGTATATCTAGATCATCAGAGAAAATGAACAATAGATACATTAGACTCAATTAATAAGTGATTCCCTCCACAACCAACCAGTTAAGGGAGGTGTAAACATCAAAAAGTTTTATATGACATCCTATATTATTTATATCTTGGCCAAAAGAAGATTGTTCCCAGGCCTCAATACAGTCCCTGAAGAAATAAGTAGAGTCTATAACTACTACCCTGATCTCACCTTATAGGCTAGAAGAGAGAAATTCAGGGGAGTTAACGATGCTTTCATTTACAACGTCATTATTATGTTTGATCAAGAACTTGGGAAAATAAGGTTCTCCCAAGCAGCAAAAGATGAGATTACCAAGTGGGGTTCCTTCTTCATGCAATTCCCCACTTAATCCTACATCAGGGCAACTAGATTCAGTGGTTGTCCTTACACACTTCCCTAGTATGTAAGCTATAAATGGGAATTGATGGAGTTGGTTAGGCAACTTGTGGAGACACATAAGCTCCTCTTAGATAGACACAAGGCAGGGATACGTTTCTCTATTTCAATTGGTTGTTACACATGCCAATCTCTCTTGAAGGAAAAAATTTGTGGGCCGAGAATGATAAGAAAGCTAAGGAAATTCTAGACATTAATTAATTTTGCTTCTTTTGAATATTTTCAAATGTTATTATCATTTCTAATTTCATTTCAAGATATTGCACGTAATTGCAAAAGTACAACTATATTTTTATAATTCTTTTTTAGAAAGAGAGAGACACATTTTTACACTTCATATTTTTGAAAATGTGAAAGTTATAAAAAACACAAGTGAAAATTGCACTTTCCATTTTTGATAAATGTGAATTGTTAAAAAGGTGCAAAATCATGAAGTGTAAATTGCATGGTTCTTTTGGAAAAAGTGATAAAGACTTAGAAAGTTTTAAAAGTCTCCCTTAAGGTTTACACGCTAGGGTTTGCATGAGAAGAAACTTGGAAATATTTTTCAATGCTATCTTTTATTTTAAAAGGTCAGTTTTATTTTGGGCATTATTTTTTGCATAAAGAGCTATTTTTAGCCACCATCAAATAAAGAGTCTTGCATGGAGATCTTTAGTTCCAGCCATGCCATACCATGCCATGATATGCCCAGGATCATGCCTAGCTCGTGCATGCCATGTTCTATCCATTCCATAAGTTTAAAAATGCCAAAAATATGAGAGCTCATCTCTCTTACATGAGGATTTTTAGATCTGCATGATCTTCTTTATCGAGCGTTTGAGTTTCAACAACTACATATCTTCTATGACATATTTTTATAAGAATGGCCAGACCCTATTGTCCAATATATATTTTTGCTATTATTTATATTTACTGCATTTTAAATGTATTTACTACAAGTTGTAACCTTTGGAGACAAATAAAGTTGAAAATTTTCCTTTCTTGTCTTGAGAGATCTCTGTGTGTGAAAGTTATTTGATTATTTGTAGAATCTGTGTCTCTTTTTTTCACTTTCAAAAATTTCATTTGTGGTATTTTACCCTCTTGAAAATATTGTTTGAAATAAAGATCTTTTTCCCTTTTCTGAAAAATAGCTAAAATACTACCTCTGATTTCTATTTGTATGAGTCTGTGTTTAAACAAATTCAACCTAATTTTTGCTTTATTGTGTTCATAAATAAAACATTAAAATCCACTCTAAAATATTTGGTGTAATCACCATATTTTCAATTTTATGGAAATTTCAATTTTTCAACCCTTTTCCCTGTCAAAACCCTAGTTTAGGATCTAAAAGCACTAAAGAGCGAGATTTTCACAAAATTGGTATTTTATCAATTTGCATCAGATTTAGTGAAAAGAAGTTGGCCTTCTCCATAGATTAACCTCAAGTTTCCAAGGTCCCATGGCTTTGGAGGGTTTTCCATTGTATCATTAGGCACTTGCACAACAAGCTACAAAATCAAGGCAGGTGCAATCCTATGTGATAACAGTTTTTGGCATGCCCAGTGGGACCTAAAAATTACATAAGATAAGTGATATTCTCAATAAAGCATTGTATAAGATTTATGCAAATATCAAAGCACCTAGTGACTCCACTAGCTTACGAACTCATAATTTCAAGGTGATGTATGCCAAGCAAATAGACAAGATCATCTAGTAAAGGTAAGAGGGATAATTTTTTAGAATTATCATTTCCATCTAAAAAGAGATCAAAAGTGTTGAGTTGTGGAGCTAAAAGCTTCAACTCTTTGCAAACAGGAGGAACAAGAAGGTTGCTGAGATCCAGGAGCACCGGCGTCAGCAACAGGACCGATGTCGGTCATGACCAGTGCAGAAGGCCACTGGCGACGACAGGGAGTCAGCCGACGTCGACAGAACTAGACTAGCAAGGACCGGCGTCAGTCGCCTGTGTGTTCCAGAACTGCTCGTTACACGGACAGTTAGTTAAGTGAACGAAGTGTTTGCATGTAAAGGCCAGTTAGAGTCTTTGGCTGCGAGGATAATTGTCTAAATTAAGAGTCTAAGTTATTATTTGAGTTAGGGATCTATTTATAGACCCATTGGCATGTATTGTAATTAAGCATGAGATAGAAAGGAAGGCAAGCAAGTTGCTTCCATTATAAGATCATTGAGTTGTAGGTTGTTGCAAGCTCATAGGAGATCTACATGTGTGAGTATGGTCTATTGAATTGCAGGTTTCAGGTTCATGGGAGATCAACTTGAAGTACTTTAGAGTGCTTGGTGAACTAGCAGGGTCATTACTGACTAGTTGGAGAGGTGAACACCAATTCTATTTGTGAGTTGGTTGTTGGGACCCTTTTTTGTGTAGGAGAGTGTTGTGTGAGAATAATTACTGTACACTTGAGGTGTGGCAAACCTCTGTAAGGTGAAAGAGTGTGGCGGCTCTTTGTTGTATTCTTTTTTGTAAAGTGTTAATACAAGATAGTGTATTGTCTCTCATATTCTGTGCTATTGGTGAATTCTAGCTACTTGTGTTTCTGGTTATTTCTGCATTTATAATTGCTTATATTTGGTAATCATACTGTGCTCTTTCTGAGGAGCAAGATCCAACAAGAGGAATCAGAACAGAGGTGTGTTTGTTCTTGGACTTCCCTGACAAGTGGTATCAGAGCTTTTTGGTTGGGATACTAACAGATTGGACTAGATCTGGTTAGTGTGTTTTGATTACAGGTACTCATAGGGTTTCTATTTGAGTGGGAGTTGAGTAATGACAGAAGATAGTAAGGTATGGATGGAAAATTTTAATGGCAAGAACTACCAATTGTGGAGGATGCAGATTGAGGATTATCTGTATCAAAAAGATTTGTACTTACTGTTGGGAGGGGTTAACTGCAAACCCTCGGATATGAAAGATGAAGAATGGGAGGTTCTTGATCGGAAGGCTCTGGGATCTATCAGATTGAGTCTTGCATCATCTATGATTTCCAGCTTATCACAGTGTAAGACAATGGTAGAGTTTATGGAATCTTTGGCAAATTTATATGAAAAACTCTCAGCTTCTAATAAGGTATTTCTTATGAAGCGTTTATTTAATTTGCAAATGTTGGAAGGTGGATCTGTTCATATCCATCTTAGTTATTTCCATGGTTTGGTAAACCAATTAAGTTCAGTCAATATTGTATTTGATGATGAAATTAGAGCTCTCTTAATCTTGTGTTCATTACCTGAAAGTTGGGAAGGTTTGGTAATGGCAGTTTCTAATACTGTGTCTCCTTCAAAAGTCTTAAAAGTGGATGATGTTGTGAGTGTGATCTTGAATGAAGAGATACACAGGAATAGCACAGGGGAATCATCAGGAAATGCTTTGAGTGTTGAAGGCAGAGGAAGGCAAAGAGAAAAGATAGAGCATGGGAGATCAAGGTCCAAGACAGGCAAGAGATCCAAGTCCAGGTATGGCAGAATAACCTGCTAGAAGTGTGGAAAGCAAGGGCACTTAAAGAGAGATTACAGATCAGGTACAGATCAGCATGAAGAACATGAAGAAGAAGTAGATGTTGCAGATTACACTGCACGGGATGCTCTGGTATGTTCTTTGGATAAAGTAGAATCTTGGGTTTTAGATTCCGGTGCCTCTTTTCATGCATCCCCACATAGGGAATTTTTTCATAAGTATGTCCAAGGAGATTTTGGAGAAATTTATGTAGGGGATGGTAAGCCTTGTTAGATTGTTGGCAAAGGGAAAGTGAAGTTGAAACTGTAGACAGGTAACACATGGGTGTTAAAAGAAGTCATGCATGTCCCAGTTCTGGAGCGGAATTTAATTTCTGTTAGAAGTTTGGGTGATGAGGGTTGCACAGTAACTCTCACAGCGGACTCTTGGAAGGTTACCAAGGGTACACTTGTTGTAGCTAGAGGTAAGAAAGTAGGTACGCTTTATCTATCTACTTGTACTACTGATTCTCTTTCTGGGTTTTCTACTTCAGCTGTAGATTTAGAGATGTGGCTTGATAGGCTTGGTCACATAGATAAGAAGGAGATGCTTATTCTTGAGTCAAAGGATATACTTTCAGATTTGGAAGGTATGGATCATGGTTTCTGTATGCAGAAGAAGAAGGTAACGTTTCTTGAGGAATCCGATGTTAGTGACAAGAATAGGAAAGCCTTGGTTTTCAAGGAGAAGGTGACAGACAGAGTTCAGCACAAGATGCAGAAGAATTTTGAGTAGAGCAAGGGTGACTTGGACAAGGATTTGATCCAAAAAGAGCTCGTGGGAAAAAGTCAGGTCTCACAAGAAAAACACAGAGACCGACATCAGTAGGAAAACCGGTGTCGGCGTCTAGACAGGGACCGACGTCGGCTATGTGCAGATCGACGTCGGTGACTCAGGGCAGATATCGACCGGTGTCGGCCAGGGGAAAATGACGTCAGCAAGGTGGCAGTCCTAGGGAACTGACTTCGGTCATTTGCAGACTGAGACGTGACCAGCATCGGTTATTGAGAGAAATTTTGGGTGGACAACAAGCTGTCAAGGTGTCTCAAGCACCCATATGGAGGACTGAAGGTGTAAGTTCTTAAATTTGTCATTTCCCTTCTTTACACTACTTGTTGCTCACTTATGGCATAGGACCAGGAAGTTATTGACGAAGCAGAACAGGTAGATCCAGGAAACAGTGGGAGCTTGGCATGGATGAGGATGTGATTCCTTGGAGGAGAACCAAACAGGTGTTTTGGGTAGAGTGGCCAGCTGGAAGTAAGCACTGAGAGACGAATGGATGTTCAGGATAAAGAAGAGAGGAAATGGATACATGAGATGGAAGATTCGGGTATATGGTCTTGTATTAGCTGCAGGGCAATGGAGGTTTGATCATTGTGTTTATCTTTACCAGGTTGGATGATATTAGCTACATTATCCTATTACTGTATGATATGCTTGTTGCAGGGTTACATATACAAGTATTACTGGACTAAAGGTAAAGCTAGTTCAGGGGTGTTTGTCATGAAGAATCTAGGAGCAGCAAGATTCTTTGGCATGAGTGTGTTCTAGAGACATGGTAGGTCATTTATTGACTTTGTTTCAGGATGATTGTGTGAAATCGGTTAGCACGCTGATGGTTGGACAGTTCTATGAACAGGTGTCTTGATTCACATAATGAGGTTGAGTGCATGGTATGTACTAAACCTGAGTTTTTCCAAGCAGTGGGAGTTGTCACAAGTTGGAGCCAATCCAGGAGAGAACCATTGGAGGACAGCTTAGTGGATTCTTATAGGGACTAGCAGCAGGTGCACATGCTATGCAGGTTCAGGTTATTTTCTACATGGTTTGTAGATGTGGATGTGGCAGGTGATTTGGATGACAGGTTTTGCACTACAGGTTTGTGGTGGTTGGTCTTCAAGAGTGATCTTGAGGAGGGATACAAAGCCAAGGGAACAAACTAGATGGAGTACAGGTACAGGTACAGGTTGTAGCTATTTATCTCCAAGTGGGAGATTGTTGAGTTGTGGAGCTAAAAGCTTCAACTCTTTGCAAATAGGAGGAACAAGAAGGTTGCTGAGATCTAGGAGCACCAGCGTCAGCAGTAGGACCGATGTCGGTCGTGACTAGTGCAGAAGGCCATCAGCGACGGCAGGGAGTCGATCGACGTCGGTAGAACTAGACTAGCAGGGACCAACGTCGGTCGCCTGTGTGTTCCAGAACTACTCGTTACATGGACAGTTAGTTAAGTGAACGAAGTGTTTGCATGTAAAGGCCAGTTAGAGTCTTTGGCTGCGAGGATAATTGTCTAAATTAAGAGTCTAAGTTATTGTTTGAGTTAGGGATCTATTTATAGACCCATTGGCATGTATTGTAATTAAGCATGAGATAGAAAGGAAGGCAAGCAAGTTGCTTCCATTGTAAGATCATTGAGTTGTAGGTTGTTGCAAGCTCATAGGAGATCTACATGTGTGAGTATGGTCTGTTGAAATGCAGGTTGCAGGTTCATGGGAGATCAACTTGAAGTACTTTAAAGTGCTTGGTGAACTGGCAGGGTTATTACTGACTAGTTGGAGAGGTGAACACCAATTCTATTTGTGAGTTGGTTGTTGGGACCATTTTTTGTGTAGGAGAGTGTTGTGTGAGAAGAATTACTGTACACTTGAGGTGTGGCAAACCTATGTAAGGTGAAAGAGTGTGGCGGCTCTTTGTTGTATTCTTTTTAATAAAGTGTTAATACAAGATAGTGTATTGTCTCTCATATTCTGTGCTATTGGTGAATTCTAGCTACTTGTGTTTCTGGTTATTTCTGCATTTATAATTGCTTATATTTGGTAATCATACTGTGCTCTTTCTGAGGAGCAAGATCCAACAAGAGGAATCAGAACAGAGGTGTGTTTGTTCTTGGACTTCCCTGACAAAAAGTAGTCACCCCTCAGCCTAAGGTATACCCTACAGTTTTATTTCCATCCCCTTGGTAAGTCCTATCAGTGTTATAGCTCCCATAATTACTAAAAATTAGAATTTCATAGCTTTCAAGATGACCAGTCCACTCATTTTGACCCAACATGATAATATACTGGTCTCGACCTTAAAAATCCTACCATATTTTACTAACAAAATGTCTACCACTGCTTCAAAACACATAATATTTTGTTAACCTCTATTCAATCCATAATGTGGTCCAAGACAATGTTGCAATCAGACTTCTAGTCTCCTCTTTCAAGGGGAAAGCTTGACAATGGTACAGAGGCCTTGATCCCACCTCAATCTAAGTTTGAGATGAGCTAGGTGCTATGATTTACACAAATTTTGAGGACAAGAGTGACCACCTTTCCTTATTGAACAATTAACAACTATTCAATGAGTTCCTCATGAGTAAATTCCTAACTTTAATTACTATTTCTAGAAAACCTAGAATAGAATCCCAATCTTAGTTATATCCACTGCAAATAATGATTTTTTGTATTACTTGAAAGCCCTCAATAGTGATATAGCTATAATGATTCAGTCAATGGGTGGCACCATATTTCTTGCAGCTTACGATATTGTAATAAGGGCAAAAAATTGTTTAATCCAAGTCAAAAAAATTATACCAAGGCCACCAATGCCTCTACTTCCAAAAATAGCCCCTATTCCCCCACCTGCACTTGTTCCAATTCCCACTCGAGTAAGGTACCTACTTTGACTCCTACACCTTTGGATGATAATATGAGGTAAATTCATTGCTTAAGAGCTTTGAAAATGAGTTAGTGGCAATAAAAATGCAACAAGCCCAAAACTACAAACCTTTTTAGCTATCTAACCCTGCATACCAAGGGAATAGGTAGCCATATCAAGGTAACAACCAACAAAATGGACATAATTCATAGCCAAGACTTCAAAATGCTCATGCTTTACTGGCACTAGGAGCTTCCAAAGCCATTGTCCCTATTCAAAATAATTTGGCTCAAGAGTACGAGTGGTGTTATCCTTACAATCAACCCCATAATAAAAAAACTTTCCCCAATGGTGTAAACAACCAAACATTGATGGTGCAAGGCATAACAAACAAGCAAGGACAATAAGATGAATCTACTTCCCAACAAATAGACATGCAAAAACCTGTTCAAAGTGAAGCAACTCTTCTAAACTAGTAGGAGGATGATTTTGATGGGATAAGCCAAGATCAAGCATTTTTCAATGGTGGAGGTCCTATAATATCTAATACATGTTCCAAAAAAAGATCAATAGAAGCTGATTATCCCTCTAGGGTAGAGAAAGCTTCAACTTCTAAAGCTATAGTGAAACCATCAAAGAGAAACACATTGCAAAGGCCACCTTTTATACCTACAAATCAATTCAAAGCAAAGGTGCCCACTCCAAATCTTGTAAAAGAAGATGCAACCCCTACAAAAGCACCAACAAAGGTTGGTAATATACCTTTTAGCATAGTTGATCAAATTAATAAGACTAATCTAAATGTCACTATGTGGAAAGCACTATTTATACCAGCACAAAGAGACCTACTACAAGAGGCTCTAAAGAATTTCTATATATCAGAAAAGGTTCTAGCAAAGGGGCCTACACCTGCAATCAATCTATGTTAGGCTCAAGCTAATAATAAAATAGGCAAAAATGGTAAGCTTCCCCCTTATATATTTCACTTATAATATGGAAGCATCTAGTACATAATTGCATGATAGATTCAGGGGTTAGTAGTTTAGTAATGCCCAAGAAAATAGCTGATGCTTTGGGAATAAAATACACACTTGTTAATAAGGGAGTAGTGAAACTAGATGGGACTATTGTTTAGACAATAGGAACCATAAAGGGACTAAGCCACGCTATTCATGCTTGCCCAATCCTACCAATTACTCATGATATTTTAGTCATAGATGTTCCCCCTACTTTTCCATTTTTCTTTCAAGACCTTTCACTGTAGAGATGGGAGGATATCAATCTGTAGATTGGTCTCACAAGCTACTTAAAATGAGATATGGAATTAGAGTAACAACAAAAGCTGAGCCAATTACAAAAGATCGTATATAACTATACAATCCTATTCCTCTCATAGAAATGAATTGTACATTTCAAGATTAAGAAGAAATGGATCAAGAGAATGCAACACTTGTAGAAGAAATTTTAGATACTCATTTGGACAAATGGGGATCAACCCTACAATTTGATCCTTATGGCTATGAAAAAGAAATAGGGTTAGGTAAATATTGCATTCATGAGAAAGATGTAATTATCTTGAATTTAGTCAAACCAGATGAAGATCTTCAAGGGATGTGGCAGTTGTTTTTTGATGGCTCAAAAAGCAAAAATGGTGCACATGTGGGCATTGTATTGATCTCCCTATAGAAGGAGAGCTACTTCTACTTGTTTAAACTTCAATTAAGTTGTACTAACATAGTATCTGAATATGAAGCCTTGATTTGAGGCCTCTAATTGGCCAAAGATAGAGGAATCAAGCTTTTGAAGATATTTGGTGACATTGAGCTCATAGTTTACCAAGTTAGATCAAAAAGTATAACCAAAAACAATTTTCTAAGGTCTTACAAACACAGGGTTTGGGACATGTTAGAATATTTCATCACTTTGAATATTCAAGTGGTACTAAGGACACAAAATAAATATGCTAGCTGTATGGCCTCGATGGGGTCCTAGTATAACCTACTAGTCAAAATAAATAAAAAGAACAACCATCATGTGAGGCTAATCGTAAGGCCTTTTGTCCTCGATAATTCAATTAATTGGCAAGTCTTTGATAGTGATGAACATATTGTAAATTTTCTAAGAGAAGAGGGTAAGTTTTTAGAAAGGAATCAACCAAGGCTACAAGACCACTATGGTGATCAGATTATTCAGCTGAAAATTAACAAACTACCTATGAGTCTCATTATACTGGAAAATGTCTTCAATTCAGATGACCAACTGAAAGGTGAAAAGAACATTATTGTCAATAAAGAAGATTTTGAATCCATCATCATCTTAGAAGGCAAGTCTCTCAAGATAGGCAAGGTATGAAATATTTCAAAGAAGCATGATTTTTTTCAATTATAACAAGAGTTTGATGATAACTTTGCTTGGAGTTATCATGATTTAAGAGGATTTGATCCAAGTTGAGCACAACACACTATAGAACTAGATCCAAATACAAAACCTGTCAGACAGAAATAGAGACCCATCAAACCTAAGATTGAACCCTTGATGAAAAATGAGCTCTCTAAGTTGATAGAGGCCAATATAATATTTTTGATCAAACACTCATCTTGGGTAGAAAATTTGGTCCCTATCCAAAAGAAAAATGGTGAAATTTGGTTGTGCATGGACTTTAGAGACTTGAACAAGGCATCGTTGAAAAGTCATTATCCTCTTCCCCCTATGTTACAAATTCTAAAAATAGTATCAAGATCTGAAATATTATTTCTTCTAGATGGTTATTCAGGTTAGAACCAAATCTTGCTATAAGAATTAGATCAATTTAAAACTACCTTCAACACCAAATGGGGCATGTATGCATAAACAAAGATGCTATTTAGTCTCACAAATATATACGTAAATTTTCAAAGATCCATGGATATGACGTTCAAAGGTTTGATAAATGATATAATTTTAGTAGATATAGATGATATTAAAGTCTACTCAAAGCATGTTGATGCACATCTAAACCCCCCGAGAAATATTTTTGAAAGGGGTAGAGAATTTGGGGTTTCCTTCAACTTAAAGAAGTGCATGTTCCTAGTACATGAGGGAAAGTTATAGGGACACATAGTATCAAAATAAGGTCTTGAAATAGACCCTAAATGATTTAGAACCATATCTACATTAGCACTACTAAGTCACAAAAAGAGCCTACAAAGCTTTCTTGGGAAGATCAACTTTGTGAGAAGATTTGTACCAAATTTTGCCTTTCTAGCAAAACCCATTACTGCAATGCCAAACAAGGGAACTCTTTTTAGCTAGACTCAAGAGGGAAAAGAAAGCTTTGAATCCATCAAATAGTCCATCTCCCAAGCCCCTACCCTGGTTAACCAAAACTATGAGAAGGATTTAATCCTCTATGCATTTGGAGGGGAAGGAAGCATCTCAATAATTCTGACTCAGCACAATCAAGAAGATTTGGAGTAGTCCATTTATTTTTTCAACCAATCTTTGAAATATTATGAAGATAATTATAGTTTTATGGAGAAGCAAGTATATACAGTAATCAAAGCACTCAATAAATTTAGGCATATGATCTCCAAGAATAAGATACATATGATGGTGAGCCATTAAAGTGTCAATGAATTTCTACTAAGTAGGGAGATGAAAGAAAAATGAGCATGATAATTTACCAAAGTCATGAATTACGATGTGGATATCATGATCAATAAACTAGTGAGAGGAAAAGGATTGTGTGAACAACTGGTTGCTGACATCAAAACTATTGAACTAGTATATGACATAATGTATGCTCAAACTACACCTTAGCTAGACAATCCACCTTCTTTTAATAGTTGGATTCAAGACATGACTCATTTCCTATAGACATGCAAATGCCCCTATGAATTTCAATAGTCAAAGAAAAGGTATTATTGACTCTAATCAATTCCATATGTTATTATTGATGGAATTTTATTTCAAAAGGACATGAATGGAGTCTTTTTAAGATGTATTGAGTACAAGGAAGTTCCTAAAGTGCTTAAGCAATTTCACGATGGACCATCAAAAGACATTTTTTTGTGAGGACTATGACTATCAAGATAATGAGAGAAGGCTACTATTAGCCTAAATTATTCAAGGATGCCCATCAATGGGGAAGAAATTGTGAAAAGTGTGCTTACTTCACTGGTAAGCAAAGACTAGCTACACTTCCTCTCAGATCAATTCAAATAGATCAGTCATTTGCCCAATGGGGATAGGATTTCATTAGCATGATCAATCCACCATCAAGCATGGGTGATAAATAGGTTATCATAGCAATGGATTATTTTACATGATGGACTTAAGTGGTTTCTCTAAAAGATTCCATTGAAACATCTATTCTTGACTTCATGAATAACATAGTTTCAAGGTTTGGTGTTCCTCACACCATTATATTAGATAATGCTAAGGCATTTGTGGGCACTCAAGTAAGTAAATGGAATGTCAAGAATAATATGTACTTGAGCACTTATTCAAATTATTACCCTCAGGGTAATGGCTTAGCTAAGTTAACCAATAAGAACTTGATTAGAATTATCAAATAAATAATGGAGGACAACCAGAGGATGTGGCATATGAATATGAAATCAACACTTTGGGTCAATAGAATTACATCACAAAGAGCCATCGATAATTCAACTTTCATGTTGGTATATGGAGGAGAAACACGAGTACTACTATCAATTGAACTTCCATATTTAGAGCTCAATCACCAATTGGACCTGATTGACAATGATGAAATGACAGTGAGACTGGTTGATCTCATGAAGCTTGAGGAAATCAGGCATCAATTAATGAAAGTCTTAGAAGCAAGTTAGGCACAAACCAAGAAGAATTTTGATTAAAAAACAATTTCAAGAAGCTTTAATGAAGGAGACATGGTCCTCAAGTGGGATGTAGATAAAGCAAAACTAGGTAGGTACACCAAATTTGATACAATATGGAGTGGTCCATTTATCATCACTCAATGCAAAGGAACCAATGCATTCCAAATCTCCAAGCTTGATGGAGTATAACTGCTAATCCCAGTTAATGGGATATACCTCAAAGCTTGCTTTTGAGGTAATGAATTAGTTCCTAAAAGATTAATTTTTATAAATAATAGGGTTAGTTGTGTTTTTTAATAAGTGCTTCTGCATAGGTTAGACTCATTAGGATTTGTTTCCATAGGTTGTGTTATTTTTCTCTATTTTATTTATTTATTTTTCCTATTCTATTCATGTCTAGGCAAATCCTAGTTTGTTCTTCTTTAGGTTAGAGTTTTGTCAGAGCAAAGTTGATTCCATGCCCAATGTCTTAGACGGCTACTAGATTGAAAATGATTAGCAGATAATCATACCATAGAGTTCACTAAAAATCTTGAGATTTTTATCCCAAAAATATCATTACATCTAACACCCTAAGGGAGACCCCCTTTATTTTTTAGGAAAAACCCTGAATCTTTCAAAAAACCCATCTTTCCCTTTTCCTTGTAGAATCCAAAACGCTAGATGCAATTTATACTTGTGCAAATTGCTTTATGGGTTCTAGATTCTATAAATCATCGAAACCCAAAACCATGAAATCTATAACTCACCATGTACTTTGCACATTTTTGAATGTGAAAAATGCATGGTGGGCTTCAGATCTCACCATGCACCCATCCAGTGGAATCTAAAACTTAGCATGCACTTTGCATGTTTTCATAACATGCAAAGTACATGATGGGCTCTATATCCTACCAAACCTATAAACCCCCATCCAATAGAACCCAAAACCTTAGATGTATATTACACATTTTAAAACATGTAAAGTGCATGCCAAGTTCTAATTTTTGTCAAAATCACTTACCAATATATGTACTACGAAACCTGGAACATCAAGTGCACTTTGCACATTTCAAACATGCAAAGTGCCCCATGGGTTCTACCTTTCGTCAAAGCCAATCACCTTGCCAGTAGAGAGTGGACCTACTTCAATCAGGTCCAACCTCTACCAACTCACCAAACCCTTTCCTATGGAATGTAAAAATTGAAGTGCACATTGCATGTTTTAAACGTACAAAGTGCACGTCGAGTCTTGATTCTTGTCAAGTCCAATCTTCTCATGGAGAGTTTTCCAGCTTCAATTAGGTCCAACCTCCACCATCAACCACCTGAGCTCGCATTAATTATAGGTATTTTTATATAAAAACTAAGTTATTTGTATAAAGTGTTATCATTTATTAAATTTTCTAAGTTAATTTTGGAGCTCTGGTCACCTATGCCCTCATCGCCAAACCTCGAGCCTCATGTATACCAATCTGTTCTTTGATCCATGATTGCAAAAGTTTAAGCCACATCACCTATGCCATAAATGACACTTTTCTTGTGTCATTTCCACTTTAAGTTTTCATTCCTTAAAATCTTTCAAGTTTCTTAAGCATTTTCTTTGTAATTTAAGGTTTTATTAAAAGTTTCTTCAAGTTAATTAGAGGGTCATTTTGCATGTTTAGAGTCAATCTAGGGAAATATAAGGCAGTCTAGGGTAATCTAAGGTTTTTGAAAGCTTCACCTTGAGATTTTTTCCTCCTAAAATTTCATTTTCCCTCTAAATTTTTGCATTTAAAACCAGGGCTTTCTCAAATAGAATATTCCTAAACATATACTTCATTTTCAAAAACCAACAAATATTCCCTAATATTTTCCAACTTCCCTACAGGAATTGGAATTACTAAGAACACTTGAGAAACCCGTAAGACCCTTAAGCACTATGGAGAGTGGACATGCCTCAAGCACCTTAAAGCCCTACAAAATCCTAGTGCACCATAGAAAGTTGACCTATCCCAAGCACCTCCCACATCTGTTGGATATCTCATAGCCCTTAAACACTATGAACACTGGATGTGCTTCCATCACCTCCAAGTTCTACCAGAGAATATAAGTGCTCTAGACACTTGCATATCCTAACAACTTTCACAATTAGTTTCTTGCAAGTAGTAACTTCAATTTCCATGCTTCCTAAGGAAATGAAGTTCAAATCTAAGGGCCCTAAAGTGACTTCTTGTTTGGATTCAAATATGGTAGAAATAAAAGATATAGATTTATATCACATTCACCTAGGAGATTTTTGGGCTAGGATAGGTGCAAATTTCAAAAGTGACTGGATCCAGAGTATCTGTGACTTTAGTTTACCATAAGTTACAACCTTCCCTCTACCTGTTCAAAGCCTTGAGTTGATCCTTAAAATGGCCCAATATTATGACCCTGATAGAATACAAGTCTTCAGTGAGAAAGGTGAGAAGGTTCTAGATCTTGACCTTGACTTCATCAACACAGTGTTTACAATTCTTGAGTTTGAGATTTATTTGGATATAACTCCATAAACATCTACACATTTTTTTAAGAGAAAAAGGATAAATGTCAGAAGATAATTAAAAATCAATGTCTCAAGACTCTGAAGCATTCCTCCACAAGATTGCCCAAGATTATGTATAGATTTTATTTTATAAAGGGGATGAGAGATATTATAACACTACTACACAAAGTCACTGGTAATCTTGATGCCAAGTGTTACCAAGACTAGATTTACCAGTATATCTGGATCATTAGAGAAAATAAACAATAGATACATTAGGCTCAATTAATAAGTGATTCCCTCCACATCCAGTTAATGGAGGTGCAAACAACAAATAAGTTTTATATGTGTTGTTCCCAAAATATGTCACTTGTTTTTGGGACAACATATCAACTATTTTGGTCTTGCAGGGCAAAATTATCTCTTCCCTTCTCAAAAAATGTTATGAGCGCTCAAGTTCTTCAATTATTCAAGCATTTTCAGTCAAGGGACTCGTAGGTTCAACGGGTTCAACAAATTCAACAAGTAGACTCTCATAAAGGAAAAACTTCCAAACACTTAGGCAATTTTAAGGTTGGTTCAATGTCGAGGTTCAACCAAAAGGTCCATCGGCAGGCTTCAAACAAATGGAATGAAGCATTGAAGCATTGAACCATTAAACCCCGCTTTAGCAAGGTTCAAAGGTTCAATGAGTTCAAAGGTTTAAAAAGAGTTAAGCTCTTCAACGAGTTCGAAGACTTTAGAAAGTTCAAAGTTCAACCGCTTTGAAAAGTTCAATCGGCTTTAAAGGAATTAAATGAAAGAAGACTTCAAAGAAGAAAGATTGAACTATTGAACCATTGAACCTTGAACCAAAAGAGTTCAAAGTTCAAAGGTTCAATGAGTTCAATAAAGTTTGAGAGACTTAGAAGAATAAAGGATTCAAAGAGCAAAGAATGAACCATTGAACCATTGAACCTTGAACCAAAAGGTTCAAAGGTTCAAGGTTCAAAGTGGTTCAAGCGACCAGCGACCAGTGACATCCCCACGAACATCAAATTTAGGGTAATAAAATATCTGTTATTTTTCAAATATGGTGTAGACCTAAAAAAAAACTCAACAACCAGCCAAAGAAGAAGCCAAAAGATCCAGTCAAAAGTGAGAAGATAACCTGAGAGCTCAAATTGCCAAGGAAGGACAAGACATGGTGAGGAAAGAGGGAACGATGTAGAAAGACAAAAAATATCTGTGTAAGAGTTATTTCTAGTAAGTGAAATAGTCCACTAAGTGGACATCAGAGAGTGCGAGCACTCAATAGTGCGGCCTATTTCTCTAGATTGAGTAAAGGTGAAGTGGAAAGCTATAAAAATATCAGGAAGAGAACTAGTCAACCCATACTTTGGAGGGGACATTTGAGATGAATTGACACACCACAGTTAAGGTTGATGCCTTGTTCCAACATGGCCCCTTGATAGAACTAAAAATGCATTCAAGGCATTGAATGTAGCATAGGATATTCCATGAAACAAAGCACCCAAGTCTTTTTGGGAGTGATATATATTGTAATATCTTATTTTATGCAAAAGAGATATCTTTGTTATAGAAGCAAAACTCTGCCCAAATTGAAAGGCATTTCCTGAGACTTTGAGCTCATCAAATTGTTAATCATATTTCTTTATTTGAATGAGAAAACAAGTGACCTTTCAGACTTTATGTTGGAATAGCTTGTGTTATTTAGGAAATTGTTCTTATGTCTATTTCCTTGAATCATTCTTGTCCATTTAATTTAACAAGCAGAACTAGTGGAAGTAATCAGGAAGGTGTCCTGAAGCTGACTGTGGAGAGAATTTGTGCTGCCACAATTATCTTTAGCATATTTGTATTTCTGTTTCTATGTAAAGGATCTTGGGATGACTTTTTACCCCCATTATCCTTCATATATTTCACTCTTTGGCAGTTGAGGTGGAGACTTTGTGCTACACCTCATTGTGCTAGTTATTGCACCCTGTTACATTTACTTGTTGTAGACACCAAAATTGTGTCGACTCCCCTTGGTCCCTTGCACACTTTATTAATTTAAAATAAATTACTTATTTTAAATTAATGACATATCCCTAGACACCTCACCTTGGATACCTCGCCCTTAGACCATTTATCACCCTATGACTAAGTCCTCCAAATCATAATTACTTAAGACCTATTCCAACTCTCTCACTAACTCTTGCGACTATAAAACCCACCTTTCGACCATTCACCAATGGCAACTAAACTTGGCAGATGGAGGAATGGGTAAAAGGCTAAAAATAGCCTTTTTACCCATTCTCTAGCCATCGAAGTCGATTAACCATCGGTCGACGCCGATGAGATCGCTGACGTCGGTTACTTAAAACTAAATTCTAACCTTGGCTGGGGGCCGAAATTTGAATTCTCTTGCTCCCAAACTCTAAAAGATCAACACAGACACTTTGAGACTAAGCATCAGAATCCTATCATCACTCTCTAGGCTACAAAAACTCTACATAATTCACTCCAAACATTGGATTGGAAGGTTGTATGAAGTCTTCTACATCAGCCACATCGGGAACAAGCGTTCTACACCTCTGGTTCTCCACTAAGCAGAGCTAAGTATTCTTCTATTTCATTTCAGTATTTTAGAAGCATTGGTAATTAGTTTCCATTGAATATTCATGAGTACTATTGAGAGACAACCTGACTTTCTTCTCAGAGAGGCTGAAAAGCCCTCCTCTCATTCTTATTCTCTTTCTACACCTGTCCTCTATCTTTGCCCCCTTTCAGACTCTATTCATTGTCTTGCGACCCTACATAGAGCCTTAAACTCCCAGACTCCTCTGTCAACCATAGACATAAACTTAAAACCCGTCCAAAAGCCCATTGCCCCTATCAACGTTGACAAGATAACCGATGTTGGCAACATTGACCAACTGACGTCGGCAGGACTACCGATGTCGGTGACTATGATAGACTAACAACATAGAGCAGGTACACGTTGTCTACTTTCTCTTTCTTAGTCTTTCATTATTTTTCTTTATCCAACACTCTTTTCATCAAAAAGTAGACTGTGATCCCTCAAGGAAGTCTTTGCACTTCTGGGACTGAGCATATCGCTTAGCAGTCCACCATATATCTCTCTAACATTTTTCTGTTTAAGTCTTATTCTTTTCTTACAGGTGTGTCCTCCATAGCCAAAGAGGAGCTCCTACAACATCTAGATACAGTGTGCAACTTCATCTGGGTATCATCTAACCCTTGACCATTATCTTTAGTTTCTTTCTTCTTCTGAATGTAAAATAGAAAAAATGAGTAGAAACACTTGTCACTACCAGAAAGATTCATGTTGTTTGCTGAACAACACTTCTAAAAGAAGAGAAGTGCCTTCTGTCATTTCACCAAGATTTTTCCTTTGATTTTTGAACATCATCTCTAAAAAAAGAGAGATGGATGGTGTTATCCTACCCCTGAGTGTTATTTTTAGTTTATTTCTAGTATATTAATATATATATATATATATAACACCTCATATTTATAGATAACCTCCCCTTGATGATAGGAGAGATTTGTCCCCCTTTGATGTGGTAAACCTACACTTTTGGTTGACCAATCTCCTTATGTTGTGGTTGAAAAAACCTATTTTTCCCATTAGTTAGCTGGTGACAAAATATTCACCCAACAATTTTTGGCGACTCTGTTGGGGATCGACGAGCATTTACAGTCCTTTTCTAATCTATTCAAATTGAAGCATTTCATATCATTGGGGAAGAATGAGCAGTTTCAATTCTTTTCCTTATCCATTTTCTTCACTGTTCCAAGTCCTTTTCCATTACCATTTTCCTCCACCTTTGCACTAATAGTTTTTGGTGACTCTACTGGGGAAGAATGAGCAGTTTTAGTTCTTTTCCTTATCCATTTTCTTCACTGTTCCAAGTCCTTTTCCATTACCATTTTCCTCCACCTTCATGCCAACAATTTTTGGCGACTCCACTGGGGATCGATGAGTATTTCCAATCCTTTTCCAATCTATTCAAATTGAAGCATTTCATATCACTAGGGAATGATGTGAAGTAGGAAAGAACACTGTCAGCTTCACACCAATATTTTTTTTGGTGACTCTGCTGGGGAAGAACAAGCAGTTTGAAGCCTCAAGCTCCAAGCTAAAGCAAGGCCAGTTCTTTTCCATTTTTATTCTACAATTTGGTAGCTCCATGCTATACAAGAAGCCAAAAATCTCAAGGTGTTGTTGACCCTAGTTTTGAGTTAGTGTAGTAGAGTAATTTCTATTTGTTTTCTCCACAACCTCACCTTCAACGAACTAGGAGTCTTCCTCCTACCAACACCAAGTCACCAATACAAGGTAAAGCTTCTTTTTCCTCTGATAGTAGAGCTTTGCCTGTACATACCTCACAAAGATTTGTTATACCCCCTTTCCATAGTCATACAATGGTAGCTCAAGGCCCTTGGGGTAACTCTTTTGGCCCACTCAATCTAACTCCACCTCTACATGAGCTACCATGCAGTTTAAGGAAGAATTTCCTCAAATTATTTGGTGATGGGAGTGTTCATCCTGATGAACACATTGCAACCTTCAACATATCTTGTGGTGTGATAGGTGTGGAATATGAGGACGTAGCAGTTAGGCTATTTTTTAAAACATTACAAGGTGCTGCTATAGACTGGTTCTTCCATCTGCAGGCTTGGTCAGTGACTGAATGGAACACCCTCAAAGCCAAATTTGAAGCTAGGTTCAAGCCTATAGAAGATGCACATGCCCTATTAGCTCAGCTCACACAAATGAAGAAAGAGCCTCATGAACCTATGAGGGACTTCATTTCCAAATTTGACAAGTTGAGGAATAGGATTCTTATAATTGCTCAGCCAACAGATGAAAATCTTAAATGCTTCTTCATCAACTCTCAGCTACCTAAAGTGAGTTTTTTGTTGAGACGTGCTGGCCACATAGACCTTGCTACAACACTAGATTTGGCCATGGAGGTGGAAGATGATCTCATCTTGGCGGGGAAGATAAGGAGAGATCTTAACAGAGGTAATTCTTCTTCATCCTCTGAATATCCATCTATAGGCACCACTGATCTAATGGTGCAGAAGATGGAAAATGAGTTGCTAGCTCTCAGGAAGCAAATAGTGTAAGGGATGTCTTCAGCTCCTTTGTACAGAGATATGCCAAGGAGAAAATTTCCCAATCAGTCATACCAAGGCAATGTTACCAGGAATCAAGGGAAGCCAAATCGCCTTCCTCCCCCACATGGGAAGCTTACCATTGAAGCACCTCTGGCCAATTTAGTAGTTGGATATCTTGAAACAAAATTTGATTTCTCTTTCTAGCCTGAACTAAACCAAGAAAATAATACTGATCTCTTTACAGAAGACCAAGAAGAATCAAATGGTGACTCTAACATTGGTTTCCTAAATTACCAAGATGAACTTAGAAGTAAAGGTGAAGCAGTTGATGGATCATACACTGTATTCACTGGGTCCCAAAACCAATCAGCCAAGCAAGCTGATAAGAAAAAAATAGAGGAGTATTCTCAACCAACAATTTTAATTACTAAGTGGGGAAACACTCTGCCTTTTCAATCAAAGGACTCGGTAATCACTAAAAAAGTAAGTACCCCAAATGTTTTTGCACCTTCTGCTTCAAATTTGCAGATCAGTCCTACACTCCCAAAAAACTAGAAGGATGAACTTCCTTCCCCTATTCCTAATTCATTTTAGACATTTGACATAATCGACCATGTCAAGAAAACTAAAATTCAAATGTCTAAATTTGAATTCCTACAATCCAACCCTGAGTAGTTGGATAAGTTGGTTCATTGTGTAAAGAATAAAAGTGTCCCTGCAAGACTAGCTGTTCTAAAGGTGACTCCCACATCCACCCAGAATAACCTTGTCATTAATCCTCCTACTGCTCTTGGGAAGATAGAACCATTTTATGTCTCCCTATTGACAAACGGTCACCAGCTGAATAATTATATCATAGACTCAGGTGCATCTGATAATGTCATGCTTGCCAAAGTGGTAGAATCTCTTGGTCTCACACTGATGAAGACATTTGGGAGATATTTCTCCATGGAAAACAAATAAGTGCCACTTCTAGGACAAATCAAAGATGCCCAATTTGCATTTGCGGCCTTTTCAAGAAAAAGAATTAAGATGACAGTCCTGGTGGCTGACATCCCAGCCTCTTATGGCATTCTTCTTGGGCAAAATTTTTGCAAGGACGTTGTTGGAGAATTGAGCATGGACCTGTCTAAGGCAAGGATCCCTATCAAAGGCATCATGCAGAGGCTACTTCCTGAGAAGGAGGTAAAATATATTGTCACCCAAACATCAGCCCATAAAGCTTAAATTTTATTTGAGTCTTCAGGAATGGGTAACTTTTTCTTGACCATAGAGGATGTTCATGTTTCAGTAGATGAAAGTCCTGTAGGTGGTGATCCATGAATTGATTCAGATGAGACAACAGAAGAATTAATAAAGCACAACGCAGGTGCAAAAGGACCCTCCCCTCTAAATAAAGGAAAATCTAAAAAAGGAGTAGTTTTTGGTGGCATATGGATTCTGGAATTTGGTGGCAGCTACTCTTCTCTCGGTGTTGGAGCTGATATTTTTTTAATATCTCCTCAATGAGAGATTTTTCCTTCTTCATACAAGTTTCAGTTCAGTAAAACCAACAACACTGCCAAGTATGAATCTCTGTTACTCGGGTTGAAGGCAGCTCAAGACAGAGGTGTTAAACTCTTTCATGCTAAAGGAGATGCTAAACTGATGGTTTGTCAGGTGAGGAACCTGTGTCAAACCAAGAACAAAAGATTGTGCTATTATCACAATCTGGTATGGGACTGTATTGAAAGTTTTGATGATTTCAATATATCTGTAGTACCTAGAGAGCTTCATAGTCATGCAAATTGATTGGTTATCTCTATGACCCTCTTATTTTCTCATAAAGACTTTGAAGAGTAGAAGTACACTATCAAGCTAGAATTTTGACCAAGTGTGCCTGACAATGCCAATCATTGGTAGGTGTTTGATGTTGACAATCAAATCATGTGCTAGATTGAACCAGAAGAACAATGAATTATGGTAATGGACCATACTGCTACATGTCAAAATTAGGTAAAGAAACTCTTCTACAAGAGAATAAGGATTCATGATTTTTAGACTGAAAATCGAGTCTTGCTATGGGGCAAGAGGAGAGAACCAAAAGGAATGCACAAAAAATTTGATTCCTAGTGTAGAGGTCTATTTGCCAATCATCGCTTCTAGGGAGAAAATGGTTTCTTATTGATATATCAAGACAAAATGCCATTTTCACAGTCTCACAGTGGGCGGCATTTGAAGCACTTCAATCCTTGAAGTATCAGATAAGATCAACTTATACATATGTATAATTTTTGTATAGTCTTTAGGTTGTTTTGTGTTGTTAATTTTCATTTGTTTTCGGCACCTTTCTTTTTGGGTAGCATGACTCCGTAGCCCAATGGCATACATGAACGCACTGAGATTCTAGATTCTACTCCCTTTGATTATTTTTACAATCGATGGAAGTTCCCTAACTAGTGCCAGCTGTTGTTCCAAAAATCCATCACTTGTTTTTGGGACAACATATCAACTATTTTGGTCATACAGGCCAAACTTCTCTCTTCTCTTCTAAAAAAATGTTCTGAGCACTCAAGTTCTTTAATTATTCAAGCATTTTTAGTCAAGGGCCTTGTAGGTTCAATGGGTTCAACAAATTCAATAGGAGAAATCTCATAAAGGAAAAAATTCCAAACACTTAGGCAATTTCAAGGTTGGTTCAATGTTGAGGTTCAACCAAAAGGTCCATTGGCAGGCTTGAAACAAATGGAATGAACCATTGAACCATTGAACCCCGCTTCAGCAAGGTTCAAAGGTTCAACAAGTTTGAAGACTTTATCAAGTTCAAAGTTCAACCGCTTTGAAAAGTTCAAATGGCTTTAAAGGACTTAAATGAAAAAAATACTTTGAAGAAGAAAGATTGAACCGTTGAATCGTTGAACCTTAAACCAAAAGAGTTTAAAGTTCAAAGGTTCATTGAGTTCAATAAAGTTTGAGAGACTTAAAAGAACAAAGGATTTGAAGAGAAAAGAATGAACCATTAAACCATTAAATCTTGAACCAAAAGGTTCAAAGGTTCAAGGTTCAAAGTGGTTCAAATGACCAGCGACCAGTGACGTCCCCACAGACATCAAATTTAGGGTAATAAAATATCTGTTGTTTTTCAAATTTGGAACGGACCTAAAAAAAACTCAGCGACCGACCAAAGAAGAAGCCAAAAGAGCCAACAAAAATTGAGAAGATAGCCCAAGAGCTCAGATCGCCAAGGAAGGACAAGACGTGGTAAGGAAAGAGGGAACGATGCAGAAAGACTAGAAATATATGTGCAGGAGTTATTTCTAGTAGGTGAAATAGTCCACTAGGTGGACATCAGAGAGTGTGAGCACTCAATAACGTGGCCTATTTTTCTAGATCGAGTAAAGGTAAAGTGGATAGTTGCATAAATATCAGGAAGAGGACCAGGTGGCCCATACTTTGGAGGGGACATTTTAGATGAATTGACATGCCACAATTAAGGTTGATGCCCTGTTCCAGCATGGCCCCTTGACAGAACTAAAAATGCATTCAATGCATTGAATGCAGCATAGGCCATTCCATGAAACAAAGTGCCCAAGTCTTTTTGGGAGTGCTATATATTGTAATCTTTTATTTTATGCAAAAGAGATCTCTCTGTTATAGAAGCAAAACTCTGCCCAAATTAAAAGGCATTTCCTGAGACTTTGAGCTCAGATTGTTAATCATATTACTTTATTTGAATGAGAAAACAAGTGACCTTTCAGAGTTTGTGCTGGAATAGCTTGTGTTATTTAGGAAATTATTCTTATGTCTGTTTCCTAGAAGCATTCTTGTCCATTTAATTTAACAAGCAGAACTAGTGGAAGTAATCAGGAAGGTGTCTTGAAGCTGATTGTGGAGAGACTTTGTGCTGCCAAAATTGTCTTTAGCGTGTTTGTTTTTCTATTTCTATGTAAAATATCTTGGGATGACTTTGTGCCCCCATTGTCCTTCATATATTTCACTCTTTGGCAGTTGAGGTGGAGACTTTGTGGTACACCTCAATCTACTATTTATTGCACCCTGTTACATTTACTTGTCACTACCAGAAAGATTCCTGTTGTTTGCTGAATAACACTTTTGAAAGAAGAGAAGTGCCTTCTATCATTTCACTAGGATTTTTCCTTTGATTTGTGAACATCATATCTGAAAAAAGAGAGATTGATGGTGTTATCCTACCCCTGAGTGTTATTTTCAGATTATATATATATATATATATATATATATATATATATATATATATAGCACCTCATATTTGTAGGGAACCTCCCCTTGATGAGAGGAGAGATTTGTCCCCCTTTGATGTGGTAAACCTACACTTTTGGTTGACCAATCTGCTTATGCTATGGTTGAAACAACCTATTTTTCCCATCAGTTAGCTGGTGAAAAAATATTTACCCAAAAATATGACATCCTATATTGTTTATATCCTGTCCAAAGAAAGATTGTTCCCAGGCCTCAATATAGTCCCTAAAAGACTTGATAAGAATAATCCGATCAGTTATGCCTAATGTTGTGGCTCGATTACCCCATCACTTATTTTTCTATCACAAACCCTTATATTTACCAATTATGGTAACCTCATCAATGTAAAATCTTAACTATCACACCCTTTACCACACTTTGTGCACTAGTTTGTGCTTTCATGCCTAACCTATTACCCACCTTCAAGCATCCACCATCATACACCTTGTCAGACCTATACCTGATTCTATTTTACCTCATCGACTCTTGATTTGAGGGGGAACACCCCCTCCCATACTTGAAGCAACCAGACCTTTGAACAAAATTAGTTTTTGTTTTGTAGCTTGGTTAGTCAAAGTTGTATAACAAAAAGAGATAAAATTTAGACATTGAAAATCTGCACACTATGATTTTGAGTGTCAAAACACCCTTAGAACACCTTAGGACCCCCTTGGGACCAATCTAACCCTTTGACTCCTAGCTAAGCCTAACCCATAGTCAGTTTGTTCAAATGGATTAACCAACATTTTTACCTACTTTTATGCTTCACCCTCGACCATCGACGGTCACCTTGACCATCGATAGTCAGGGTGCACCTCCTTAACCACCAACATGAAAACCATCCACCTTATTTTTCTAAATATAACTCATCTAAATTTGTGTGTGAGCCATTGCATGAGTGATTTAAAATTAGGAAGCCCAGTTCATGTCTTGTTATAAATTTCTTGCCTTACTTATAAGAAGAGAGGAATAGGGAGATGAAAATCATCTACAATTTTTATCAAGAGCTTATGCATCTAGAATTCTCTTTTTTGTAGGTCAATAATAATCAAAAATCCAATGAGATAGCTAATATGTCAGAGAGCCAACTTACCACCACCACTCTACCAAAGAACCAAGTACTATTACTCTATCAGAATCACGTTAGACTCCACCAATAGGTCAATCACCTTAAGCATCCACCCAATCAGCTTTTTACAAAATAAGTACTTGATTTCCAACATTAAATTACTTTATTTACCTTTTACACTCAACGCAACACCAAACCATCTCCCAAAATCCCACTTTGTGGTCCTATCAATCAGCCATTTACTAACCAGATCTACACACAATAACCACCAATGGTTGTCCCAATTATCGACGGTTAGCCCAACTATCAACGGTCACTATGGTAGAAAATTATAGTAAGATATTTCCACCTACCTACACCCCATAAAATTTAATTTTTTATGTTCTTACCTATTCATAGACCTCTACCTGATTTGTTTAAGTAGACCCTAATCACATAGCGCTAGTATTAATCAACTTATCACTATTTTAATCATTTCTAGTCTATTTCTTAGAAAACATTTCTTATGTTCAGTTTTAGTACCTTTTGATTATTGATGCAAGTACTTTATGTTATATTTATAATTTTTTTTTTTAAAATGTGTGGATTAATAGCCCCTAAGGAAGCTATCACTAAGCAATCAACCCAACTATCTGTCTAACCAACAATTTGCTTTAGTGTTGTCTTATTTGCAGGTCATCTTTTCAATCTAAAGATGAGTTCTTCACAATCATCTGATTCAACGTACACACTACGAAATGTATTTAGTTTCTTCTTCTCCCTTCTCGAATATAAGTTGAAATTCATTGAAACAACTACATTGATTTATGTTCTTTATCACCTGTTTGGTAGATTATATATCATTTTCCATACACACATGCATTTCATGATATATGAGTGAGATTCAAGACATACATGATATACATGATACATGGATGCACAGATGCATGGCATTCCTATACATAAGGGCCATGCTAATATTGGGGCCATCTCATTCCATAGGTTATATTTTTACACATTATATATTTTTAAAATATTTTTATTAATCATGTTGAGATACATTGATTGATTACACATGCCTTTCCCTTGTTAATATTGTTTACAATAATACATTTTATGGATATGTTACTTTATTATAGTATGACTTTGACATATATTTATGGTGTAGACTAGTTTAACTTGATTTATGTTTCATTATTGCTATTTCATTCCATATAAGATAATCATTAATTATGCTTAGTTCTGGGTGTTGCCTTAGTATATGATTTTTTTTATTGAGTTTTTAATTTTATGATTATTTATTTGGGCCCTTGATTTCTTGTGTGAATTATGCTTCATTGAGTTTCTCATTTTTTAATTTTTCTCTATGTGGTTGCCTTGTGTGACATTTGATTGTCCATTGCATGTGGCTCTTGCCTTGTGGACATTTGACTGTCCATTATGTGTGGCTCTTTCCTTGTGTGATGTTTGATTGTTTATTATGTGTGGATCTTGCCTTTTATGACATTTGATAGTCCATTATGTGTGGCTCTTACCTTGTGTGATATTGAGTGTTATTATGTGTATCATGGAGTGACATTATGTAATTATGAGTGGATAAATCTAGGATTGCTTACTAACTTTGAGGGGTTGTGATCCATATCACACACCTTCCTCTAGTGTGTGGTGACATGATCCATATCATGAACCTTTTTTCATAGATTAATATTCAGTGCTTATTTTTGTAATGATTTATACTACATGCCTAATTGGTATATTTATCTAAGCATGACACTTGTTTTCCATTAGTTAAATGTTTTATGTATGCTTTGATGATCTATTCTTACTATGATGACATTATCCACACGTTGGCACATTTTTATAAATGATTACATCTTTGTATATGATAATGCAATTAAATCCTTTTTTGAGATGATCAATTCACAAGCTACATTCCTTACCTAAAAATGGGGGCATATTAGTGGGATTGTCTTAGATATTCAAGCCTCCATGCACATATAAGTCAGATTTTGGGACAAATTATATGATTCAAATATTTCATTTTGATTTAGATTATTATTTCAACTTATATTATGATACAAATATTTACAGATTAATAGCGATTTAACGGCATATGCAAACATTTTACAAGAACATTAGTGTTAGGTTTTCCATACATTTTGAGTTTTGGATATAGTGGCATATAGATTTTATGACATTTTAAGTTAGATTGGGATAACTGATCAAATTAAGGGGCATGAACATTATTCATGCACACACTATTATAATTTTTTCTATTTTTAAAGCTGGCATTGATGTGATATTGATGGTATTGAAGGTAAATTTTTAAATCTATAAGAACATATATAACTATTGGTTCACCCTACATGAGCATAATATAGGCTCCACCTTCCATCTTGAGATTCGAGATTAGTTAAATGAGTAGTGTGGTTGAGGTTTTGCATTGTTCAACAACCTACTCCCTCTTCCTAGGGGATAGGGCATTTACTTTATCAAACCACAATTTGAACAATGGCACTTAACTTATGACATAGTCATTCCATGACATTCTCCATGGGTGCAGATCACTCCTAATTTTAAATACTTCAAAAGGAATCACATCTCCAAAACTTCAGAGGGAAACATGGTTCACCCACTTACAAGTGTATTCCTTCCTTGCTCTTCAAATTTCAAAAGTTTTATTAATCATAATCATTTCAATTTTTCTTTCATATATAGACAATGATTATTACATGTTTATTGCATGTTTGCAAGGATCAAGTTGCACATTTGGAACCTTCTCCTAAATATAAAGTGTAGTATGCACTAAGGTACATTTATTTATCCCTTTACTATAGCATTATTTTACTTTCACTACTAGAATAAAATGAGAGCACTTGTAGATACTAAAATTTGATATTAGACACTTAGAAATGTGAGTCTTGACCTATATTTACCTCACATGACTTGTGCATACACATATGGATCTTGTATACCCTTATCTACTATCGCTTGCCTCTTATGGGCCTGAATTTTCTAATTTGTTATCAGTCACCTACATGATTTCCATAGTCTATGCCTAACATGCTTATCATCATATGTAAACTATCTCTCAGTTATCACATCATAGTTATTGATTTTATAACCAATCCATCACAACTCATACAATTTTAAATTTTTGTAGGCATCCAACTTTGATGGAATTGTCCCTATCCCAAGAAATGATCACTTTCCAAATTTAAATCATATTTACGAATCAGTCCATATATTTCCCATATTAGTGGAGTGAGAATTTACCCAAAGATTCATCTATTAATATACAATAGGTCTATGTGTATTCCCTATCTAGCATCCATCAAGCAAGGACTAAGCAAGCCTATTCTATCATTTGCACATTGAGAGAGATTGCCCTAAAATTCCTAAATAAAAAAATAGTCATAATGAGCAGGTCCTATCCATGTTTGAAGCACCTAAGCCAAGCCAAGTTTTATATTATCAAGTGTCAAAAGTTAATTCACATGATGCATTCATACTTATGGATCCTGATTACACACATTTAAGAAAGGGGAAGAACTACGTGTGGTTTGATTTACCTCTTATTGGATATGTAGGCAATGCTCATTGAATCACTAGACAATGGTTGAGGTCAGTGTAACCATCACTCTTCCCAAATTATATAAGTTAACCTAGTGTCTAAAGTGGAGCCAAGGCTTTGAAGAGGAGATAAGATTATGGATTCTTCAAACGCAATGAGTAATGGATATCACATAGAGAGCTAATTTATAAGTAAGCATAGTGACCTATGTCAAAAAAATTGAGACAAAACCTACAGGGATGAATGTAGTAGAGGCAGACACCTTCATCTAACATAGGAGTCAAGAGGTTGATAGACTCATCTAGGTAGAATTAAACATCCAACCGTAGCAGTTCATAAAGTCCGCTGAGGGGACGGAAAGATATTTTTATGTTCTGCTACTTTTTATGGTCAATTGTTTTGTCCCCTCCACCTGACTATCACCCTCACACCCATGAGATGATCCAAAAATTCACCAAACAGCCCCCATCAAGCAATCCACAAATCCACCAAATTATTAACTTTCAAATTCCAAAATGCCCACCGATCCCCATTTAAAAAAAATATAGCGGGCTCTGTTTTACCCTCTCAAATTTAAATTTGTCCACATCAATGGTGTGGATTAGGTAAATGGCTCATAAACATACGAGGATTATAACCAACCATTTTCTTGCCACACATTTTAAAGCATATCTCTAACTGTCCCCCCCACCGACTATCACCCTCACATCAAGTTATAAAATCAGTCACTACACTAACTCTAAGATGTACCATATCTTTAATTAAACCTCCTTCCTTGGAATATGAAAGCATATAATTAATACATGTGAATTGTAATTGTCTTTAATAATGTAAATTGTTGATTACCAAGTCTAATTAGTTGATAAAGGTGCAATACTATTTGAGAAAACACACAATTTCATATCGATTTCCTTGAGGCAATTGAAGGTGGTAATGTGTTACATATGCTTGTACCATAATTTTCAAAAAGATTCTATTGGATTGTCCAATAATAAATTGAATTATTTATTAGGAATTACAAACAACCCATCATATAAGCAAATATCTTGTTATTAGTCTTGGAGGGTAGATTAAAGCTTTCAATATTTTTTAACTTCCGATTAAAATTTTCCTTCCCCACTAATAAAAAATCATTGATTTTTCCTTGTTAAAGGATCAATTGTAACTGGTAAAAAGGATAGGACTGGGAAGCAGAATTGGGTGCCTCCTCTTGCGGGTTGGTTTAAACTCAATTTCAATGGTACTTCTCAGGAGAACCTAGGGGTGTCGAGTGTGGTATGCATCATTTGGCACTGTAGTGGTTCCCTCATTTGAGCTATGTCCAAGGAGATTCAAGATGGGTCTAATAATGAAGTGAAAGTGCAAACACTTACGAGTGGGATCAAACTCACAATTCAGTGTGCTATTCCAAAGCTGATCATACAGGGTGATTCACAAGTCATCATTTCAGCTTTGAAAAAGAAAGATTCCAGCTCTTGGAATTTAGAGAACATCTTGACTAGTACCTAGAGGAAATTGGATTTTTGTTCTTTAGTTGATTTTAATCACTGATTTTGGGAGGCTAATTTGGTTGTTGACTTCTTGGAAAATTGTGGCATAGATCAAGTGGAAGCATGCCGGGTGGATAATGTGAAAGATGCTTGGGAAGACTTCCTGTTCATATCTTTGATTGATTTTGGCTAATTTCTATATCTGCTTCTCCTTTTGTATTGTTTTGTTTACAAAGTAATCTCAAAACTCCTAGCTAATTTAGTAGGGGCCTAGTTTTGGTGGTTTTTACGTTAGGTTAATCTTGTTGGATGGCTTTCTTACGTTGTCACTTCTATCATCATGATCATTATATCACTTGATATGGCATTAAATTTGCAAGTTTTACATTTATGATGGCAGGTGGTTATTATTGGAAGGACAGGTGGTGGCCCGAGAAACAAAAGGAGTTACGAGGCTTCCCTCATGCCTCATTACATTTTAGCTTTCCTAGGTTTTTTAACTATTTGGGAAGAATGTCCACCCACCATTTATCCCTTGTTATTTATGGAGGTTGTGGTTGGCAGAGATACGAATGGAGAACATAAGTGAGATTTCCTTAGTGACATCTTGTGTTTATGGTGGCAGTGTGGCACATGAGATGGTCTTTAATGGCCAAATTTTACAACCCTGTCTGAAAAATATGTTCTAGCTACTGATGGAAGAGATGTTTGCTGTTATCTCAGACGTTCTTGGTTACAAGTTTCTAGTGAAGGGAGTTCGTATCAATGTAAACTTGAAGATTGCAATAGTTTTTGTGTCCAACCTAATGTTCATGGTTTCAGATTCAGAGATGGTTATGAGGGTGGTGGATTTCTATGTGCACCCAAAATTTTGCACTGGGTTAGTAAAGAAGATTCTATTGCATGATTTGTCCCTACTTCCAAATTTATCATTTTTAGGAAGGGATAGTTTGGGTGTGGTCTTGGCTATGGTGTTTAGGGTGCTTGAAACATAGTTCATGGTCCTCCTAGGGTTCATCAAAGATCAAAAGAAGAACGCCAATTTGCCTGATGTAAAAGAAGGGAAATTTATTTCCTTACCCCTCATGTCATAGATTCAGATTCAAATTTTAGAAATAGCGTAGTTGACGGCTTACCATCATGAAAAGAAAAGTGTGGAGGTAGTAAAGAAGTTGGTAAAATGGGTTCTTAGGGGACAGGTTATAGTTCTTCTTTGGTATTATAAATCCCTGGTTGAAGAGTCAGGGCCAGATACCCCTGTGGACACCAATCCCTTGTTGGCATTTAATTCTGGTGGAAGAGCCCTGAGGAAATAATGAAAGTGTGAGGCCATGGATGAAGTAAAGGAGAAAGCTTGTAGAGCACATGAAATCATTTTCTTGGAGGACACAGACGATGAGGTTTGTGCTGGCCTCAATTTTTGATGTTGGTCCACGTCTTGTGTCTAGTCTTACTAGTCTATTTTATTATAGGTTTTTTGGTTTTTTGTTGGTTTATTTGTGGCTCACATCTATTTTGTCAGGGTACTTTTGCTTGGCTAGTTCTTGCTGGTTGTTGTTGGTAGTTTTGTAATATGGTGTTTTTGGGTATGTGCCTATGTGTTGTATATTGTAACTCCTTTTATTTTGGGGCTGGGGGCCCTAATATAAACCCCATACCTATCTAAAAAAATCATTGAGTTTTGTGCATTGAAAATTTTATAGGATTTCAATAATTATATTGCACATTTTTAACAAAAAATATGAAAAAGGTTATCTATCAATATTTTGATTGGCTCAAACTATTAACATTGTTAGGGTGTGGAGCTAAAAGCTTCACCAAGGAGCATACAAAATAGGTTCAGGTCTACACAGATGCCGGCGTCGGTCAGGAGCGACCGACGTCAGTCAGTTGCAGTTACAGGGGCACCGACGTCGGCAGTAGGGTCGATCGGCGACGGTCACAGGCGAACAGGTAAGAACCGACGTCGGTTACTTGCGTGTCCAGAAAGCTATTTTCATGGACAAAAGCGAGTGTTTGCATGGTAAGTTTGACTCGTGGACTCAAGCTTGCATCTCTATTGTTAGCATTACTATTTTTAGAGCCCTTGTTAAAGAGGCTTAACTGTCTATTGTAAGAACATGCTCAAGTCTCCTAATTCTATATTAGGATAGATCTTCTTAGCTCATTGCAGTAGAAGAGTGTAGAACTATAAGAGTAGAACATTGTGAATGTTTGAAGGACAGTACTGAGTTGCATCAATCCAGGTTGTTGGATTTGATTGTACTTGAGAGAGAGCTCTTGAGGAATAGAGATCTAGTGAGAGATCTTGTGTGCATCTGAGAGAGGTGTGGAAGAACGAAGTTTCTTCATTTGTATTCTATTGTAAAGAGTTTCAATACAAGTTTTCAGGGTGTTTTCTTGTATATCTTGTTCTGTGCTATTTATCATTTCAGTTACTTATCTATCTGAATTATTTCCACGTTTATTGCTGTCACAATTGTAATCTATTGTTGGTTTGATCCCCCAACAAGTGGTATCAGAGCCTTGGTTATAGGTTCAGAGCTTGATAATTAGTATCAAAGCTCAGGTTCACTAACAGGTGGTTCAGATCTGTGTAGTGTGTTTTGATTACAGGTTGCTCACAGGGGTTTTTGCAGGGATTTCTGTTTGAGTGGGAGAAGCAATGGCAGAAGAAAGTAAGTTGAGAATGGAAAAGTTTAATGGCAAGAACTACCAACATTGGAGAATGCAGATAGAGGACTATCTGTATCAGAAGGATCTTTACTTACCGTTAGGTGGGATAGCAAAGAAGCCCAAGGACATGGAGGATGAAGAATGGGAAGTTCTTGACAGAAAGGCTCTTGGGTCTATAAGACTGAGTCTGGCCTCCACTGTGATATCTAATTTGTCACAGGCAAAAACAACGGTAGAGTTGATGACTACGTTAGCAAATATGTATGAAAAACCCTCAGCTTCAAATAAGGTATATCTTATGAAGCAGTTATTTAATTTGCATATGAATGAAGGTGGATCTGTTTCTACTCATCTGAATGATTTCAATGGTATTGTGAATCAATTAAGCTCAGTAAATATAGTGTTTGATGATGAGATAAAAGCTCTGTTAATATTATGTTCTTTGCCTAAAAGCTGGCATGGCTTAGTAATGGCAGTTTC
The DNA here is from genome assembly GCA_037957365.1 of Torreya grandis. Classification (NCBI taxonomy): domain Eukaryota; kingdom Viridiplantae; phylum Streptophyta; class Pinopsida; order Cupressales; family Taxaceae; genus Torreya; species Torreya grandis. The sequence continues at coordinate 292,448 of JARHVA010001043.1, forward strand.
TAATACTGCATCTGCATCAAATATTTTGAAAGTAAAGGATGTTGTTAGTGTTATCTTGAATGAGGAAATACGCAGGAAAAGCACAGAAGAGACATCTGGGAACGCTTTAAATTTTGAGAGCAGGGGAAGGCAAAAAGAAAAGAGCAAGAGGAGATCAAGATCTAAGTCTAAGGGGAAAGGCAGATCTAAATCCAGAAATGGCAGGAAGCCACAATGCTGGAATTGTGGAAAGATGGGGCACATAAGCAGAGATTGTTGGTCAAAGCCTAAGGAGGACAATCAACACGAAGGAAAGGAATAATCCAAGATTGCAGGTATTACACAGGATGCTTTAATTTTCTCTCTGCATAATAATATAGAGTCTTGGGTATTAGATTCTGGTGCATCTTTCCATGCTACCCCTAACAGAGAATATTTCAGTGACTATATCCATGGAGATTTTGGAATAGTGTACTTAGGGGATGATGAGCCTTGTAAGATTACTGGCAAAGGTAAAGTGCAGCTGAAGATGCAGAATGGCAACACATGGGTGTTGAGAGATGTGATGCATGTTCCTAGTTTAAAGAGAAATTTGATTTCTGCAGGTAAGCTAGGTGATGAGGGTTGTACAGTAACTCTCACAGCAGATTCTTGGAAAGTGACCAAGGGTGCACTCGTTATGGCCAGAGGTAAGAGAGAAGGTACTCTCTATTTATGTAATTGTGTTATTAACAAATCTCCTTTAGTTTTATCTACTTCAGATGTGGATGCTAAATTGTGGCACTCAAGGCTTGGCCACATGAGTGAGAAGGGGATGTCAATTCTTAAGTCTAAAGGTATGCTTTCAGATTTGAAAAGTATGGATCTAGAATTTTGTGAGCATTGTGTATTTGGAAAACAAAAAAGGGTTAGTTTTCTCAAGACTGGGTCTACTAAGAAAAGGCAGAAGTTGCAGCTTGTTCACACAGACGTGTGGGGACTGGCTCAGGTAGCCTCTATTGGCGGATCACGGTACTATGTTACATTCATAGATGACGCCACAAAAAAGGTATGGATCTACTGTATTAAAAAGAAATATGATGTTTTTGAGACTTTTAAGATTTGGAAAGCCATGGTTGAGAATGAAACAGGCAGAAGATTAAAGTGCTTGAGATCTGATAATGGCGGTGAGTTCTGCAGTCTTAAGTTTAACTGGTATTGTTACACTCACGAAATCCAAAGGTAAAGGATGGTTCCAAGGACACCTCAGTAGAATGGTATTGCTGAAAGGATGAACAGAACTATCATGGAGTGTGCAAGATGTATGAGATTGCATACAGGGTTGCCCTTAGAGTTTTGGGCAGAAGCAATTGACACCGCAGTGTACCTGATTAACAGAGGACCCTCTACAGCTCTGGATGGTGGAATTCCAGAAGAGGCATGGACAGGCAAAAAGGTAGATCTCTCATATCTCAAAGTTTTTGGTTGTGAAGCCTTTGTGTACATAGATAAGGAAAATAGAAAGAAGCTTGATGCTAAGTCTATGAGGTGCACGTTTATTGGCTATGGCTCAGATGATTTTGGTTTAAGATTTTGGAATCTAGGAACTAACAAGGTAATCAGGAGTCGTGATGTTGTTTTCAATGAAAGAGTGATGTACAGTGATCAGATAAGGAAGCTGGATCAATCTGGGCAGAGCAATAGTGAATTGGACAAAGTTATGGTCCAAAATGAGCTCGTGGGAAAAAGAAATAATCACTTGAAGGAAAACATAGAGACCGACGTCGGTAGGTTAGGAACCGGCGTCGGTAGTACAGAAACCGATGTCAGTCATACAGAGATCGATGTCGGCAGACCAGGCACCGAGGTCGGTCAGGCAGAATCGACGTCGGCTAGTGACAGGTCTACAGGTGGCCGAGGTCGGTCACTGTCAGAAAATTTGGGTGGACAGATTGTTGAGAACGAGTCCAAGACACCCACCAGGAGGTCTGAAAGGGTAAGTAAGCCTCTAATTAGATATTCTCCTTCCTTATATTATTTATTGCTAACTGATGGTGGAGAACCAGAGAGTTTTGAAGAAGCATTATAGGTGGAGTCCAGGAGTAAGTGGGAGCGTGGCATGGTTGAGGAGATGGAGTCCTTAAGAGAGAACCAAACATGGGATTTGGTTGAATTGCCAGCTGGTAAGAGAACACTGAAGAACAGATGGACCTACAGGTTGAAGGAAGGTGAGGATGGTCAGATGCGATATAAGGCCAGATTAGTGGTAAAAGGATTTGCACAAAAGCCAAGTATTGACTTTGGTGAGATTTTTTCTCCTGTTGTTAAGATGACTTCAATAAGGGTTGTATTGTCTTTGGTTGCTTTTGAGGATTTGCATCTCGAACAGCTAGATGTTAAGACAGCATTTCTTCATGGAGATTTGGATGAGGAAATTTACATGGAACAGCCAGAAGGATTTGAGGTCAAGGGTAAGGAGAAGTTTGTGTGCAGGTTAAAGAAAAGCTTGTATGGCCTCAAGCAAGCTCCAAGGCAATGGTACTTAAAATTTGACAGGTTTATGACTGAGCACGGCTATAGTAGGTGTCAATCAGACCATTGTGTGTATTTCAAGAGATTTGATAACAGTAGATATATTATTCTATTGTTGTATGTAGATGACATGCTGGTTGCAGGGTCTCACATGCAGGATATCTCAGAGCTTAAGGTGAAGTTAGCTCAAACGTTTGCTATGAAGGATTTGGGAGCAGCAAAGAAGATCCTTGACATGAGCATTAGGAGAGACAGGAAAAATCACAGGTTGATATTCTCTCAAGAAGATTATGTGAACAAGGTGTTGGAGAGGTTTAATATGCAGGATGCAAAACCGGTAAGTACACCTATGGCTGGACATTTTAAGTTGAGTAAAGAACAATGTCCTAATTCACATGTAGAGGTTGAGTACATGAGTAAGGTTCCATATTCTTCCGTAGTAGGGAGTTTGATGTATGCAATGGTGTGTACTAGACCAGATATTGCCCAAGCAGTGGGAGTAGTAAGTAAGTATATGGCCAATCCAGGTAAGGAACATTGGAAGGCAGTTCAATGGATCCTTAGATATCTGAGAGGAACCAGCAGCAAGCATTTGTGATATGGAAGTTTAGATACTTCTCTACATGGTTATGTAGATTCAGATATGGCAGGTGATTTGGATGGCAGGAGGAGCACCACAAGTTATGTTTTTACTGTAGGTGGAATGGCAGTTAGCTGGATATCTAAGTTGCAGAAGGTTGTTGCCTTGTCAACTACAGAAGCAGAGTATATTGCAGCCACAGAAGCTAGCAAGGAGATGATATGGATGACACGGTTCATGGAAGAGCTTGGAAGGGAGCATGGGAGTTACAGATTGTATAGTGACAGTCAGAGTGCAATCCATTTAGCTAAGAACTCAGCTTTTCACTCAAGAACCAAGCACATACAGCTAAGGTACCACTTCATACGACAGGTATTGGAAGATGGTGAGTTGAAGCTGGAGAAGATCCATACAGACAAGAATCCTGCTGATATGCTAACAAAGCCGGTTACGAAGGAGAAGTTGAATCTTCATTCAACTTCTATTGGTCTTCATGATTGAGTTGAAGATGGAGGAGCTAGAAGATGATGCTGTACAGGTTGGTGCAGCTGGTTTATCTCCAAGTGGGAGATTGTTAGGGTGTGGAGCTAAAAGCTTCACCAAGGAGCATAGAAAATAGGTTCGGGTCTACACAGACGCTGGCGTTGGTCAGGAGCGACTGATGTCGGTCAGTTGCAGTTACAGGGGCACTGACGTCGACAGTAGGGTCGGCCGGCGATGGTCACAGGCGAACAGGCAGGAACCGACGTCGGTTACCTGCGTGTCCAGAAAGCTATTTTCGTGGACAGAAGCGAGTGTTTGCATGGTAAGTTTGAGTCCTGGACTCAAGCTTGCGTCTCTATTGTTAGCATTACTATTTTTAGAGCCCTTGTTGAAGAGGCTTAACTGTCTGTTGTAAGAACATGCTCAAGTCTCCTAATTCTATATTAGGATAGATCTTCTTAGCTCATTGCAGTAGAAGAGTGTAGAACTGTAAGAGTAGAACATTGTGAATGTTTGAATGACAGTACTGAGTTGCATCAATCCAGGTTGTTGGATTTGATTGTACTTGAGAGAGAGCTCTTGAGGAATAGAGATCTAGTGAGAGATCTTGTGTGCATCTGAGAGAGGTGTGGAAGAACGAAGTTTCTTCATTTTTATTCCTATTGTAAAGAGTTTCAATACAAGTTTTCAGGGTGTTTTCTTGTATATCTTGTTCTGTGCTATTTATCATTTCAGTTACTTATCTATCTGAATTATTTCCACGTTTATTGCTGTCACAATTGTAATCTATTGTTGGTTTGATCCCCCAACAAACATGTTATTATAGATCAGAATGTTAACATCATACATAGTGTTCGTTAGTTTTTCTGGCAAGGAAATTTAATAAGTTGAGTTAAAACATTGTTAGAATTTAGGGCTCAGGAAATGGTTGAAAACTTAGGTGGGGATTGAGTTACATTAAATTTAATTCATTCTATTTTGGTATCAGTTTTCAAACTCTTTCACAGTTTCAAGCTCTTTCAAGAGGTTTTATACTCTGGATTTGGTTGTCCCAAATGTCTCTCAGAGCTTCAAATATCATTCCCTAAAAGTTTTAAAAGTTACCAATACAATTTCCAAAACTTCTTGCTATTCTCATTATCATTTTATGTTGAAGATGTTTCTTGTCATTTCCTTAAGAAATCTACCCCATAGTTTATGCCATTTCGTGGCTTGGGGATCCTGCTTCCAATACTCACAATTTCCCATCATTGGTGCAACTTAGGTATTAGCAAGGTTTTGGTGTTTTTAGATTTTGAAGATTTTAGAATTATAAGTGTAGAAGATACTATTTGTTTTGGCATTTGGGTTTGATGTTTTTGGTATGAAGGAATTATGTTCTTAATAGTTAGGACTAGAGATTTGGTGTTTAAGTGTTGTGATATTTTTATAACTTGAGTAGTTGGGTTTCTTGTGACAGCATGGGGTGCACCTTGATTTAAAGTTTGGATTTTTTTATATGAAATTAGCAGTTGGTGTGTTCAAGCTATTTAGTTTAATTTGGTATTTTGGGTTGAAAGGCAGGGTAAATATATGCTGGTTGCTAGATCAAGTCTCATTAGCAAGATATTTCCCTTGTAAACTTATTTGTAGTTGAGAATAATAACAATGGCCACCTTACCTCCTCCTCCTCTACAATAGCAATAGGCTCATCAACAACAAAGAGAACCACATATGGCTCCTTAGATGAATGGTATGTTTATTTGCTTTCTTGAAGCTAGGGTTTACGCATGGTCATGTTGATTTGATTTTCTTATCTAGGGTCTATGCCTAGTTTACTTTCACATACCTTTTTTTTACTGTAGATGTGAAGTCTTTAAGGTTTTGGAGGGTTTACTTGCACATACATTTGTGGCATCCAAATAAATTCTCCATCCACCATCTCATCGATGGTGCATCTATAAAATTATAATTCCCCTTAGTGGCCTCATACACTGATTCATGTCTGAACCTAACCATAGGCCATTGGATCCTCATGTAACTTTAAAAAAAAAAATTCTAATAGGTTGCTCCATAGCAATATGTTGCCATCCCAAACCTGGAGTAGAGTGATATGTCCAATATTGTGCCATCTCTAATATGTAATCATGTGTATATATTTGTATAGCTAAGCCAAGGTAATTGGGCACCATGCAAAGTGTAGTATAATCCAACATGTCCTATATTGTGCATATTAATACAATTTGAAAGTATTAGCAGATCTTATCAAGCAACAAGAAATTGTTGATAAGAGACATCAAAATTATTACCTCTTGGGGTATTGTGCCCTATTGTGGTGGTGGTGGCACTCCTAGAATAATTTTTGAAGGCTAAGCCAGGTCCTCCAATGCATTAATATCAATAGACCCCTTGGAAATAACTAGGTCTATCACTCTAATCAAATACTCTAATACAATAATCCTACTCTTAGGCATCTAATAGATCCATGGACCATGAATAGGCACTCATAAAATATGGTGTACATCCTTGAGGGTCACAGGAGCCTCTCTAATAGTTAGATGGAAAGTAGACATCTCTAAATGCCAGTGCTCTACTAATTATAATAATTATGCATGATCTATTTGAATCACTAATATCTAGGCTATGTGTCACAAATCTATCCCCTCTATCAACCCCACAATCTTGTCTATAATAATATCAGGTCGGTTTAAGACCCACAACCATCGCTCACATGTTGTGATGACTCCTACATGCTCTTATGTACCACAAGCCAAATATAATCAAGTTAGTCATTTATTCATTTTTCTTTTTGTTGATCATTCTATCATTTTCTTCTAGTTTTGGACTTCAAAAATTATTCTTCTATCCTAGTTTCCCCTTTTTCCTAGACCATGGGCTATTTTTGGCAATGTTTCCATTTTTTGAGGTGACTTCATCATTTTATAGAATGTCTTCATTGTTCTACAGGTCAACTTCATTTGTTTCCTCCTCAATTCCATGAATTAACTGTTACATAGGTTGATCCCACCTTTTGGTAGGATGACCTCATTATTTCTAGTGACTTTGCCATTTTTTGTGCCATGAATGTTTGTTATGTGATTTCATCATTCCATTGATGATACCTTCATTTGATTGGAGATATCACCATTTATGTAATTTTTAATGATATACATGATTTTACCATTTGGAGTTTTTTGTTTGTTTTGGTAATATCATCAATTTCCTCTCGAGATCATCTTTTTCATGGCATTCTCGCTATTTGTTTTATCAACTTCATCATTTTTCTCTTGTCGGATTGGTGAAGTCACTTTTTTAGCTACTTCTTGGGCCTAATAAATATAATTAATGATTGAATTTAAAACAAAAATGTACTTATCGATGCCTTGTTCTCTGGTGGTCACTGGTGCTCTTGAATCTGTTCTCCAAGATGTTGGTGGGAGGTGATATTGGCCATTTTGTAAGTCTCTCACATGTAAATACTAGAGTTTATAATGTTAATATTGGAGGGTAAAAATGAATAGTTTTCACCCCCAAAGGTGAATATATAGTCATTTGTTTGAATTTTTACCCCTTGGGCCTGTTTGTGATATATTTTTCTTCCCATGAGGCTCATTTTTGCTTCATTTACCAAATTTTTGAGCCATTTTCATCTAATAGCACTATTTCTAGCTTATTCTATTGAAACACATGTTTATTTCTTATGTTTGTGGGCTCACCTATCAAAAATATTTTTTTTGCTCTCACCTTGATACGATCTCATGCATCTCCCATGAAATATTGGGGCATTTTTTCTTTTCACTTAGTGTGTTTCTTGAATAATTTGGACAATCTCTATAATTTTTCAATTTATGTTTACTTGTTTCATTGAATGATGTTTCTTTCCATTTTTTGTTGTCACTTCAACTCATTTCACATTGTTGATAGGGGGCATCATCATGGTATTTTCTATTATGTTATTGCATTTGAGTCTATCTATTGGCATACACTAGCATCCCCATCATGGTTTTTATCACTAGTGAGATGTCATTTTTCTATCAGATTGGGGGTTGGTCTTTACACATATTAGTGATTGGTCATCATGGTCTTTTATATCATGGTGCATACCTCATTGGTGATATATTAAAAAATTAGATGTGGGAAGTCTAAATTGACAATGTTACAACAAGAGATCCCCTTGTCTATTATCCCTTAATCATTTCTTCACTAACCTACTCATCATTTCTCCAAATAAAAATCTGCCCTACTAGGCATACACTTTAGACCATTCAATGATCAAATAATCCCTACTGGGGCAACTTTATGCCTCAAGTGATCAAATCTACCCTACTGGAGGAATTTATTATCTATCAACTAGGACTTCCATTTTTTAGGATAATTTATTTATGTTTCTTTCATCTTTTTTTGAGATCCCATGCTGGTCTTTCATCCCTACCTACCTTTCTCAAGGGGGTATCATGGGTCACTAATTATCTCCTTGACCAAATTTTCAATGTCTTCTCAACAACTTTTCCATTCTTTGAAAAGATGTTAATGTGACTAATGTCTCACAATACCTTCTCAAATAGGGGCAAAATGTAGACACCTAATTATACCATTGTCGTGCCAAAATTACAAGTTTAAATGACTTTCTACAATAATTCATAAATTAGACCAAAACCATCAAAACATTATGATTCATTTGCACACATCATGTACAATACCTGATTCATGTCAATATGTTTCTAATTAGGGCATTATCATGTATACAATCATCACCTTCTTCTAATTCATCTCCAGTCAAATTATGACCTAATGAATTGACATTTTTGATCAATAGTGCATGGCAATTAATCAAATTCTAAGAATTACAAAAAGCTTAATCAGATTCACTTAACTAATTAAATCCAATTAAATGTTTAAGTGAAAAATACATGTCAAATTAACTAATATCTAATTTTAAAAAATGAAAATTCAACAAGAAGTGACATCATCATGACATAAGCAGTCACAAAGGTCAAAATACAAGCCATGCTTAATCAATCCAACAAATATCTGATTTGTGCAAGCCATACCTATTAATTGTTTCATTTTTCCAAATATTAATTACAATACTAATTATGTAATTGGTCTCTAAAGTGTTGGGTGAATATTTTGTCACCAGCTAACTGATGGGAAAAATAGGTTGTTTCAACCACAACATAGGGAGATTGATCGGCCAAATGTGCAGGTTAACCACATCAAAAGGGGACAAATCTCTCCTCTCATCAAGGGGAGGTTCCCTATAAATATGAGGTGCTATATACTATATATATATATATATATATATATATATATATATATATATATATATATATATATAAGCTGAAAATAACACTCAGGGGTAGGACAACATCATCCATCTCTCTTTTTTTAGAGATGATGTTCACATATCAAAGGAGAAATCCAAAATGATTGGTGAAGGTACTTCTCTTCTTTCAGAAGTAATATTCAGCCAACAGCCAGATTCCTTCCTGGATAATAAAAGTAACAGGGTGCAGTAACACAGCAGGATGAAGTGTAGCACAAAGTCTCCACCTCAACTACCAAAGAGTGAAATATACAAAGGACAATGGGGGCACAAAGTAATCTCAAGATCCTTTACACAGAAACAAACTAAAAACACACACACTAAAGACAATTATGGCAGCTCAAAGTCTTCCCAAAATTGGCTTCAGGACACCTTCCATGTTACTTCCACTAGTTCTATTTATTTAATTAAATGGACAAGAATGCATTTAGGAAATAGACATAAGAACAATTTCCTCAACAACACAAGCTATTCTAGCACAAAGTCTGAAAAGTCACTTTCTTTCTCATTCAAATAACGAAATATGATTCACAATCTGAGCTCAAATTCTCAGTAATGCCTTTCAATTTGGGTAGAGTTTTACTTCTATAAAAAAGAGATCTCCTTTGCATAAAATAAGAGATTACAATATATAGCAGCCAAGAATGACTTGGCACTTTTTTTCATGAAACGGCCCATGCTACATTCAATGCCTTGAATGCATTTTCAGTTCTGTCAAGGGGCCATGCTGGAACAGGGCATCAGCCTTAACTGTGGCATGTCAATTCATCTCAAATGTCTCCTCCAAAGTATAGGCTGTGTGGTCCTCTTCTTGATATTTGTGCAGTTGTCCACTTCAATTTTACTCGATGGATAAAAATAATCTGCGTCCTTGAGTGCTCGCACTCTCTGATGTCCACCTGGTGGACTATTTCACAACTTGGAATAACTTCTACACATATATTTTTGGTCTTTCCCTCTTGTTCCCTCTTCTCTTAATGCATTTTATCTCTTTCTCATGATTTGAGCTCTCAAGCTATCTCTTCCCTTTCTGTTGGCTCTTTCAGCTTCTTCTTCAGTTGGTTGTTGAGTTTGTTCTTCAGTTTTTGCTCCATATTTAAAAATAAACGAGCATTTCATTACCCTAAATTTGACGTACACGGGGACGTCATTGGTCACTTGGTCATCTAAACTACTTTGAACCTTGAACCTTTGAACCTTTGAGGTGCATTGGTTCAATGTTTCAATGGTTCAGGTGGTCCTATTGGCTCTTTAGTTCAATCACTTCTTTGGTTCAATCATTTCTTTGGTTCAATCACTTTCTTTCCTCTTCGGTTGAACCATTTCTTTTAACTTGTCTCTGGAATCTTCTGCTTCCTTCCTTCACTTGAAGCTCCCTTTCAAACTTTAAAATTCCTTGAACCTTTGAAATTTGAACCATTTTGGTTCAAAGTTCAAAGTTCAATGGTTCATTCTCTTTCTCAGAATCCTTTGGTCCTTAAAAGTTTCTAAATCCTTTTCTTTTATGTTAAACTTGTTGAACCTTTGAACTTTGAACCATTTTGGTTCAAGGTTCAATCGGTTCAACCTTTCTTTCTTAGCTCTTTGAATCCTTTGTTCTTCTAAGTCTTTCAAACTTTATTGAACTCATTGAACCTTTGAACTTTGAACTCTTCTGGTTCAAGGTTCAATGGTTCAACGGTTCAATCTTTTGTTCTTCAAAGTCTTCTTTCTTTAAGTCTTTTGATCTTATTGAACTCGTTGAACCTTTGAACTCATTGAACCATGTTGGTTCAAGGTTCAACGGTTCAACCTTCACTCTTTAAAGCCTTCTTTTCTTTAATTACACCAAACTTATTGGACTTTAGAACTTGCCAAAGTCTTCGAACTCGTTGAACTCTTCGAAGAGGTTGAACTTCTTTGAAATCTTTGAGCGATTAACTCTTTTTTGAACCTTTGAACTCATTGAACCTTTAAACCTTTGAAGTGGGGTTTGATGGTTCAATGGTTCATTCCATTCGCTTGAAGCCTACCATTGGACCTTTCGGTTGAACCTCGGCATTGAACCAGCCTTGAAAATGCCTAAGTGTTGGGAACTTATTTCTTTGTGAGAGCTCACCTATTGAAGTTGTTGAACTTGTTAAACCTGTGAGTCCCTTAGCTGAAAAAGCTTGAATAATTGAAGAATTAGAGCGCTCAGAACATTTTTTGTGAAGGGAAGAAAGAATTTTGTCCTGTAGGACCAAAATAGTTGATATGTTGTTCCCAAAAATGAGTGACAAATTTTGGGAACAACAACTGGCTCCAGTTGGGGAAATTCCATCGATTGTAAAAATAATCGAAGGGAGTAAAAACTAGAATCTCTAGTGCCTTCAAGTATGCCATTGGGCTACGGAGTCATACTACCCAAACAGAAAGGTGCCAAAAAGAAATAAAAATGAACAACACAAAATAGAACTAAAAACTATAAAAATATACATATGTACAACTGATGTCACCTAATACTTCAAGGATTGAAGTGCTTCAGATGCTAAAAACTGTGAGGTAGTAAAAAGGGCATGCCATCTTGATACTTCAACAAGAAACTATTTTCACCATTGAGCTAATGAATAGTAAATGGGCCTCTCCATAGGGAATCCAATTTCCCATGCATTCCCTTTGGTTCTCTTCTCTTGTCCCATAACAGCACTTGATCTCCAATCTAGAAATCCCAAGTTTTTGCTTTTTGGTTGAAGAGCTTCTTCACAAAAATTTGATGTGCAGTGATTCGATCTACCACCACAGTTCATTGCTCATCTAGCTCAGTCAAGCACATGATCCTTTTGTCGATGGAGCTTTCATATGTCTGGTCTTTGACTGCCTTTGCCAATTTTAGTGCTGGCAATGCCAGGGTGATTGGTATCTTTACATTGAGACCATACAAAAGTTGGAATGGTGACATACCTAATTCCCTCTTGGGTGTAATTCTATCTGCCCATAAAGTATCAACCAATGCTTTATGCCATGTTCATTGGTTGTCATCCACCAGCGTCCTGATGATGGTCACCAAGTTCTTGTTGCTCAATTTTGCTTGGCCATTTCCTTGTGGAAAATAATCAGAGGAGTGGGAGAGGGTAATCCCATAATACAAATAGAACTAGGTAATCTCATGAGAAGAGAAATAGGCTACATTATCAGTCATAATCTTGGCTAGGACCCCAAACCTAAAAATGATGTTTTCTTTGACGAAATTGCATACTACTTCTAAAGTAGCATACTTGGCTGGAATAGCTTCCACCCATTTGGTGAAGTAATCTGTGGCTGTGAGGACATAATCATGTCTAGCACTTGAAGATGGGTTTATAGCACTAATTAAATTGATTCCTCATTGTTAAAATGGATCTTCTATTACCACTGGCTTAAGAGGCAAAGCAAATAACTTGGGTCTTCCAACAAACTATTGGCATAGTTCACATCTTCATACCCATTTGTATGCATCTTAAAATAGAGTAGGCCAGTAATACCTAGCTCATATAATCTTATGGGTAGTTATAGGCATATAAAAATGTCCTCCACAGGCCAAATTATGGAAGGACTCCAAAAGTTGGTTCTGATGCTCTTTATCCACACAAGGAGGGAAAACTCCATCGAGGTTCCTCTTATACATGCCATTGTCCCATATGACAAAATTGGCAACTTTTAACTTGACAGTCCTCTTTTATTTATGAGACAGGTAAGCAGGACACTCACCATAAGTAAGGAAATGAGTAATGCTTGAATACCACTCATTCGTGGTAGAGACAAAGAGGATTGTTGGCATGTCTTCAATTTTTGCTTCTTTATGCCCTGTTTCTTCTAGTCTATTATCAGCAATCAATTGGTAGAGACCCCTTCCCCACTCAAGCTTCATTGGTTTGATAACAAGATCAAACTCTTGGATTTTAGAAACTCAATTTCCCCTTTTAGTTCCAAACTCCCGCTAAGTTAATATGGATTTAACTGTGGTATCAAGAACTAGGATAATAGTGTGTGAATTCAGGATGTAAAAGTGGAAGTGCTTTACTACCTTTACCACTGCATAAGCACGTTTCTCCATATTTGAACATTTTTGTTCATGAGCTTTGAGAGGATAGCTCATGAAAGAAATGAGAGATTTCACACCTTCTTTGTTCTGTTGAACCAGAATTGCTGAAAGTGTGTGCTCGAAAGCATAACTGTACATTGTGAAACCTTTGGTGTAATTTGGATAAACCAGAGTTGGGGCGTGAAAAATAACTGTCTTGATGTCTTGAAATGCTGATTTGCCTTCTTCAGTCTAGCTGAAAGTGGCCTTTCCCTTCATCATGTTCACAATGTGGCAAGCCTTCTTGGTGAACTCAGGAATGAACCTTCGTAGAAAGTTCACCTTTTTGAAGAAAGAGTGAACTGCAGTCTTACTTGTGGGTAGAGTAAGCTCTTAGATGGATTTGACTCTTTCTGAGTCAATCTTTATGCCTTCTTGGGATATAATGTGTCTAAGAAGTTTCCCTTCTGTTACCCCAAAAATAGACTTCTTGGGATTTAGAGAAATGCCATTCTGGTGACATCATTCTAGCACTTGTTGCAAATGGCACACATGATCAAGACGATGTTTGAAAAAGACTATTAAATCATCAAGGTACACCACAATGAACTTACCTATTTCATCTTTGAAATTAAGGTCCATTGCTCTCTAAAAAATGGTGCTAGCATTTATTAGGCCAAATGGCATTCTTCAATACACAAAAGTGCCCCAAGGTGTGGTGAAGGCAGTCTTATGTTAGTTTGCTTCACCAACTTTCACTTGATTGTACCCTGAGAAGCCATCCAACATTGATAACATCTCTGAACCAGTCACCATCTGAAGGAATTAATCCATGATGGGCAGAGGGTAATTATCCTTTAGGGAGGATTGATTCAAATTCCTAAAATCTATGCAGAGGCAAATTTTGCCATTCTTTTTTCTCACAGGAACTATGTTTGCAATCCATGTGGAATGATGGATTGGGAAAATTATTCCAGCGTTCAACATTTTTTGTATTTCAGACAGAATAGTCCCTGATATCTTTAGATTATACTACTAAGATTTCTAATTGTAAGGTACTAAATCACTCTTGAGAGGAATTTTATGGCAAATTTATTCAGGCCTGAGCGACTTCAGATCATCATAGGAGTATGCCAAAACATCCATGTAATGGTGAAGTAGGGTGGTAAATTTGAGCTTCTCCTCTAGAGTGTAGCACTTCCCAATGTTAACCATCTTAATATTTTCCTTAGTACCCAAATTTATTTGATCAAACTCCTATGAGGAGCTTGAATCTATTTATTTCTATTTGATGAACCTGTCGTGCTTGTCAATAGCTTCTCAAGGGAAACCAATTCTTTTGGGATTTTATTCCCTTTGAGCTGCATAAATTCTTCACCTATGTCTGGAATTGTTTTTGAGCTAATTTCCATGGTAGAGGTCTATTGCCTTCAAAATGAAGCTATTTAAATCTATCCTTTTGTTCTAGAAAGGTGATGATTTGGTTGTCATCTTTGAACACTTGCCAATGATTGGCATTGTCAAGAACACTTGGTCGAAAGACCAGTTTGATGGTGTACTTGTCACCTTTGAAATCTTGGTGAGGAACCAAGAGAGTCACCGAAACAACTAATGCATTAGCTTGATCATTGAATTCTCTAGGCACTGCAGAGATACTGAAAGCATCAAAGCTTTCAATTTGATCCCAAACTAGATTGTGGTAATGACGCAATCTTCCATTCTTGGTTTGATATAGGTTCCTTTCCTGACAAACCACTAGATCAACATCTCCTTTGGCATGAAGGAGTTTGATGCCCATCTCTCGAGTAACCTTCAATCCAAGCAACAATGACTCATATTCAACAGTATTGTTGGTGTGCTGAACTACAATTTATATGAAGGAAAAATATCTCCTTGAAGAGATATTAGAACAATCCCAGCTCTAGAGCTGATAGAAGAATAGTTGCCATCAAATTCTAGTATCCATACAATATCAAGAATTGTGCTTTCCTCAAATTTTCTTTTAATTGGAGGGGAGGATTCTTTTGCACTTGTACTGTGTTCTACCAATCTTTCTACTGTTTCATCTAAACCAATTTTTAGATTGTCATTTTTAGAAGTTTCATCAGCTAGGATAGGAACATCCTCTGTAGTCAGGAAGGAATTACCCACGCTTGAAGACTCAAATAGAATTTGAGCTTTAGGCACTAATGTTTGAGTGACAACATATTTTGCTTCCTTCTCAAGAAGCAATCTTTGCATGATACCTTTGACCGGGATCCTCACTTCAGACAGGTCCATGTTCAATTCTCCACCAACATCCTTACAAAAAAAAATTCCAAGCAGAATGTCGTAGGAGGTTGGGACGTCGGCCACTAGGACTGTCATCTTAATTCTCTTATCTGGGAATGCCGCAAATACAAATTGGGCATCCTTGATTTGTCCCAACAGTGGCACTTGTTTGTTCTCCATGGAGAAACATCTCCCAAAGGTCTTGGTTAGTGTGAGTCCATGAGATTCTACCACTTTGGCAGGTATGACATTATCAGATGCACCTGAGTCTATTATGTAGTTGTTCAGTTGGTGTCCATTTATCAGTAGGGAAACATAAAATGGTTCTATTTTCCCAGGGGCAGCTAGAGGAGTAATGACAAGGTTATTCTGGGTGGATATGTTTTTGGGGGGACCAGGAGTTACTTTCAAATTTTTTTATCCTATAGGGACGGCTTTATCCTTCACACATTCCACTAATCTATCCAACTGTTCAGGGTTGGATTGCAGGAATTCAAATTCAAACATTTGAATTTTGGTTTTCTTGACATGGTTAATTATATCAAATGTCTAAAATTAATTAGGAAGATGGGAAGGTAGTTCATCTTTCTAGTTTTTAGGGGGGTACTGGTCTGTGAATTTGAAGTTGAAGAAGAAATGATTGATGTACTTACCCTTTTAGCGATCACTGGGTCTTTTGATTGAAAAGGCAAAGTGGTTCCTCGCTTAGAAATTAAAATTGCTGGTTGAGAATGCTCCTCTATTTTTTTTTTATTAGCTTGTTGGGCTAACTGGTTCTGGGACCGGGTGAATATAGCATATAATCCTTCAACTGTTTCACCTTTACTTCTAGGTTCATCCTGGTAATTCAGGAAACCAATGTTGGAGTCACCAGTTAATTCTTCTTCTCCCTCTATGAAGAGATTAATGTCATCTTTTGATTTAAACTTAGGTTGAAAAGAGAAATCAGATTCTATTTCAAGGTATCCAACTACTGAGTTGGTTGGCTCTGATTCAATAGCAAGTTTCCCTTGAGGGGGAGGAAGATGATTTGGCTGCCCTTGATTCCTAGCAGCATTGCCTTGGTATGACTAAGTGTGGAATGTCCTCCTTGGTATATCTTGGTATGAAGGAGGAGCAGACATCACTTGCACCATTTGCTTTCTGAGAGTTAGTAACTCATTTGCCAGCTTTTGCACCATTGGATCAGTGGCACCTGTAGATGGATATTCAGAGAATGAAGAAGATTTACCTCTATTAGGATCTCTCCTTATCTTCCCCACCAAGATGAGATCATCTTCCACCTTAGTAGCCAAATCCTGAGCTACAGTAAGGTCTATGTGGCCAGCACGTCTCAACATAAAACTCACTTCAGGCAACTGAGAGTTGATGAAGAAACATTTGAGATTCTTAACTATTGGCTAAGCAATTGTAGGAATCTTATTCCTCAGCTTGTCAAACTTGGCAATGAAGTCCCTCATAGGTTCATGAGGCTCTTTCTTCATTTACGTGAGCTGGGCTAGTAGGGCATGTACATCTTCTGTAGGGTTGAACTTGGCTTTGAATTTGGATTTGAAGGTGTTCCAATCAGTCACAGTTTGTGCTTACAGATGATAAAACTAGTTTGCAGCAACACCTTGTAATGTTTCCATAAACATCCTAACTTCTACATCCTCATACTCCACACCTATCATGCCATAGGCTATGCTAAAGGCTGCAATATGTTCATTAGGATGAGCTCTCCCATCACCATAGAATTTGGGGAAATTCTTCCTAGAACTGTGAGGTAGTTCATGTAGAGGTGGAGTTAGATTGAGTGGACCAAAAGAGTTATCCCAGGGGCCTTGAGCTACCGTGATTTGATTACTAAAGGGAGGGATAACAAATGTCTAAGGGGTATGTATTGACAAAGCTCTGCTAACAGTAGAAATGAATGCTTTGCTTGGTAATGGATACCTGACTTTTGTAAGAGGGAATCTCTTGGTTCACTAAAGGTGAGATGGTGAAGGGAAAGGATCAAAATCACTTTGTTGTGCCAACTCGAATACGGGGTCAACAATCCCTTTAGCTCTCTATCTTTGAGTATATTTTGGATCTACCAGAGTGTAAAATTGAAATGGATAAGGATAGGAACTGCTTTAATTTGAAGCTTGAGGCTTCAAACTGCACAACACGTCCCCAGCAGAGTTGCCAAAAACTGTTGGTGTGGAGCTGGAGGAAAATGGAAAAAGAAGTGAAATGTTTGATCCCCAGTGGCTCTGGTTTCACAAACAAAATTATATAATGGAAATGGATAAGGCTATAATGATAATGGATAAGACACAGGTGATGCTTCAATCTAAATCTTGAGGCTTCAAATTGTGCAAAATTATTGTGTCCCCAACGAAATCGCCAAAAATTGTTGGGTGAATATTTTGTCACCTGCTAACTGATGGTAAAAATAGGTTGTTTCAACCATAACATAGGGATATTGATCAGTCAAATGTGTAGGTTTACCACATAAAAAGGGGAAAAATCTCTCCTCTCATCAAGGGGAGGTTCCCTATAAATATGAGGTGTTATATACTATATATATAAGCTGAAAATAACACTCAGAGGTAGGACAACACCATCCATCTCTATTTTTTCAAAGATGATGTTCAAAAATTAAAGGATAAATATATGATGATTAGTGAAGGTACTTCTCTTCTTTCAAAAGTAATATTCATCCAATAGCTAGATTCCTTCCTAGATAGTAAAAGTAACAGGGTGCAGTAACACAACAGGATGAAGTGTAACACAAAGTCTCCACCTCAACTGCCAAAGATTGAAATATACGAAGGACAATGGGGGCACAAAGTCATCCCAAGATCCTTTACATAGTAATAAACTAAAAACACACACACTAAAGACAATTATGGCAGTTCAAAGTCTTCCCACAGTTGGCTTCAAGACACCTTCCAGGGTACTTCCACTAGTTCTACTTATTTAATTAAATGGACAAGAACGCATTCAAAAATAGACATAAGAACAATTTTCTCAACAACACAAGCTATTCCAGCACAAATTCTGAAAAGTCACTTGCTTTCTCATTCAAATAACGAAATATGATTCACAATCTGAGCTCAAAGTCTCAGTAATGCCTTTCAATTTGGGCAGAGTTTTGCTTCTATAACAAAAATATCTCCTTTGCATAAAATAAGAGATTACAATATATAGTAGCCAAGAAAGACTTGGCACTTTGTTTCATGGAATGGCCCATGCTGCATTCAATGCCTTGAATGCATTTTTAGTTCTGCCAAGGGGCGATGCTAGAACAGGGCATCGGCCTTAATTGTGGCATGTCAACTCATCTCAAATGTCTCTTCCAAAGTATAGGCCACCTGGTCCTCTTCTTGATATTTACGTAGTTGTCCACTTTGCCTTTACTCAATGGAGAAAAATAGGCCACATCCTTGAGTGCTCATGCTCTCTAATGTCCACCTAGTGGACTATTTCACTAACTGGAATAACTTCTGCATAGATATTTTTGGTCTTTCCCTCTTGTTCCCTCTTATCTTAATTCATTTTATCTCTTCCTCATGATCTGTTCTCTCAGGATAACTCTTCCCTTCCTGCTGGCTCTTTCAGCTTCTTCTTTAGCTAGTTGTTGAGTTTGTTCTTCAAGTTCTGCACCATATTTGAAAATAAATGGGCATTTCATTGCCCTAAATTTGACATCCATGGGGACATCATTGGTCACTTAGTCATCTGAACTAATTTGAACCTTGAAACTTTGAACCTTTGAGGTGCATCAGTTTAATGGTTCGGGCGGTCCTATCGGCTCCTTGGTTCAATCGCTTCTTTGGTTCAATCATTTCTTTGGTTCAATCACTTTCTTTCCGCTTCGGTTGAACCATCTCTTTAAAATTGTCTCTGGAATATTCTGCTTCCTTCCTTTGCTCAAATATCCCTTTCAAACTTTGAAATTCCTTGAACCTTTGAACCTTTGAACTTTGAACCATTTTGGTTAAAGGTTCAATGGTTCATTATCTTTCTTAGAATCCTTTGGTCTTTCAAAGTTTCTGGATCCTTTTCTTTTTTGTTGAACTTATTGAACCTTTGAACTTTGAACCATTTTGGTTCAAGGTTCAATCAGTTCAATGTTTCTTTCTTAACTCTTTGAATCCTTTGTTCTTTTAGGTATTTCAAACTTTATTGAACTCGTTGAACCTTTGAAATTTGAACTCTTTTGGTTCAAGGTTCAACCGTTCAACTGTTCAATCTTTGGTTCTTCGAAGTCTTCTTTCTTTAAGTCTTTTGATCTTATTGAACTCATTTAACCTTTGAACTCATTGAACCATGTTAGTTCAAGGTTCAATAGTTCAACCTTCACTCTTCAAAGCCTTCTTTTCTTTAAGTCCACCGAACTTATTGGACTTTAGAACTTGCCAAAGTCTTCAAAAATTTTGAACTCTTCGAAGCGGTTAAACTTCTTTGAACTCATTGAGCACTTAACTCTTTTTTGAACCTTTGAACTCTTTGAACCTTTGAAGCAGGGTTCGATGGTTCAATGGTTCAATCCATTTGTTTGAAGCCTGCCGATAGACCTTTTGGTTAAACCTTGGTGTTAAACTAGCCTTGAAAATGTCCAAGTGTTGGGAACTTATTTCTTTGTGAGAGCTCACCTGTTGAAGTTGTTGAACCTGTTGAACCTACGAGTCTCTTATCTGAAAAAACTTAAATAATTGAAGAATTAGAGTGCTCAGAACATTTTTTGAGAAGGGAAGAGAGAATTTTAGCCTATAGGACCAAAACAGTTGATATGTTGTCCCCAAAAATGAATGATGGATTTTGGGAACAATAGGTTAGGTGAATATTTTGTCACTAGCTAACTGATGGGAAAAATAGGTTGTTTCAACCACAAGATAGGGAGATTTATCGGCCAAATGTGCAAGTTGACCACATCAAAAGGGGACAAATCTCTCCTCTCATCAAGGGGAGGTTCCCTATAAATATGAGGTACTATATACAATATATATAAGCTAAAAATAACACTCAGCGGTATGACAAAACCATCTATCTCTCTTTTTTTAGAGATGATGTTCACAAAAAAATGACAAATCCTGGGTGATTACTGAAGGTACTTCTCTTCTTTCAGAAGTAATATTTAGTCAACAGCCAGATTCCTTCCTAATAGTAATAGTAACTGGACACAAAAACACATCAAGATGAAGTGTAGCACAAAGTCTCCACCTCAACTGCCAAAGAGTGAAATATATGAAGGACAATGGGGGCATAAAGTCATCCCAATATCCTTTATACAGAAATAGAAAAACTAAATGCTAAAGACAATTTTGGTAGCACAAAGTCTCTCCACAGTCGGCTTCAGGACACCTTCTTGATTACTTCCACTAATTTTGCTTGTTAAATTAAATATCCAAAAATGCTTCTAGAAAATAGACATAAGAACAATTTCCTAAATAACACAAGCTATTCTAGCACAAAGTCTAAAAGGTCACTTATTTTCTCATTCAATTAAATAAATATGATTAACAATCTGAGCTCAAAGTCTTAAGAAATGCCTTTCAATTTGAGCAAAGTTTTGCTTCTATAACAGAGAGATCTCTTTTGCATAAAATAAGAGATTAAAATATATAGCAGCCAAGAAGACTTGGCACTTTGTTTCATGGAATGGCCCATGTATTCAATGCCTTGATTGTATTTTTAGTTCTATCAAGGGGCCATGCTAGAACAGGGCATCAACCTTAAATGTGGCATGTCAATTCATCTCAAATGTCTCCTCCAAAGTATAGGCCACCTAGTCCTCTTCCTGATATTTGCGTAGCTATCCATTTTGCCTTTACTTGATGAAGAAAAATAGGCCACGTCCTTGAGTGCTCGCACTCTCTGATGTCCACCTAGTGGACTGTTTCACCAACTGGAATAACTTCTGTGCGGATATTTATGGTCTTTCCCTCTTCTCTTAATGCATTTTATCTCTTCCTCATGATCTGAGCTCTCAGGCTATCTCTTCCCTTTCTGCTAGCTCTTTCGACTTCTTCTTAAGCTAGTCCCTGAGTTTATTCTTCAGGTTCTGTGCCATATTTGAAAATAAATGGGCATTTCATTACCCTAAATTTGACATCCACAAGGATGTCATTGGTCACTTGATCATTTGAATTAATTTGAACCTTGAACCTTTGAACCTTTGAGGTGCATCAGTTCAATGGTTCAGGTGGTCCTATCGGCTCCTTGGTTTAATTGCTTCTTTGGTTCAATCATTTCTTTGGTTTAATCACTTACTTTCCTCTTCAGTCGAACTTGTCTCTAGAATCTTCCACTTCCTTCCTTCACTTGAAGCTCCCTTTCGAACTTTGAAATTCCTTAAACCTTTGAACCTTTTAACTTTGAACCATTTTGGTTCAAGGTCCAATGGTTCATTATCTTTCTCAGAATCCTTTGGTCCTTCAAAGTTTCTATATCCTTTTCTTTTTTGTTGAACTTGTTAAACCTTTGAACTTTGAACCATTTTGGTTCAAGGGTCAATTAGTTCAACCTTTCTTTCTTAGCTCTTCAAATACTTTATTCTTCTAAGTCTTTCAAACTTTATTGAACTCGTTGAACCTTTGAACTTTGAACTCTTTTGGTTCAAGGTTCAAGGGTTCAATCTTTTGTTCTTCGAAGTCTTCTTTCTTTAAGTCTTTTGATCTTATTGAACTCGTTGAACCTTTGAACTCATTGAACCAAGTTAGTTCAAGGTTCAATGGTTCAATGATTCAACCTTCACTCTTCGAAGCCTTCTTTTCTTTAAGTCAGCCAAACTTATTTTACTTTAGAACTTGTCGAAGTCTTCGAACTCGTTAAACTCTTCGAAGAGAATGAACTTCTTTGAACTCATTGAGTGCTTAAGTATTTTTTGAACCTTTGAACTCGTTGAAACTTTGAACCTTTGAAGTAGGGTTTGATGGTTTAATGGTTCAATGGTTCATTTCATTTGTTTGAAGCTTGCGGATGGACCTTTTGGTTGAACCTCAGCATTGAACCAGACTTTAAAATGCCTAAGTGTTGGGAACTTGTTTCTTTGTGAGAGCTCACCTATTGAATTTGTTGAACCTATTGAACTTGCAAGTCCCTTAGCTAAAAAATCTTGAATAATTGAAGAATTAGAGTGCTCAAAACATTTTTTGAGAAGGAAAGAGAGAATTTTGGCCTGCAGGACCAAAATAGTTGATATGTTGTCCCCAAAAATGAGTGACAGATTTTGGGAACAACAGGTTGGGTGAATATTTTGTGACCAGCTAACTGATGGGTAAAATAGGTTGTTTCAACCATAGCATAGGGATATTTATCAGCCAAATATGTAGGTCAACCACATCAAAAGGGGACAAATCTCTCCTCTCATCAAGGGGAGGTTCCCTATAAATATGAGGTACTATATATTATATATATAAGCCAAAAAAAAACACTCATGGGTAGGACAACACCATACATCTCTATTTTTTCAGAGATTATGTTCACAGACAAAGGAGAAATCTTGGGTGATTGCTAAAGGTACTTCTCTTCTTTCAAAAGTAATATTCAGTCAACAGCCAGATTCCTTCCTAGTAGTAATAGTAACTAGACGCAGAAACACAACAGGATGAAGTGTAGCACAAAGTATCCACCTCAACTACCAAAGAGTGAAATATACGAAGGACAATGGGGGCATAAAGTCATCCCAAGATCCTTTACATAGAAACAAAAAAACAAACATGCTAAAGACAATTGTGGCATCACAAAGTCTCTCCATAGTCAGCTTCAGGACACCTTCCTGATTGCTTCCACTAGTTTTGCTTGTTAAATTAAATGGACAAGAATGCTTCTAGGAAACATACATAAGAACAATTTCCTAAATAACACAAGCTATTCCAGCACAAAGTCTGAAAGGTCACTTATTTTCTCATTCAAATAAAGAAATATAATTAACAATTTGAGCTCAAAGTCTCAAGAAATGCCTTTCAATTTGGGTAGAGTTTTGCTTTTATAACAGAGAGATCTCCTTTGCATAAAATAAGAGATTACAAAATATATCAGCCAAGAAAGACTTATCACTTTGTTTCATGGAATGGCCCATGCTTCATTAAATGCCTTGAATGCATTTTCAGTTCTGTCAAGGGGCCATGCTGGAATAGGGCATTTGCCTTAACTATGGCATGTCAATTCATCTCAAATGTCTCCTCCAAAGTATAGGTTGCCTAGTCCTCTTCCTGATATTTACATAGCTATCCACTTCACCTTTACTTGATGGAGAAAAATAGGCTGCATCCTTGAGTGCTCGCGCTCTCTGATGTCCACCTAGTGGACTGTTTCACCAACTAGAATAACTTTTGCATAGATATTTCTAGTCTTTCCCTCTTGTTCCCTCTTCTTTTAATGCATTTTATCTATTCTTCATGATCTGAGCTCTCAAGCTATCTCTTCCCTTTCTACTAGCTCTTTTAGCTTCTTCTTCAGTTGGTCATTGAGTTTGTTCTTCAGGTTTCGCGCCATATTTGAAAATAAATGGGCATTTCATTACCCTGAATTTGATGTCCATGGGGACGTCATTGGTCACTTGGTCATCTGAATTAATTTGAACCTTGAACCTTTGAACCTTTGAGGTGCATCGGTTCAATGTTTCAATGGTTTGGGTGGTCCTATCGGCTCCTTGGTTCAATCGCTTCTTTGGTTCAATCATTTATTTGGTTTAATCACTTTCCTCTTTGGTTGAACCATCTCTTCAAACTTGTCTCTAGAATCTCCTGCTTCTTTCCTTTGCTCTAAGCTCCCTTTCAAACTTTAAAATTCCTTGAACCTTTGAACCTTTGAACTTTGAACCATTTTTGTTCAAGGTTCAACGGTTCATTCTCTTTCTCAGAATCCTTTGGTCCTTTGAAGTTTCTGGATACTTTTCTTTTCTATTGAACTTGTTGAACCTTTAAACTTTGAACCATTTTGGTTCAAGGTTCAATTGGTTCAACCTTTCTTTCTTAGCTCTTCAAATTCTTTGTTCTTCTAAGTCTTTCAAACTTTATTGAACTCATTGAACCTTTGAACTTTGAACTCTTTTGGTTCAAGGTTCAATGGTTCAATCTTTTATTCTTTGAAGTCTTATTTCTTTAAGTCTTTTGATCTTATTGAACTCATTGAACCTTTGAACTCATTGAACCATGTTGGTTTAAGGTTCAACGGTTCAACGGTTCAACCTTCACTCTTTGAAGCCTTCTTTTCTTTAAGTCCGCCGATCTTATTAGACATTAGAACTTGCCAAAGTCTTCGAACTCGTTGAACTCTTCGAAGCGGTTGAACTTCTTTGAACTCGTTGAGCGCTTAACTCTTTTTTGAACCTTTGAAGTAGGGTTCGATGGTTCAATGGTTCAATGGTTCAATCCATTTGTTTAAAGCCTACCGATGGACCTTTTGGTTGAACCTCGACATTGAACCAGCCTTGAAAATGCCTAAGTGTTGGGAACTTGTTTCTTTGTGAGAGCTCACCTGTTGAAGTTGTTGAACCTGTTAAACCTGTGAGTCCCTTAGCTAAAAAAGCTTGAATAATTGAAGAATTGGAGTGCTCAGAACATTTTTTGAGAAGGGAAGAGAGAATTTTGGCCTGCAGGACCAAAATAGTTGATATGTTGTCCCCAAAAATGATTAACAGATTTTGGGAACAACACAAAGTTGAATTTATTTTGGACCACACATCTTGATCTTGAGATGGATGGTCCATATCATTTCAATCAAGCTATAAATACATGGGCTATGACCATTTTTTATTAAGTTTTTATGTGCAAATAATTAATGCCAAAATATTATTAAAAAATTCACCATTCCTCATCCCAATTGATCAAATCCATTGGTGGATGAGGAGAGATGCCATTGAAATGAACACACACATTAACAAAGACCCCTATATCCACAAATCGAGCATAAGCATTTGAAAAATAGTTGTTATATGGAGTCTTCAAGGAAAGTGAATGTATTACTCATCTTCTTGTATTGATTTCTTTGTTTAGTGGTTCCAGCTCATCCTAGGGAGTAAGCATAGAGTGTTAGTTCTTGAATTCATTTTGGATTTCATTCTAATAATGTTGTATTAACCCTCTTTGTAATCTTTTTTTGTAATTGATAGGGTTCCAACCATAATAGTTTAGTGGGAAATATTGTAACCCAACCTTTGAGGTTCATCCAAAGTTTTTTAATAAACCAACAACATTCTTATAGCTTCTTTAAAATGCTTGGATGTACCTGTAATAACATGTAACTACACTGAAAGACCTATAAATACCTGAATATGCAAGAAATTACCCTACCATAAGATACTTAGTTTATCTATGACTATATGTATATACTTGGATGTTTAATGAGGAGGCATTGGCAATCTCTCTACCAAGATTAAAATTAAAAACACATGATATGTGTTGATAATTATCATAAAATCATGTGTACAATAGAATCTTGAAACTTCATAGTTGCACCCAAAATAACATGAAGAGATTAACCAAAATGGTGGAGAGTCTTGTTAACCACATTAGTGAGCTAGACAAATTCTGCCATACTGAGTTCACAAAGATAGATATGGAACATTTCAGGGTGCATTCCAACCCAACTACATAAGAAAATGATCGCATGCATCTTCATCCTAAAATATTGGGCGTGCCCTCTCTAGTTGATATACAAAATTTTCAATGCAATATTAGAGTTTAGATTTTGCGTTTCTATCTCATAATGGAAGAATACATTTTATTTGTTTGAAGAGAGATGTACAAGTAATTCAATATGCTTCAACAACACATAAATAGTGGTGTTGTTATACCCAACCTTAATCCACATCAAAAGCATTTACATGCGACTTAACATATTCATATACTAAGTTCATATTATATATGTATCATAAAAAGATAAAGTTGATATCTAATAGGAGATTAAATTGGTATTTTATTTATCATTAATATTTAAAAAATAAAAAATTATTTAAAATTGATAAAAATTAATTATTTTGATTTCTATAAGCTAGTTGATATTGACGTGACAATTTTCTTAAGCTCCCTACAACTTCATTGGTTAGTTTGAAACTTAAATAAAAATAAATATTACATCAAAACAATAATATAGGTGGGAGTATTTTCATTATCTATTCATTGGAGTCCATAATTTTTATATTCATGTGTGTGAGAGAGAATTCGATAGTATTATTTTTTTTAAAGATTATATTTATGTTTGTCTAATAAAATAATGAGCTCAATAAAGGATTATGTATATAAACTTCTTTTAAAATCAATGATATTATATTTAAGAGGTACTTTTCTAAATTAAATGAACATTCCTATGTATATTATTTTAAAATTACAAATAAAAATATACTATTATAATTATAATTTATTTTAATATTATAAATATATATAAAAATATTTACATATATATTAATATGTATAATTTATTTTGTACTTAAATATAATCCGTTAACAAATGTGTATTATAGTTTTCATCTTAAGCTTTTAATTTATATTGGTAGTTATGTAAAAGAAAAGTTAAAACTACAAATTTTAACAATATTATCAAATTAAAAATTAAATTACCAAAAACTCAATAACTGTAGGTACGAAAGCCATGTCACAACCTTTATTTCTCTTTGCACTCACTTATATTTTGGATAATATTAAAAATGAGTGGAGTCACATGTTAGGTCAAATAGAATAAAATTGAACAAAATAATCTATTCATACTTCAATCATTGTAATGAAACATTATCCAAAATATTCAATTCCCTTATCAAAAGGTTTTGGATGAGCATGCAAATAAGTGGAGTCACATGTTAGGTCAAGTAATACAAACCTAAACAAAGCAACCTATGCATATTTAATTGTTACAATAAAAAATTATGCAAAATATTTTTTTTCCTTATCAAAAGGTTGTAAATGTGCTTTATTATAAATTGATACAATGACGATAGGGATTAACTAAATGTATTTCTTGTCTGTATATCCATTACCTTATAGACTCTGCAAAGAAACACATATCAATATGAGATTAGAAAATAAAGACAACCTCTCTTTTTTTCCAAGAGAACCTACTAAGATTACAAAGCACACACTCACTCACTTTTCTCCCTGAGTACAATATAAGAGGAAGAACCACACTTAACAACCCTTCAATGGATTGGACTCAACTCTTTGTTCCTCTATGCTTCCTACACCAATATATATGCTCTTCTAGAAAGTCTTCTTTCATTCCAACTTGTGTCCTTCATATCTTTCCCTCCCATTTTCTACTCATAAGGTGACCTCTTCAAATTCTATTTAATCTTAGAAATCCACAGGGAAAATCACTGCTTAATGCAAAGTGTTAATTACATAATTGATATACATTCACTGGTGGTTTTGTTATGAAATAGATAACTCTTTTGTTATAATGACTAAAATTGACTTTTCTATATTTTAGAGGATCGCTAAAGTGCCATGGACCTTTATGCATCTTTGTAGGTCGTCTTCACACTTGTAATTAGCCTTGATTGCACACAAACATACTAATAGATATTTTTGGTTGACACAAAATTACCTAATCACCTAAATACCTCTGCATCATAAAATATCAAATTATTTAACATGACAAATTAAAATACTCATTCAATGATTAATCATAAAAAAAATCCTTAACATCGTAGAGCTTAAAAATAGATTATTATTATTATCATCAAAAGAATTACATATATATATTATTTTAAAATGCAAATGACAACATAATAAATTCAAACACCTATTTTTCAAGAAGACTTGTGGAGCCACACCTCCACCACTTACTGATAATAAAATTGAATGAAAAGAGAAAACAATGAGACACAAATAAAAGCTACATTGAAAAGTGTCGCTAAAAACACAAAAATGCTATCAAAGCATCATTAGAAGTCTTTTGCAACTTTATTTTTAAATTTTAGGGCTTTGCCCTAAACATTTGAAATAAAAAATTAACAGAATGAATATTTAACCCTGAGGAGGATTTTAAAATTTCTATAACGTTTATATGATTAAAGAGTTTTATGGGTCAAATCATTTGTTCAATTAGGTTGGGGAGTTCATTTGAAAAAAAAAAGTTTTACTGTATTTTTATATAGTAATTTTTTTAATAAAGATTTTATCAATTGAAAATATTTTTTAAAGTTTTTAATTTTTATTAATTAAAAATGTTTATTAAAATAAAAAAGAGTTTTTATTTTTTATAAATTAAAAATATTTATTAAAATAAAAAAATATTTTTAAGAATATTATGTAATGATCTTTAGATTAATTATTTATGATTTATTTTATCAATTCAAAAATATAATTTAATGATATAATTTTTTAATTTGATAATATGTAATTTTTCATTATTTGATATAATAATAATAATTATTTTTTAAATAATAATTATATATGATAAAATAGAAAATCATTTTCACAAAATAATCTTTTTTTTTTAAAATTTATCTCAGAGGTATCTCCGATCCCAATTGGGACACTACGACTCTGTCCAACGATTTTCATTAGGGTGAGTAGAGGCGAGATTAATCTTTTGGAGGCTGGTGACGGGACCCACACACACTAATCAACCTTTGAATCTAGACTACGAGAATCAACCTCAGGACCTATATGGGATGAACGCAAAGTCCTTAACCAACTACGCCACGCGTTTAGGCTTACAAAATAATCTATCTAATGAATAAAGTGTCATTTCAATTATGAATGAAAGTATAAATAATTATTCCTTAATAAAACTACAACTAGTATTTTCAATGATCTAAAATCTAAATAAATTAAAATCGATATTTTATTTATGCTTCATTATATTGATAAATGTTTATGTTACATTATGTTGATAGGTATCTTATAATGGTAACTAGAGAGTGCATATTTATTAATGGACAAACTTAAATCTAAAGTTTGTTTAAATTTGAAGTCCACTTAACTCTCATAAGATAGTGTTTTAAAAATCTTGGGATATCTTAAGCATATGTAAAATTTAGAATCCTTTTTTTTTTTCTCAATTTTTTATTTTGAGTTTAACATAATAGTGTAATAATATTGAGGCCATCTATCATTAATTAACAAAAAAACTCATAAAAAAGGTGATGGAGTTAACTTAATATGTGGTGATGAAGTTAGGTTGCTATGTATTGACATTTTTAATTTAAATTTATCTAAAATATATGTATTAGTATACTATCATCTACACCTATACTACTCCTAACTTATATTAAGTTTCACATCACATCAAATTCTTATCATTCAATAATAAAAATATACAAACTCTCTATACTTAAGATTCTCATCCATGACCTATTATATATACTCAATACTACTATGGAAAAACTTCTAACAATATTACAAATTTGAAGTTAGCTTGCTTGACCTTGAGATCCTCTAAAGTTAGTCTTGAGTGTGGGTTCAATTCCTGACTTCCTGTGGTGTACGGTGAGGACCCACTTTAGATTATGTAGAGGTTATTTAGAGGCTCGCTTGTGTTAAAGTTTCATAACTTTGGATTACTGAGCTAAACCCTCAATTCCTCTAGGTTACTAAAAAAAATTATAGTATCACATCTATCTATTTGATTTGTGTTGGTTGTCATTATGAAACAAATTAAAATAAAAATAAAATATCTAGAATCACATGGCCAACAGACAAAGAATATGCTTGCACAGATGCCGAATCTGTTGTAATGGAGTTTCTTGATGGTTAGCCAAGGAAGAATATGCTTGCAAAGACGCTAAATCTATTGTAACTTGGGTTTACTAAGGTGGATAAAAGTGAGTCTATTGTGGGAAAATGGATTGGAGAATTAAATATGTGGGCTTATCCTATTTGGTTATTTGAAACCCTATCTGCTGACTCATCTGTATTGCAGTTTGTGTGTGTGGAGGATAGGAAGGTTTTATCCACTTTCTTCGATTTCCCCGAGTTTTTGTGGCATGTGTTTTATTTAAATACCTCAAAAATGTCACGTCTTGTTCAACCTGTGTAATATATGAAATGGTTATATTTTCATTTAAAATTAAAAGTTTAAATAATTTTTTATTATTTATAAAGTAATATTTGGTAAAATATTTTTATATAAAATAAGATTGTAATAGTAGTTGTCTTAAAAGTGTAAGTTATGTTAGAAGTGTTGTAATATTCTTTGAAAAGAATGTAAATTGATAATTATTCTTCAATTGAAACCTATGATCATTGTTCATGTCTCATTTCTTATGTAAGAAGCGTTAAATAGTAATAATCTAATATTTTTGTGAAAGTGATAGTGGAAAATGAAGTGGTGTATTCCTTCATACAACATGAGAATGTATTTTTTTCAATGTAAACTTGAACAATTATAAAATAATAGGGAAAGACAAGACCATACATTATAATTATGTTATAATTGAAACTAATATATATATATATATATATATATATATATATATATATATATATATATATAATGTAATATTATATATATAATATTATAATATGTTATGGTATATTATAAGTATAATATAATATAATATAATTAGTATATCTTATTTTATAATAATGAAAATATAATATAATTCTTTTGACCAATCACTCCACTGACAATGCCACCACCATTTGCTCCACCACCCTTCCCACCACCTCTGCCAATTCCATGCATAATATTTCCTACAACACCACATCCAACGCCTCCACCTCCTATACCACCCCCACCATTTCTTCCACCAACTCGAACCTGTCCCCCTATTATGTTACCCTTTCCACCACCACCTCCATCAACTCCCTTTCCAATACCTCCACCATAGCCGCCATCAACACCTCTGTCAACCCCACCACCTTTACAATCACCAACACCTCCACCAAACCTTGAACCCTTACCACCACTACCTCCAATTGCACCACCACTACCTCCCCTTAACTACTTGTATAAACACTATAAGCCAACGTTAATAAGATTGATGGATATGTTATAACAAACTTGAGATGAAAATAACAATGAAATTGCAAAAATCTTCAAGTAATTATGTTCTAACATTATAGTTTGTTCCATACATATAAAGTGGATGTAAATAATATTTTTATCTTTCTGTTTTTATTTCTAATTTAAATTAAATCCACCCTAAAATCATCCTAATGAAATCAAAAAAATATGTAAAACAAAAGTCTAAAATTGACTCTTAAAGTTAGGAAGTTGCGAAATTATGCAAGAAAGGATTATTGCCTTGAAAACTTGAGAGAGGAAGAAACTAGGAACATGTATTTCTTTAGCAATTTGCCCTAACTTTTGGCTATATTTAGGGATCCTGTCAGAGTTCAATATTTATGGTGACATAATTTCTTTTTATAAAATAAGATTGTTATTTCCTTTTTTTTTAATATAAATTTTACCCTTACAAACTTAGTTTATTTATTTATATAAATTTTACTTTTACAAATTTATTTTATTTGATAAGGTAATTTTTTTTTTTATTGGAATTGTAAATTGGTATTGGGGCACAACGAGGGGTCTAATTTTTGAAAAATAAAAAAATTTGAAGAAACAAAGAGACTAAATGGAAATCACATTAAATGTGCCATGTAATTAAGTGAATCACTCCTCTAGTATGTTGTTAAACATAAGAGACTTGACGTTCAATAAAAACCAAGCCAAAAAAAAGCATAATAGAAGGTGTGAACCTTCTGCCAGTCATCAACAAAAGAGACATGATCATCCATTGGTGAGAGCTGGCATCTTCTCTTGCCAAGAGAGGAGGTCCTTCATCTTCCATTGTGAGCCATTATGCACTAAGTCTTTTGCCTCTAGCCACAATCTTTCTACCTCAAATTTTCTGCCTTTCTTCTTCTCTATGGATCCCACATTAGCTTTGAGCCCCTTGAGCCTCACAAGGGAGGAGGGCACATCACAGATAGGAGAGGAGAGAGGGAAAGAAACTTTCAAAGGGGAGGTAGTCGTAATTGGGGGGGACACCATTGATGAGGAGGGAAAAATAGAAGTTGGAGCCTTATAGAAAACATTATGATTGCACCAACGAAAGTCAAAAGCATAAGGACCTTCCTTCTTCCTCCAAACCTAAAAGGAAGAGGAGGGGGCATGAACAACAACCGAGCACGTTGCCATTCTATGACCTATGTAATTACACTGAAAACAACAGAAAGGAAGGCCTTCGTAATTGAAGAATTGAGTCTAATTGCCCATGAAGAAGTTTAAAAAATTGAATAAATTAAGGGCTTGGACAAATCCAAAAGAACACAAACTCCTATAAATTTACTTTTGAATAAATTATCATCAATTTTAATAAAAGAACCAACTTCATTAACAAGGAGTTCAATAAACTCTTTATTCCACAAAATTAAGAAGAACGTGATATAATCTAATCCAATCTCTACCTTTAAAAACTCAACCTTTTTTTAAGAAAAAAATTTAAAATTCCATCTTTCTATACAAATCATTTTTCATAAAACCACCGACACTTAAAAATAGGAGCATATCAAGTGGGTTGTAGTCTAATGGTGAAGATGATGGTGTGAAAGATGCTGCCTAACCATCTACTAAAGTACAAATTCCATAAGATTAAAAAAAGGGATGAAGTTAGGATCATGACTCTAATGAATTTGGTAGAATGGATACCCACATCTATAAACCAAAGACGCACTGTCACCTAATCCATGTAATCAATCAAAGTTTCAGTCCAAATGAAAAAATAAAAATAGAAGCATAAAATCCATGCCAAAAATGAAATCCCCAAATTTCCATATCCCCCCCCACACCCGACTATCACCCTCACATCACATTATAAAATCAGTCACTACACCGACTCTCAGATGTACTGTATCTTTAATTAAACCTCCTTCCTTGGAATATGAAAGCATATAATTAATACATGTGAATTATAATTGTTTTTAATAATGTGAATTGTTGACAACCAAGTCTAATTAGTTGACCATATTGTAGCTTGCCAATGATAAATTGAATTAAAAACAACCCCACCATATATCCCATTATTACATGTACATATTGTATGGGAGAGAATCATGATTTCATTTGAGATTGGAACGATTAGAATTGAAGAAATTTGATTTGTTCATTTATGGAGATATTTTATATTGTAGGGAGATGAGAATTAATATATAAATCTTTATTAATGATAATAAGTATTTTTCTCTATTTTAGATAATATAATAGTCTTTGTTGATAAAATAATATCTAATCTTTTTATTCTAAGTTTTTTATAAGATGAGTATTGTGAATCCATAATTTATCAAGAAGATTGTAGGAAAATGGTTTCTTTGGTTTGGATAAAAAATTATTTATAGTAAAACAAATAGATACTTGAATTATTATAGTGGGAGTCTAATTATCCCATAGTTACTAATAAAATGACATTGAAGAAATAAATGAAAGGAATTTTATTCATTTCTTTTGCAAAGTGAATATAATGAAGGACCAAATATACCTTTTCACTATAGGTTGTTATGAGTTAATAGTTTGTTATGATACAATGTCTACAACAATAAAACTCTTTTTGGTCAATGGGGTGCATACTAGAGTCTATGAGCCCATGAGATAGTGGGAGGTTGACCATTCTATTTAGGAATAGTAACAGTCTCTCACTTAACTAAATTTTCAAGCATGTTATTTACTAGCCCTTCCTAATGGAATTTTTGCTGTATTATGTCAATATTCTTTTAAAAATACTTAGGAGCTAAGGCTATCATAAATTGATATATTGTTATCATTTCTAAAAGTCTCTTGATAAGTGTCAAATAATTAAGCTTAGAAAGCCATCGATTAATCTATTTCTAAAATCACTTATTAAGACTTCCAATCAATTCCATCTAGTCTACAAGCTTAGTTTCTTGTAAATAAATTTGAGCTCCTAGTCACTTGAAGGGGAACTATTGTATAGGGAAGCCAAATACATGTTAAATATCTTGTACAATCCTCATATCAAGGTATCTAAAATAAATAATCAAATTTTATGTGTTAATTTTTAACACTAAGATTTATTGATACACAAAATTCGATGAACGTAACCTCTATTATCTAAAAGTTGTCCCACCAACATGCAATACATTAAGGGGCATGAAGTTATCATTATATTTTTGTTGATGGGTATATATAGTCAGAGGAAAGAGATTGAGTAGTATAAATATAATAGGCGTGTTGGGCACGTATGTGGTGTGATAAATGTAGAAGGTGCAAGGAGGAGAGGCTGAAATCAAAAAACTATGACATGCTTTAGGATGCATGTGTCTCAACTCATAGCATTACTGTTGTAGCCTCCTTAGCACTGTCATAAGGCCTATGAACGTACCCATAAGGCCTACATGATAGGTCAATTTAGAGAAAGGGTTGAAAACACCTCTATTTAGTACAAGACCCTTTTCCATGTTGTTTTATCCCTAATTTATCATATTTGGCATATTTGTGTATATTTACATGTTTATAGGACTTATTCGACCCCCTTAACATGATATATCTCTTAGCACCCTTGGACCAAATTCTATTTGTTATCAGGTTCCTCATCGATATCTAAGCCTTTGTTTATTCCATGTAAGACTTAATTCTACCCTGAATAGACACACATCCTATGTGGGTCTATCTTATTTATCTTTGTGGGTCTTTTTGCCTATTGCGAACAATTTGGACCTTTAACTTTACTCAAAATTTCTAAAGTCGGCCTACTTGTATAAATTTTCTTAGAACACCCTATAGATACAATTCATCCTAAACCATTCAAGAGGATATCAACAAATAAAAGAAAATATGATTATCAAGGATAAGAACTTAGCATAGATCCAAGCACCAAACTTCATCATGCCTCCTACTACAAGTTGAGCTTCATTGAGTTATCTATTACACATTTACGATGCAGTTATTTCCCTTGGTCTTTTTTAACCCTAAATTTGAGAATATATTGGATATAGCGTTAAGAATATAGAGCACACTTGGGTGATAAACTAATCTATAGCAAGCCAATTAATTACAAACATAGATAAATGAATATTTTGAATTATAATATTTATGTATGCTAAATATAAAAAGTACTAAATCTGAAAGATGTTCAATTAATTATAATATCAAAGAGAGATGATAATATCAAATTACTAGAAATAGGTGTAAAGAATGCAATATCAATATTATAGATCAGTCTTTAGATTCTATAAATTATACTTCTATAGCCACAAAAACTACCTTCAGATCTAGACACTAGCATTGATGCCAATGCCTGATTATGACACATGTTTCCAATATGGAATAATGATTAGATCTAGATGTGACCGATTTCATTGATCTAGATTTTCTATCACCTTATCTACTGATGTGTTCAGATATGAGATATAGGTTGTTTTTCTTTCTTCATTGATTAAACCCTTGGAATGAATTTGCTAAAAATGGGTTAGTGGGCTCATGATGTCGAGCTAATCCTAAATACACCTCTATCAATGGGTGTTGCCTACATATCCAATACTCTAAGGAGGGCCTTATATTTATATAATTATCCCATATTTGTGGGAAAGTGTATACACAAGGGTGTAATATACAATATGATGATGCATGCAGTGATCTAAATTTTAGCTTGACAAATATCACTCATGGGCTAATATTTGAATGCTTCAAACCTGTAATATGACTACTCCTATGTTTGATATGAAAATAGGGATGAATAGAGTAGAATATCTTGGTTGTGAAATTAATTGATTTATCTTTACTAGGTGTTTGCTTGGTATTTTATAGATGATGAATGAGAAGGCCTATGCTTGAATTTATACCACTCCTTTTGAAAATATCTCAGGGTAGGGTTCAATAAGACAAATAGGCTAACCCATATGTTTCAAACCATTTTTAATTTGGATGAATTTTGGTAACTGAACACTAGATAAAGATTTGGACACTATCGTTAATGGTAGTGTCTCTCTGTGACCGATAGTGTCCAAAAGGCTAGAAAATAGGTATGGATATGAAAATGAGAGTGAATGATGTTGATTAGGTTTTTAGCTTTTTATGAAGTATAAGAGACTTGGGTCATCAAAATGATATGGATTAGGCTAAGAGATAAGCATTTAGGCACAATGAGATGGTGAATGTGAGCCTTTCAATAACAAGGAGGTCTAGAATGGAAGGGTAGAGCCCCAATTGATATTTATCAAATATACAAGTTTGAGATGTTATAAATATTTAGTTTTAATGTCTAAATTCTCCACCCATTTAATATTTTAATGCATAAGAATGAAATTTCTAGGTTAAATAAAATAAATGCATACTTGAGTGTGTATAACACACCTTGCCTTTGTTTGACCCCACTTTGAGTGCTTTGTTGGTGTATGACCTATAATCAAGAACATGTTTTAATATAAATCAGTGCATATAATTTTAAATTTGAAATAATTGAAATATTTGAAAATAAAGAGAGCAAGGAAGGAGTACACATATGTGTTGATGCAACTGTGCCTCTTGATGCTTTGACTTAGTAATGATGCTTCCTTATGAAACAATGGAGTTGGAAAAGGTTCAATCCTAAACATTAAAGATTTGAATAGGGAGATTGTAAGGTATTATACCCCCTAATCTGGTGCAAGGATGAGTTGTGACATAGCCATTGAGATCATTATATCTCAATCACATAACTCAAGTGTGAATATATAATATGGTGAGGGTGAGTGATTTAAGTAACTCATCCTATAAATATGGTGAGATTGAATAATTTAATCACTCCAATCTATAAATATGGTGAGGTTGAATTATTTAATCACTTCAATCTATAAAATGAACCCACTACTACAATAGAAAATGTTTGATAATAGTACATCCTGGTGTAATCAGTGTGTCTTGGTGAATAATATGATTAGTAAGTTTATAATTTTTGGTGCAATAGCATGCCATATGCTCCTTTAATATGTCTAAGCTAGAGTATGCGTGTCATAAATATATATTTTTTAATTTCACATCTATGCAAACATTAGTGCAATGTTTATGATTATGAACCAAGTGTATATCTAAATCATGAAATTGAATTGGAGATTGTACAAGTGTGGAGGTCATGTATTTATGATATGCCCCCACTAAATTTTAGAGATACTGATTAAGTGTGTAAATGTGGAGGTCATGTTTTTATGGCATGCTCCCACTAAAATATATAAATATTGAGAAGGTGTATAAGTGTGGAGGTCATGTTTTTATGACATCCCCCCACTGAAATCTAGAGATACTAAGTAAGTGTGTAAATGTAGAGGTCATGCCCCCAATGAAATATGAAAATACTAATAAGGTGTATAAGTGTGGAGGTCATGTTTCTATGTCATACCCTCACTAAAATCTAGAAAATGTGAAGGATGTGGAGGTCATGTTTTTATGACATGCCTCATTGAGATTTGGAAACTATTAAAATGTGGAGTTCATGCTTCTATGACATGCCCCAATTGATATGTTCCCATTTTGACGTGAGGGAAATAGAATATGGTAGTTACCCTACCTCAAAAAGATAAAATGGCTGCATAATTCATGTATGAATCATGTAACATATGGGGATAACATGTCAAAGTAGATATATCAATTAGGCTCATAGTATGTGATCACATCAAGTCACGAAGATGCGTGATATAGATCATGGCAATGTCTAAAGAGTAAAAATACAAACTCAACAAATAATAAAACACACATAAGAGCATTCAATGTAACTCAAGGGAATGGTCCAAGGAGACTTCAGATAAGGGACATGTTTAAATGGCACACAATCAAAAGGGATGACGTATTCAAATTTACAAATCCACATAGAATGACATATTCAAATTTCCAAACAACATACAATGACATATGG
This sequence comes from Torreya grandis, assembly GCA_037957365.1. NCBI lineage: Eukaryota > Viridiplantae > Streptophyta > Pinopsida > Cupressales > Taxaceae > Torreya > Torreya grandis. The sequence continues at coordinate 330,357 of JARHVA010001043.1, forward strand.
TCTAACAAACAAGGAACATATTCAAATGTTTGACAAACAAGACAATAACAAGCAATGAAATACACTCAAAGAAGTGAAAAAGAGATCAAGCATAAGCAACTAACATAATCATATTATACTAGTCCCTATATATATGTATTACAAAAAAATGCTATGTAGCATATCATACCAAGTACATTAAAATATATGAGCATGAATATAGACATGTGTAAGCATTAGTATATAAGCTCAAACATGATATTATAGAAATACTCATAAAGGATATATAACCTGTATCAATTATGATCAAGGAAGTAAATTCCCCCAATGTACTATATTATGTAGGTAGAGGAGAGGTCCAACATATGGAAGTGCATAGATCATGTGTTTGGTTATGTCTGTATCACACTCAAAGAGATATGAAACATATGTGTATATAGAAATGAAATGATATGTTATCTACTAACATAAATCAAATAACACATATGCCAAGGAGCTAATAAAAGCTCAGTATGTTGAATATTTTTGTATTTTTGAATTGTTTATTTATTTTTGTATTTTCTGGCATATTTGATTTTTTTGTATTGTTAGAATATTTGGAAGGAAAGGAATATACTATGATACCATCCAAGGGAAGGCATGACACATATGTGTATATAGAAATGAAATGATATGTTATCCACTAACATAAATCAAATAACATAGATGTCAAGGAGCTAATAAAATCTGTGAATGTTGATTTTTTGTAAATTTTTTTGAATTATTTAAATGTTTTTATATTTTATAGCATATTTTATTTTTTTGTATTTTTGGAATAATTGATTTTTGTGTATTTTTGGAATATTTGATTTTTTTTATTTTTGGAATATTTGAAAGAAAAAGAATATCCTATGATCCCATCCAAGAGAATCTCATAGATAGCTCCAAGCTTGAAATACGGTATATAAAACTGGTGGTACAACTAAAGAGCATGCATAGGTGTCATATTTAGATCTGTAGAATCTATTGTATCCTTTGTATGTGTAATAGGGATCTATGGTCATGAAGAAAAAATATAATGAGTAGGGGTTCATGGAACCCATATTTTTGTGTTTTATGGTTTCTTTGTAGTAGCTATAATTGGAACATGTCTAGTTGTTCTAGGTAATTAAGTATGTTGTGTAGGAGTTGATGAAGATTCCATGGAATCCACTATGTGTTTCTAATGCAAAGGCCACTCAATTATGGGATTCCTAGGAAAGAATATTTCCTTTTAGTTACCCTTTCATGGAAGATTAACCGTAGTAGGTTTGATAATTAGTTATCTTGGAATAAAATTCTCTAATTCAAATAAGAGAATTTGGATTCCTCCTTGGTAAGTCCCTCACAAAAAAAAATTTAATTTGATAGATTGAATGTGAAACCTAAGGCATCCATGCTAGAGAAAAAGGTAGAAGTAAAGATTTAGAATGGACCATTTAACTTGGACAAAATGAAGTACACACACTCTTCATCTTTATTATCTCATGTACTGCCCTCCAACTGTGTCAACAAATGATTAAACTTAGTGAGGTAGTCTACAATAGAGGTAACGTCATCTAGATTAAGTGAAGTAAGTGTCGGTCAAATTTCACTCCCAAGTTTGCATCTTTCAAATTTGACCAAGTCCAGATTCAAATTTTTTTTTTGGAAGAAATATTTCTCATTGAGCCACAACAAAAGTACCAAGTTTCATTTCATTTGGAGACTTTGTTTTGGTCTTTTGGTCAGGTGTTATTTCCTTCGAAGGATTTGTTTCAGGTTTTTATTTTTTGACTAAGTGATGATTTCTTCCAAACTTTTCATTCAACCAAGTGTCAAATTCTTTAGAACAATTTATCTGAGACACTTTTCTGAAGGACACTTTAATTTTTTTGAAAGGCACTTTGCTACTTTTTTTAAAGAATTCTTTCAGATAATTTGTTTGAGACAAACTTCCTAAAGGACACTTGTAACTTCTCTAAAGGGCACTTTTCAAGCAGGATGCCCTAAACAAAAAGTCTGAAGGGTATTTTCCTTTCAAATGATCCAGTTCAACTTTTTCAAAGGGTTATTTACAACTTTTTCAAAGGATAAGTCTCTGAACAGTTACCCTACACTTTTTTTTTCAAAAATTATCTTTTCAAAGCCGAAGGGTACTTTGCAACTTCTCTGAAGGGCACTTTTCAAGAAGGATGCCCATTTCAAAAAGTCTGAAGGATACTTTATAAAAAGTCTAAAGGGTTATTTTGCAGGAAAATGGACCAAATAAAAATTTCAAAGGGTACTTTACAACTTTTTTGAAGGGTACCTTATGGCTGAAATGGTCCTCCACGAAGTTTTGAGGGGTATTTTTCAAGCAAGTGTCCTTTTCAGATGGCCCATTTCATAAATTTTGAAGGAATTATTTCAAAAATATTTTTTGAGGATTTTTTTTAAAATTTTGTCTGATAAAAAGGGTAAGAGACAAAAATTCTGAAGAAAAGATCATTTTAGAAAAGCCGAAGGACACTTGAAACTTTTTTCAAGGAATTCTTGTGGAGAAAGTGCCTGAAATAATTTCCCTAAATGGTAATTTTTAGAGGAAGTGTCCTCCATAGTTTTTTGGAAGGGTATCCCTCCGCAATAAAGAGGACCAAACAAAAAAGTTGAAGGAAATATTTGAGAAGATTATCCAAAGATAGCCGTTGGGATTCAAACAAAGATGATGACTCACAGGAAGTCAATTTTAAACTACAAAGAATATCCTTTTCTATTCAAAAGACTTGGTGGGATCATGAGGGTAGACATGAAGGTAATATATGGTTGAATCCTGAGCATCTAGTGGATACAAAGAAAGCAAAATGGATAGGTTGATGGTTTGAGTCATTACTTCCATGAAATCAATAACTATAGGTATTTGAAAGATAGATAGCAGTTAGGAAGAACATTTTCTAATTATCATCATGAGTTCTATCTCCCTCAATAGTGCTATGTGTCATTTTCTCTATTTTTAGTTTCAAACACTCATGGATGATCTTTGATAGAAGCAGTTTCCTATGCCACTCCTAAAGGTTTTATGCCACTTGCCACCATTCTCATGAGTTGTTTTGGATAATTAAACTTCCTGGCATGACATGGCTCACTCCATCCATCTCTCTCATGCATCTGTAACTAATCTTCATATTGATGACACATGTCTTTATGCCTCTTCAACTTCTTTTCTCTACCTCTTCTTCAAAGTTATATAAATGTAGACATTTTGGCTATTGTAGGAAGACCACATTTTTGGTATGGTGAAGTCTTGCTAAAATAATATTGCACTTTGCTTTTAAACATTAAATACAAGACCAATGCTGAGTTTGTGAACTTATGTCTGAGTATGTAAGTGATGTATGGTGGAGCCAAGTGATAGCATCATCCTTACTCCCTTTATCCTTCATGTTTGAACAAAGGTTCTGATGTTAATAGGTCATGTGAAGTGTGTTAAATGCATTAAAATATCTTTCAAGTATGCAATTGTATCTATGGTGTGCAATCTACGCCTAAGGTCAAGTATCTTGTTGATTGTCTCAAGCATGTTACCTTCACATTAAAACACAATGTTAAGATATTTAATTGCATGGAATTAGTATTAGAAAGCATTGTTACTTAGTAGAAGTGTGATAGTCAGTGGGATATATTCTTGGTGGATCACCTCTCTAGCATAGTTTTTGTTTTATGTAAACTCTTGACTCTTTTCATAAACAAGGATTAGATTAGGTGATAGACACTTAGAGAAGAATTCACAGAGCTAGCCCTTTTCAATCCTAGAGACTCATCTCTCTTACAAGTTCCCACAAACTTGAGGGATGATTCAATATTGCATCAAATTGAAGGAGCTTCATAGAATGTTCTAGGGTTCATAATTTGATGACAACAACAAGTTCCACTTTAAGCTGCATGGCTCTCATGTGATCTACTTTTCCAAATGAACTGTTTAGCTTAGCCCACATTTTGAATAGAATATCACACCCATCCAAATGAAATAACAAACTATCACTTATATAAGTCCCTATCAAACCCATACACTCTTCAAACTTAAATTGGTGTTAATTTTTTTCAAACTCTCTTATGAACTGTCACTGAGTTTCATTCATTAGGGACCATAATCCTTTGCATTTTATGATTATTTCTATTCTAGGTCTTTATGTTTGATAATTTAGTATAGTCAAGTACTCACAATGATTAATACCATAATTAGAAGTCATGCTAGTAAATCACCAAAGAACATAAAGAATGCAAAAGAGTGCACAAATCGACACTGAGACAACCCCTTAAAAGATTATATTAAGGACCCCCACAGTTTAACACTTTATGAAAGTAGTGAATTTTTAAAAAGTAATAAAACCAATGATTATAGAATTAAAAACCATACACTTTTGAGAAGAACATAACTCAAATTCGAGTTATAGTTTAAAAGTTTAGGCTTTACAAATTTCTATAAATGGGTCAAAAACATTAAAAAATACATAATAAACTAATTTTAGTGACCAAATTAGAAAAGAAAAGTAGGCATCCAACCACTCATTGGAACCAAAATAACAACATGGACTTAGAAAAGTTAACCAAAGTGAAAAAGACCTTGCTGGTTATCTCGATGTGCATGTTAGTGAATTAATCTTCCCTTTTTAAGAAAAATACAGCTTGTAAAAAAAATAGAATGTACAACTATTAAAGAGGATATAAAGAGGATAAATGTGGGTTTTGTCACTTTAGCAGAGGGAGGCACTATCAAAGAACCTCCAAATATGATCATAATAAGTTGGCACCAATATTTTCCATAAAATTTGAACACCTCTCAAGATGGAATGTAGGTGTTTTCCAACAAGAAAAAACTCTACTAAGGCCTTCTAATGCCTTAGATCCTATTATGATTCCAATGCATCTCTTAAAGCAAGAAATACAAGTGAATAAATTTAAAAAAATGTAGTCCTATTACATAATGTTTAGATTTCTCCAACTTCCAATGTAAAAATAAGAAGAATAGCACCATGCAGGAGTCTAAAACTCAACTCTTATCCTCATAAAGGTCCTTCAAATCAAACCCCAACACTATTTAGAAGAACCAATGCTATAGTACACATAATCCTGGTAGAAGATCTTGTATTGCTCCACAAAGCCAATAGGTATATCAAAACATAGACTAGCAAATAGATTTTCAATGTTGCACTGTGTTACAACATCAATTTGTAAACATAGGTCTAGGAATCTGATGAAGACAAGAAACCAATGATTTATCTATGCAGATGATGTTAAAAATTGCAAATGTGATATCTAGGGAATAAACAACTCAGTTTTTTCAAAAAAGGACTCCAATGTTGGCCTCTCACACTTCAATGTAACCTCTAATCCCACATTTCAATAACTAGCTTCATTCAATAGTCCTAAAATATATTCCAACTTAGACCTTACCAAATTTCAATGCCACTTATCAAAGTATAGACCTAAATAAAACTCAACATAGCATTTAAAAAAATTTAATGCCCATCTCTTTCCCTCCAGTGCCTTTTCTGTAAATACAAGCGTATAGGTAAGATGCAAAGAGGGACGCTTCACATAATCCACCAATGCTCCTAAAAATAAAGTACACCACTTAGATCAAAAGCATCCAACACCCCTCTAGTGCCTAGGTAGAAATAAGTGTGAATAAATGCTTTTTTCAAAACTTTAGTGCCTCTCTAAATTCCCTTCCTTAGACTTTCAATGCCTCTCTAAAATGCAAGACATCTAGAAGAGGAATAAGGGGCTGAGGATCTACGACAAGGGAAGTAAAATAAATAGAATTATTTGAAAATTATAGCTACAAGGATGGTTGAAATTTTTCAAAGCTCTGGTACCATGTTAGGAATGTTAAAAACATTCCAACCCAAGAATCCAAAGAGTTAGTAACAAGAACATCACACATGAAGCTGTAAACAAATGAGATGCAAAATAAGGCAAGTCAAATGATTATTAAAAAATGAGATACTAGTATAATAGGAATCCATGGCATAAGTAATGTCAGATAAATCCTCACATAATATAAATTAGGAAAAAGATGAAAACCTAGCTATAAACTATGAGAAATACATACTCTAATAATTTTATCAATCTGTACTTATTTTGTAATTTGTTAAATAAATTAGCATTTCAATTTTCATGTGTAAAATCTGTATTTTGATTTTTTTCCAACAGCTAATTTTCTCTTTGTACTTATGAGACTTATCAAAGCCCCTTGAAAGGGTTACAATGTGTTCAATTTTGAATGCTAATTATGATGCAATTTTGGAGGTCTAATCGATTGATGGTGGTAACATCACCCACAAAAATCTAAGTGGGTGTAAAAAGTTAGGCATTTAAATTATGATTAATAACACACAACCCACATAATGAATACACCTAGTTCAAGGTGGAAAGGCATTAATGCCTCACCACCTTATAGTTATTACCCACTGCCTCACATTCAATTTGCCAATCACCATGCTATTTGACATTGAATTTTTTTCACCTTCATCCCCATCGGGCCATCACATTGCATATGCACTATTATTGAAGGGAAGAGGAGATGGGGAGTTTGGGAGATAGATGATTGGAAGAGCAGTAGCTTGTGCATGATTGATTTCCATTGGTTGCCATCACTTCATATAGGTGAGGTTTTTATACCTCACTAAGGCTGTGACCTAAATCATTTAAAAAATGCTCATATGGCTTCAAATGTTTTTTTAAAACAATTTTTTTTTATTTGTTCACTTATCACCATTCCTCATATTCTTAAATTGTAGTTAATTTTAGTGTAGTCAATTTGTGTAGCTGACCTTCGTGCACCTTCATCCTCCCATTCATCCTCATTGGGCCATCACATTGCATGTGCATTGTTATTGAAGGGAAGAGGAGATGGAGGGTTTGGGAGACAAGATGATGGGAAGAGCAATGACCACTATATGACTACTTACCATCTGTTTCCATCAGTACATACATGTGAGGTTTAATATAACTTGCTAAGGCTGTGAACTGAATCATTTAAAAATTGCTTATATGGCTTAAAATGTTTGTTGAAATAGGTTAATTTTATTCATTTGCTTGGCATCATTATTTACATTATTAAACTAAAGTTAATTTTAGTGTAGTTAATCTATGAATCATTCAGAATGAATACACTCGATTCTATTCAGTAGTGGATCCCCATTAAGTTTTAATGGTAGTGTAAGGTTATATTCTATTGTTAACTCCCACTAATTTTTAATAACATACAAACCACGAAGTGAATACACTAAGTTCGAGGTGACAAAGCATTGATGCCTCACCAACATATATTTGTTAAACATAACCATGCATTCATTTACCCATCACCATGTTATTTGATGTTGACCTTCTCGCACCTTCATCCCCATTAGTTTCCGTCATTGTGTACATGTGAGGTTTTTTATACCTCATTTAAGTTTTGACCCAAATCGTTTAAGAAATGTGAAATGCACTCTGAGAACAATATCTTATTGACTATAAGAAACACTGAACGTCACCCTATAATGAAGGAGTTTATAAAAATTTCCACTGCTACAAGGTGAATTTCAATCCTCCTAATAGTTAATAAAAATTGTCAAGGCTTCCATCAATAGACTGACTCTGCTCTTCCCGTCAACACAATACACATTCAGGTGACAATTATTATGAAATGCACCTTTCAACAAATCTTTCATTAGTATGAGTTTCCAGGTTATAATTATATGAATTTTAATAGGTTTATAGTTCTTCATTAGTTATTTTTCCATTTTTTACTAATTATGGATTTACATGTGAGGTTTTTTAACCTCATTAAGGCCATGATCCAAAGTGTTTTAATGTTTGTAGTTAATTATTTCATTTTTGCAATTACTTTTTTTATTTTAATTAAGAATGAATAATATTATGAATAATATAAGAATTAGTATGGGCTAAATGTTGGACATTTAAACTTTGGTTAGTAGTTTTCATTTCATGTTATGCATGCACCCTATTCGAGGTGCCAAATCAATATACTATTTTTATGATCATGGCCTTAATATCTAGATTTATACTGGTTTTCAAGCCTGATTAAAACTTGGATTTATTTTTGGTAGACTTTTTATTATGAATTATATTCATGCAAGTGATTTTTATTAAACTATTATTCATGCCATCTATTATACAAGTTAACCTTATATGGTTGGTAATTTTTGTAAGTCAAAATTACTCATTCCAAATGATTCATAGATTGACTACAGTGAATCAAACTACATTTACTATAGGTTCTTAGCCTTAGTGAGGTATAAAAAACCTTACCTATAAGTAGTAACAATTAAAAAATATGAGGATTAATCATGTTAGAACATCTAATCCCTGCATTTGTCAAGCTCGATACTTGCATCTAATTTGCCATTTCTATAGAAGTCAATAGAAATAAACCTAGAATACTAGAAAAAACCATTTCTTTCACTCTAGGGGTACATATAATCTCAAGAATTATCCTTGAACCATAAACTCAATTAAACTTCACTTAATAATATAGTTTATGAATTCACATAATGATTCATAGATCGATACAACTATTTATTTTTTAAGAAACACTGGAGGCCATATTCACATTTTCAAAGTACAAAACTAGGTATAAATATATCTGCAATTAGAGTAGAATCAAAACTAAAATAAAAGACTTTAGAAATTAGTTTTATAATAAAAGTTATTGTTCAATTGTTTTGAATATAAATTTAAAATTTTGGTAAGCCTTACACATTTTCAAATAAGTCTGCAATTAGGGTAGAATCATAATTTAAATAAAAGACTATAGAAATTAGTTTTATAATAGAAGTTATTGATCAATTATTTTGAATTCAAATTTAAAATTTTTGGTGAGCTTTACACATTTTCTTCAATCATGTAGGGACTTCAATTGGATCATAATGAACATCCAATGAAAAAGAAGACCAAAATTGAATGTTCAAGGAAAAATAATAGAACACAAAGTGGATGTATAGTTGGGCATAAAATATTGTGAAAAATAATAAGTTGTTTTAAAAGTTTACACATGTTTGTGTATACTTGATAGAATTGTGATCGATGATAGTAAGTGAAAGGACATATTGTATTTAACAAGTAATAGAAAAAAAATATTATTGAATTCAATATTTGCATTTATTCATGCAAATCTTATATTGAGATCTCTGTAATTAAAATATTATGTACTACTAATAGTATAATATCATGTGTACATGTTAAATATTTATATGAATATGTTATTAATATCAATTTTCCAGTGTTGGGTACAAATTTAGTTTTAATTAATGAAAAATATATCTATTTGTAATAAAAAAGTAATTTTATAGTTGGGCCCTATACCCTTAAATACCCTCTCAATTATTGGACCCCACTCAACTATTGGGTCCTCTCCCTTACATATCAAATCAAATTTAGGGGTTGCACTTTAATTTATATAGATGATGGTAAAGTATGTTGTCATGTTATCCATCAAATTCACTAAGATACAAATCTTAATGCATATAAAAAAGTGATGAAGTTCGGTCTGGAACTAGATAAATTTTAAAATAACGATTACCTCATAATCCTTAACACTAAACTTAAGAAGGTTGATTAATTTGTGCACCCAATACTATCAAAATGTTTGTATTTCAATTTAAAAAACTTCACTTCATGTTAATGATATTTTAACTTTGTAAACAAATACGTTAATAATCGTTAACCTAATTGTAATTCAATAAAGCATTAAGAGTCAAGATCCGAGTTTTAAACTCATCTTGATTCAAATGAAGATATATGAATTGTTTATTATATTGCACATGTTCTTAACCGGTTTCACAATGACAACCATCACTTATGAAGCACATCTTCTTAATTTGTTTCACAATGACAACCAACACAAATTGAATAGATACATGTGATAATGCGAATTTTGTTGTAGCATCGTTAGAGGTTCCTTCATGGTAGTATTGAGCATATATAATAGACCATCAATGGGGGTGTCAAGAATAAACAATTTGTATATTTTTATTATGTAATGGTAATATTTTGATGTGATGCAAAACTTAATATAAATTAGGTGTAGTATGGTTGTAGATGATAATAAACTAGTATAAATATCTTAAATAAATTTATCTAAAAAATGTTGATACATATCGATCTAATTTCATCACCTTATTTGTAATTTTTTTAGTTAAATAGTCGCAAATGACCTCAATCTAGCTACACCATTATGTCAGACTCCAAAAAAAAATTACAAAAATAAAGGGGCTCCAAATTTTAACATATACTAAAGATATTGCAATTTATATATATATATATATATATATATATATATATTATGATGATTAAATAGAAATCATATTTAAGATTGTTCATTAGTTTTTATGCACTCATGGATATTACAACTCACCACCACCCCTGACTACAATTTTAAGATGCTTAAATCGACATAATGAAACATAAATGAAGTAATGGTGTCAATTTATTTCGAATAATACTAAATTTATTAAGTAGATGATTTTGTAAAACATTTTTTTATAATATTATATGTAATTATTATTCTAAAAAATGATGATCCAAAACTTGAAAGCTTTGGTCAAAAGATAATTTAGAAATAAGAACAATCCAATTCAAATAACGCTATCTCTGAAAAGAGATGTTTTGTTGAATAAAAAATTACAGATACAAATATATGCTTATCTCTAGGAAGAGATGTCTACCTCCCCATTTCAGGAAGTTCTTCATTTATACATATTATCTTGTGGAAGATTGAGTGGCTCAAGGAATTAATGGGTGAAGACTTAAGACAATATAGCATTTGAGGAAATAACGGTCACCGATAATTTGACTTCCAAAATTTAAAACAATACAGAGCTCGAGGACATAACAGGTGAGGATTTAAAGCAATACAAGATTTGAGGAATTAACTATCACCTAAAAATTCAGTGTCCAAGATTTAAAACAATACAGAGCTATGTGCAACCCTACTCGGTCTACCATCCGCCTGCTCTGGGGCCTTACAACAACTACTTTGGCAGCCACGGTCCATTGTACTGTAGCATCTTAGCACTCTTTATACCACCCAAATTATCACCTGAATCATTCCTCCCTCCTTTAAAAGTAATGGTCCCCATTGTGTCAATGTTCCCCATCAGGCGTGCTAGTTGTGTCTTGATTTGATTCCCAATGCACACTTGGAAGGGACTGTGGTTTATGGAACTGTGCAGGGCCCGATTGTTCACCATTCTTGTCTGACCATCAGTCTATGGATGGAAGGCCGTGAAATTTTTCAGCCTAGTATCTATTTGCTTCTGTTGTTGTGTAGTCAAGGATATAACATCAACCCTTTTGGATTCATGTGGCTTGACCACCATGAGAACAAATTTCTTGACACTAAGCATAGAGACAGATGTAGAAGGTGGTACCTCTAGTACCCTATAGCACCATGTTCCAAGAGTGAGAGTGATCCTTCTAGTTCTTGATTCAATACCAATAGAAGGATTGGCTATCACACCAAAAGCTCTGGAGTGATTTGGGTCCTCTTCCAGATCCCTATATGGCCTGCCACCGAAGCACCCAAGGTGATTCCCAGTCAGACACATGGAGAGCACTGACCACCTCTAGAGGTGTATCCCTGAGAAGGGATGTGGATCATGCCCACTAGCTTCTACGGGTCTCGACCCTGAGACCTAGCTTTGATACCACTAATCCAAAACTTGAAAGCTTTGGTTGAAAGATAATTCAGAAATAATAACAATCCAATTCAAATAACGCTATCTCTAAAAAGAGATGTTTTGTTGAATAAAAAATTAGGATACAAATATATGCTTATCTCTGGGAAGAGATGTCTACCTCCCCATTTTAGGAATTTATTCATTTATACATATTATCTCATGAAATATTGAGTGGATCGAGGAATTAATGGGTGAAGACTTAAGACAATACAACATTCAAGGAAATAACTGTCGCCGATAATTTGACTTCCAAAATTTAAAACAATACAGAGATCAAGGACATAATGGGAGAGGACTTAAAGCAATATAGGATTCGAGGAATGAATTATCGCCCAACAATTTGGCATCCAAGATTTAAAACAATATAGAGCTATGTGCAACCCTACCCGGTCTACCAGTTGCTCGCTTTGGGGCCTTACAACAACTGCTTTGGTAGCCACAGTCCATTGTACCGCTGCATCTTGGCGCTCGTTATACCACCCAAATTGTCACCCAAATCAAATGATTTAGTCAATAAATTTTTTCAAATTATATTAAAATATATTTACCATAAAATTATATTAATGAATTGGTAAAAATAAATTTTTATTAATTAAGATATATACATAATTTTCACAACTTTTTTAATAACTATATTTTTAATTGATAAATTTTTTTTTATCAAAAACATTCTTTTAAAAATAAATATAAATTTATATAAATTTTTTTTTGGGTTAGTGTAATGAACTCTCCCCACTAATGAGTAAATTGTTTAAACCTCACAAGCCCTTTCATCAACGAAACATTATAAAACTTGGAAAACATTATTCAGTGGTCAAATTTTGATTCTTTTATTAATTTGTTTGAAATGTATGGGGCGACTACCTAAACCTCACAAACCCTTACATCAAAAAAATGTTATAAAACTTGGAAAACATTACTCGATGGGCAAATTTTGATTGCTTTATTAATTTATTTGAAATGTATGGGGCGACCACCTAAACCTTAAAAATAAAGTTGAAAAGACTTCGCTAGCTCTTGTGTCATCAGCCATAGTTTTGGAGTGGGTCATCATTTTATCTTTTCTTTTTATTTTATTTTATTTTGTAAATATGAAAGTGTGGGAGGCGTGGTTGCACAAGTCTTGCTGATAAAATCTACATAAATCTTAGAAATATGTGTTTGCTTTTATCATGTTATGTCACTTGGCACCATTAAATGGGGTGCATGTGTAACCCTTTGAATTAAAATGAAGATTTTACATTATGCTTTGTTTTTATTTATTTAATTGGTCATATTTTCAATTTATTTTGCTTCGAAAGTGTTGTGATAAGCCTTGCTAACAAAGTTTATCCATGTCTTATTTAATGAGTATGTAAATTTATTGCAAGATATCTCGGTAATAAAATAACCTTGTATTAACCCAAAAAATAGATATATATTAGTGTGTTTATGTGTAATTGAGGTTAATAAGTGTGAAGATTCATCTTCAAGGATTTGTGTAAGTTCATAGTATTTTAGTAAGATTACGGAATAGAGAAGGGTTAGTTTCAGTTATCAAGAAAGAGGGTTCTTTTTTTCATGACAAAATTGCAAGTGAATGCATTATTGATTATATAATTACTACTTTACATTAAGTGATGATTTTTTCTATGGTAATTGTACAAATCAAGAAATAACCCCAAAACTTGAGTGTTACTTTTGAACATTTCTAAGATCAAATAGATCTCAAAGAGTCACATTACGGGCAAAAAAAGGTAGGGAAAGATCTAGAGGTTGGAACGAGAGAAGACTTTCTAAGAGAGTGTAGGAATTGGTGTAGGAAGCATAAAGGAACAAGGACTATTTGAGTCCAACCCGTTAAGGGGTTGTTTAATGCAATTCTTCATCTTGTATTGTAACCAATGAAAAGAGTGAGTGAATGTGTAGTTTATAATCTTAATAAATTCTTTTGAAAAATAAATAAATCGATTGTCTTTAGTTTCCAATCTCACATGGATATGTGTAGATTGCTCCGAGAATGTGAGGTAAATAGATACAAAGACAAGGCTTGAATTTAATTGACCCCTATATTTAATTACATCACCTTCAAATAAAATATATTTACAACTTTCTGATAAAAAAATGAATATTTTACATAATATTTTATTACAATCACTGAAAGATGCATTGGTTTCTTTGTCATATTTGACCTAACGTGTGATTGACTATAAGCTCATCCAAAACCTTTTGATAAGATAATGTTTTATTGAAATTATTGAAGGATTCAATAGTGGCTTTGTTTAATTTTGTTCTATTTGACTTCGCATGTGACTCATTTATTTGTAGGCTTATCTAATCCAAATTACATGTGAATGGAAATAATTCCACCATGTTTCAAGTAACATGTGACTCCATTCATTTATAGGATTATCCAAATTATGGAAGAGTGTAAAGAGAAACAAAGGTGATGTGACTTTAGCATCTATGGTGGTTGAGTTTTTGATAATTTGATTTTTAATTTGATAATATTGTTAAAAATTAGGTCAAAATATTAATTTTTTTTACACAACTGTCAATATAAATTAATAGATTAAGATGAAAACTATAATATCTATTTGTTAATAGGATATATATGAATATTTTTATAATTATAACAATATACTTTTATTTATAATTTTAAAATAATATACATAAGAATGTTTATTTACTTTAGATAAATATGTTTTAATTTTTTCTTAAATATAATACTATGGAGTTTAGAAGAAGTCTATACACATAATCTTTTATTGAGCTTATTGTTTTGTTGTACAAACATGAATAAAATCTAAGAAAACTCAATATCAAATTTTTGATCTTTCTAGAATAAGAAATGAAAATGGTGTTTATTAAATGATGTTTTTAAATTAAAAATTGTGGACCCCAATGAATAAAGAATGAAAAGACTCACACTCATTTTTTTGTCTCAATGTAATATAGTTGTAGTATTTATTTTTATTAAAGTTTTAAATTGACCAATGAAGTTGTATGGAGCTGGGAAAATTATCACATTAATATCAACTAGCTTATAAGAGTAAATATAAATTTAATTTATTTATTTTTTAATTTTTTTCTTAAATAAAATATTTGGGATAAATAAAATAACCAATGATATCAAGTTTACCTTTTTACAATACATATATAATATGATCTTGTTATATGAATATGTTAGGTACAATGTAATCACCTTCTAATGTAGATTAAAGTTGGGTTTAGCAATACCATGCACTTCAACTATATTCATGTTTTGTTGAAGCATATTAAAAAACTTGTACATCCCTCTTTAAATAACTAGTATGCAACGTTCCATTATGAGATTGAAATGTAGAATTTGAACACTAATATTGCATTCATAATTTACCATATCAATAGAAGATGACAAGCCCAATATTTTTATATGAAGACACATAGGATAAGTTTCTTATGCAGCTGATTCAGAGTGCAACTTGAAATGCTTCATATGTATATTTGTGAACTTAGCCTAGCAAAAGTTATAAAGCTCACTAATGTGTTGAGCTGAACCTTCCACCATTTCAGTTGATATTCTCACATTATTTTGGGTGTAATTATGGAGCTGTTAGATTCTATTGTACACATTATTTTAAGATAATTATCAACACATATCATGTGTTGTTCATTTTAATCTTGGTAAAGATATTTCCATTGCCCTGTCATCAAGCATCCAAGTATATACAACTAGCCATGGATAAACCAAATATTTTATAGTGTGGTAATTACTTACATAGCCAAGCATCTATAGACATTTCAATGTAGCTACATGTTATTAGATATACATCCAAGTATTTTTCAGATGCTATACGAATGTTGTTTTTCAATAACAAAATTATAGATAAACCTCAGATGTCGGGTTAGGATATTTCCCACTGGACTGGCATGGTTGGTAACCCACTAGTCATTTTCCATTTTGGGTAAAATTATCACATGTATTGTGATTTATACTATTTTAATCAAAAATATTGTTTGAGTAACAAATGAAGAATTTTTTTTTATAAATGATGTTACACTTGACAAATTTATCATTATAGATATTTACTCTATTTTGAATTAAAATGAATTAAATAAATAGATCTAAACTATTGGAATTGATATACATGAAATATACTAAATTAAAAGTGAAATACATAATTTACATAATTGAAAATTAACTAAAAATATTAAATTGATCAACAGATATGTAAAACTCCCTCAAATATAATTTATGTTGATTATGTTTGGGAACTACCTGAAAATATCTACAAACTGCATTGTGTCTAAAAATAGAAATTTAAATTCCCTAGGACAAGGTTGTGCTAGGAGGATAAGGCTGCACTACATCCTTGTCTATTGGCTGCGACTACATCCTACTTGATTATGTGACTATTTTTTTATTTGGGCTTGTACACCTGTTTGCAAGGGTTTATTGATTTTTTACGTGTGTCAATTTACTACATGGAGACCTAAAAAATAAAACCCTAGACCCTGCACAAAAAATAAATAGAGATCAAATGCTAAAAGGGAGGAATAGTTAGGAGATAACCAAACTACCCTCAGAAAACCTAACATAGTTTGAGTGTTGCCTTCATATCCCAAAAGGGCCCTCATGGTAATGTAGTGTAAACAAAACAACTCAGTCATCACTTGCAAAATAGTTATTAATGCATCTTAGTTTTATGTATACCTATCATATTACATCATTTGCATACATTTTGTTTCTCATTTTCACATATAAGCATTTTTACAAAGCATTATCACCAAAATATAAGGTATACATGGTATATCCTCATATGCATAGTCATCTAAAGTGCATAAAATAAAAAGCATACATGAAAATTAAACACATAACAACTTTATAGAAAGTCACTGAAGTGGACCAAAAGATATATATATATAATTATAATGTCGAGTTTGTACAATTATATCTCTAGTACATCCACCTTCGTAGAGGGAAAGTGTGTCTCAATATAAACAAAAAATCAAAATACATTATCTATATATATATATGTAAAATAGAAATCCTAAGACCATGTCATCCTCCTCTAAGAGGGCCTTGATGCCAAAGAATGTTGTGGATTGTGTCTCCTATGTTGCCTATTGCTAGTCCCTCCCTGAGAGGCTATCTCTCCTCTTGTTTGTTAACTCAAGGAAGATTGATCCCCTCTCACAACAAGAGCATTAGTAAGAGACTAAACCTGAGTCTACCATGATGGATATCACCTCTAGAATGTTAATCTTTACCCTTAGACTAGCTAATGTCAAATATGCATGGTATGTAGGGTAAAAACCTGGATCAATAAAAAATTGGTCATGAGTCATGTCAATTCCCATCTAAAATAGATCGATTTGGGTGTCCCTATTCATAGTCCTCCAACCTGTGGATGTGTCTACAACTATAAATAAAGAGATAAACATTAGATCTAGTCATATGAAATAAAATTAGTAAATCAACTAGGTAATCATGCTAAAATAAATACATATAGAGCTGAAATTAAAATATAAACTATTCTACCTGGGTCAGCCTCTTGTCAGTCAGGTTTTGAGTCATCCTCATATTCTTCCTCATCTTCATATTCCTCTTCATACAATTCAACAAACTCTAGATCCTTTCCCTCCACTACATGCTATTGTTGTAGGAGATCTTGTTATGGTAGTGACAACTATGTAATATGCTATTACTAGCCTACCATTGGTAGTACCATTAGGATAGCCATAGGTATTTGACCTCCCTATCCTATTATATGTTACTATTATGGCCTTCCCTTTTCCCCTATCATCCTACCCACCCTAGAAATATGAACTCCTAATGTCAATGGGTGTCAGTCTAGTATCCCAAGTCTCCCAAATTTAGCCTATCTGATGCTTCTATTCACCACTAGAGGCATGAGGAGGTTACACGAAACTAAAATTTATGTGGTACCTTATCAATGGGGTACACCTCGATCTAGAGTCATCTATCCTTAATAGGCGTTTCACCTACATTTCCTCAAGGTAGACTCCTTCATCAACCCATTGACTGACCATCCCCTTATAAGGTAGGACCATTAAATCAACCACTATCAAAGTCTCAATAGCTCAAAAGAGTACTCTAAAGGGTGCCACATCTATCTAATCTAAGGCTCTAATATCCTTGACATCCCTAACTGAAACAAATCTCAAGTATGGAATCATCCTCTCGTATATCCAACTCATGATGAATATGGGGTGGTTGATTGAGGGAGCCCCTAACTACGTGATCTTATGAAGGTCTTGGTATGTGCAAGAAAGGACCTATTGAGTCCATGAATAATGTTTACCCTTCTCCTCATTATGACACATGATGGTTGACCATCTATATAACAACATGTTTGTACCCTTGTCTCCCACTAACCAGGAGGTAAGGTTCCTAATAATGGCCTTTTAGAGTTTTGAGATAGAAAATCCCTTGACCCCAAAAATTTTGACTCCACACTTCACACCCATATCTAGTACATCCACATACAAAAATTTATTTACCCAGTTAGAAGCATCTACCCTGTTGGTGGTCTTCTTTAGGGCCACCAACTAATATGTCATCGATAAACCTGTGATCTAATAAATGTCCATAAAAGTGATGGTCCTCTTTCAGTAGCCTATGAAAACTATAAGGTGTTTTTGTTTGTGTCCTAGTATGTGAATATATCACATAATATCCTACTTAACAGGGCTGCAATCCCCGCTCTATCTAAGATGGCTAGCTCATTGATTATAAAGAGCACCATAATCTGTGGGAGCCACTCCTACTCCCTGAATCCCATTATATGTAGCCTCTATATTTTAAAAAATCACTCCAAATGAGTCCTTAACCAATATTATAGCCCAAAACTGACTAAAAATTTATGTTTTCCCCTCTAGGATGAAAATGACACCTTTTACAGGTGACAATTATGAAATTGCCCTGATAATTTCATATTTACCTATGATAATTTTTCAACCATTGCATTCATGATAGTTATGAGACCAAATTACCTATGGGACATAACCATAATGTAACCACCACATCGAAGATGTAACCATTGGTCTATGTAGATTGATAGTTTCATCTTGATGCAGTGATTTTGATTGCCAACCGTGGCTTCCCCAATAACACCTTAAAAGCCAAATTCTAACCAAAATAAATAATTTTTTTAATTTTTATATCCTAACAAGCCTCTTGAACCCATCCATGTAGGAAAATTAAAATTTAAACTATTTTTATGCATTTTTAACCAAAAGTTTAGAATTTCTACAAAAACTTAAAAATGTTCAAAACCAACATGAACCTGACCCACTACTCTTCTCGTTGGTATGTTTTCCATCCTCTCACTTGTTCATAAATTTGGTTATTTCTTGGATCAAATACATCACCATGAATCTAGAGCTAAAAAATATCTAAAATAAATTTGCACAAATAATTTCTATTTTGGGCAAGTTTTCAAACATATAGTTTTTTAAACTAGCCATTGTGGTTTAAAAGTTTTCCATTTTTAGTAGTTTTTATACCAAACTCATGATTTTTACATTTTAAATATTATTATTTATTAATTAATGTGATTTGTGTCTAAAAAAAAATGTTTTTTGTCATCTATAACATGTTTCTATGTCGTTTCAATTTTATAGGTACACAACACTTGGCATCAGATTTAGTGCCCTGATGGGATGATTCAAGTAGTATACTCATCCGTGCTACATAGTAAGTAATATTTTCCATGTTTTGATTATTTAACATTTTTTTAAATTTTTTTTAAAACTACACTTGATTCCCATATTTTTTTTGTAGGTTACATGGAGTTTTTGCAGGCTTCATTGTACTACACAAATGAGTAAGGTATATTTTCTAACCCTCCTTTTCCCTTTAGTATGCCATTGATTAAGACCACACCCTCATAAATTATTGACAAGACATCATGTGTATGATTAATATGTATGCACCCAAAATTTATATGCTGCAAATAGCTCACTCCCAGTCACACTCCTATTTTTATCACTCCTCATCCTTCTTAATTTTAACTTTCAATCAACTAATAATTAAACTCACCTTACACCCTCCTTATTTATTCTAAAAGTATATACATTTTAGATGAATTTTATATCCAAAATTTGCATCAAATATTGAATTTTTCAATCTTACACACATCCACAACCCACTTGCCTTTGCAATGGAGTTCCATCTTTGGTCATTTTTATGCTATACTATATAGTTTTGGAGAAGAAAAACCACAAGATCAACAACTTGTTCTTTGATATCAGTGGACCAACCAACCATAATAAATTGATTCTTTGTTTAGGATTATGTTCCTATTTTTTTTATTCTTATAGATTCCATTATTTTATTCTATCCTTTGTTAGAGAGTTATGATGGTCATATCGAGTGGAGGAGTTAACTTACAATAACAATCTCTTTACTTCTATCTTGTCTCACCTTGACCAGGTTAGATGTTTTCAATTTTAAATTTTTTATTATTATTTATTAGATTATATTTTATTTATTTATTATATTTATATTCCATAAATATTAGAAAAGGGAAAAGAAAATAAATCTCATTCTTATATCTTACATCAAAAACATAGTCTAGATTTCTTGTTTTACAACTGCACAATAGTTTTCTTGAAATAAAGTAGCTTTGCATATCACTTAGTTTAAATCAATAAAACCAAAAAATAGGTAAAATAATCATATAATAGTTTATTTTTATTTATATAAAACCTTTCATTCACAAATAAATTTTAATCAAACATCCACAAAAACATAGACAAATTAGGTAGCCAAAACCTTGCATGCTAAATCCTGAATCTATTCATTCTATTAGTGAAATAAATTAGTTTTTTAGATATTAAAATAATAAAAATATAATATTATAATTACATTATTTCATTCATATATCACTTCATTTTATAATCAAACACTCAAATACTCTTAAAACTAGTTTCTAGCTTGCATACATGGAGACAATTTTCTTGAATTCTTAGTAGTCTTGCTTGCCGGGGTTTTATATCTAATTCTCCATTTGTATGCTAGAAAAAAATAGGTTTCATAGTATTATATCATATTATTTTAATAATAAAATCATTAAAAAAAATATATCTTAGTTCATTTAATTTATATTAGTCAAAATATCTCACACGTAAAAAAACTTGAAAACCAACACTTGCATATTCCCTTTAGAACTTTAGTATCAACTTTGCATTAAAAAACATTAGAGAAGAAAAAAAATAAGAATTATTACCTCATTTAATTTAATTTATTTTATTTTTTGCTTTTTTTATTTCATTTTTTAGTAAGTAGAGAAAATTACTTTCTTTTATTAAATTTTGTCAGAAAAAAACTCAAACATCAAGAAAAGCCTTGTCGAGAGGAGCACAAACCACCAACCTTGATTAAAAACACAAAACAAAAAGTATATCATTCCAAAAAATATCATCAAAACAAGCTCATATGCTTCATTACACACATAAATTTTTTTCTCTCTTTCATGAACTTTCAGGGTGTCTTTATCTCATTAGAGCCCATCTTTTCCCTAGGGTTAAATCCCTTATTATTAGAATAAATTTATAAAATAAAATTAGTGCAGAAATCATAGTGGAAGTAGTTCATTCAACCCCCATCCCTCATCTCATTTTCAACTCCCTTAATTCTCTTGATGAGCAAGAATGGATCATCGATCTTCCTATAATCATTTTACCCCAAAACTAAGGTCGATAATACAACATTATCTAAGCCCAGTTGTCCACTTCCCCTTTCCATTTTCTCCTTGGACTAGCCTTATTTTATATCACTGATTTTATGTATGATATAAATAGGGCATAACCAGCCCAATATAGTTGACCATATCCCTAGATTCATCTAACCCAATTACACCCACTTTGTCATTCCTAGTATTGATTAAGAGTTTTGCATCCTTATCATCATCTACATATAGGGAAATTGGAGTTATGTCTCTTCCCAATTAGATGCCCTCAATGAAAATTGTGATGTGACATAATTATTCTAGTTCCATCATGATCACGCCTTGACAATGATCATTCAAAACCCCATTCTTCTAAACAATCAATCCAATCCATAGATCAACCCATCATCCTTCCATTATGTTGACTATCTTGGCCCAACCTTGAGAAGTTGAGTGCACAAGTTAGCATGTTTCTTTCTTTGTGAAAATGACCTTTGTGACAACCCAAGAGAAATTTGTTAAGAAAATATTTGTTAATGCTCTCATTTTGGTGAGACATTAGTCATAATTTTAATTTTAATAATGTGAGTTGTTGTAATGACTCACATAAATATATTTAGTTATTAGAATATTATATTAAGTGAGTTGTTAAGAAATATTAAATATAGATGATAAAATAGAGATTATATTACAGATTGTTAGATCAACATATCTATGTAAAAGAGAGTGGTTTTAGGAGATAGAATAATTTAAAAGAATATTATTATCATTATAAGTTTACTTTCTGATGAATTTATATTGTGCAACAAATAATTTGTGAGTAAACTCTAAACATAAATTAGATTTGGTATGAGTAAACTCTCAAATAAATTACATTTGATATCAAAGCATCTTATGTTTTATGTCTGTAATGTGTTTTTAAGTTTTTAATTATTAGAAGGGGCATCTCCAATTGCTTATTGCCCCATTATGAAAGTCTAATTCTTTCTAAAAGTTTAGATTAGATTTATAGTAGTGATTTTCTAATCTAAAAACTATAATAAAGGTGTGATTGATTTGAAGAAAGCTTTTCATTGTAAGCTTAAATATTCTCAATGCACTCATGTATCTTGGCTGTTATAAAACAATGTAAACTCATATGTGTGTCTTCTAATTTATCTATGTTTTTTCTATAAATTATGTACAATTGAAGTTGTTTAGCCCCTGATGCACTTAAATTTTGATATATTCATCATCTTCCATCAATGAAAATACATGATGATTCAATATTTTGTAAATGGGGAGCAAGTAATATTTAAAAGATATCTTGGCATCGATGTGCATGACTGATGAAATTACCAGGTGAATTACATGACATTTTCATTCCATGCAATGTGACATATAAATTAGGGTTATTAAGTCTTATTTATTCATTTTAACCATCTCATAGGTATTTTTAATTTATTTTAACCATGCCATAGGTTGCCTTTAAACATGTTTTATGAGTCTATAAATTTATTATAGTTTTTTTTTTTTTTCGGTTTTCTTAAGATTTACCCTTTTACTATGATCATCAAGTTAAAGATATACTTTAGTTGAAGATTTGTGTTTTGTGTAATGTATGGTCATATAGGGAAATAGTTCTAAGTCTATGTAATTTATTTTCCTCATGTGAATTAAGATTAAAGGTTATTATATTTAGGTAGTTTTGTTTATGTGTCATTTTTTTCCAAAATCAAATTTATACCCTCTATTGTAATGGACACATTTTAGGCAACCTCAACATCAAATTACATAAAATTTTCAAGATTACGGGGGGTGTTATTAGCAAATATGACATGCTCATGTGATTCAAGTTCAATTATGTCGAGTAAATAACATTCTAATAGATGAAAGACGCAAATGGAGGAAGAGGCCAAATAACACCTCTCATTAGCCAAAAGTGATGGGGTCGCACTGTAATGTAGTGGCATTTGTGTTTGAAGTTTATTTTGTGTGGTGTTCTAAAATAAAACCTCTATTTTTTAAAATATTATTGAAAATTACATTTTTTAAGAATCTTGAATTTTTAAGGGTAGGAAGGGGATTTCGAGGTAAACTTACTATATATTTTTATGGAGTTTGTGAATCTTAAAAATTCATAATTTAGTTTAGGAAAGTGGTCCACGAACCAAGGAATTCAACTCAAGAAATACACTTGATGGATTTGTACCTATTCAAAGAAAGTGTTTAGAGAGAATCTTATATATAATATGAGTGTTTCCCCATGTTTTCACTAAGGTGTGTAATTTTAATAAAATATTGGTTAGTGTTCACATTTTGGTGAGACTTAGTCATACTATTAATTGTAATAATGTGTGAGTTATTTTAGCAATTCATGTAAGTAGAATTAGTTATTATAATATTATATTAAGTAAGTTGTTGAGAACAACTCATATATAGATTGTATGACAAATTGTTATCTAACAAATTTAAATGTAAATGAAAGTGGTTGTAGGAGATAGAATAGTTCTCCTATTCTATAAGAGATGAAAACCCTATATATGTGTGTATTGTGTTTTATTGAAAAATTTAAGAGAAGATTAAATATTATTATGAGTTTACTTTGTGATGAATTTATATTGTGCAAAAAATAATATTTTATGAAACTATGAACCAAAATTACAAAATCATCATTCCACTTATTATTTTGTATAACCCCATGTCCTATCGAGCTCCTATATCTAGTTAAAGAAATAAAATTCAAGGTGCCTCACTCCAGTTAAGGTTACCCATGTAAAATCAATGAGCCTCCTTTCCATTCGTGGCATGTCACATGCCGCTGTTGCATCATCAAAAAATTAATGAAAAACATGTGTTGATTGATTGATCAAATTATCATGTGTACCAACATAGGGTGTAAGAACATTCAACTTACGATAATACTTTCTATATATTATATGAATTTCACATTGAGTGACATATAATCCAATTCAATGTGAAATAATAAAATTCATTATTTAGTCCTTTATATTATTTAAACTCTCATTATCAAGATATAAAAAAAATAAGATTAATAGTAATTATTAGTCATTAGTATCAAATGAACCTTATTAAATAACAACTTTACTCAAGTTTTGACTACATGTTAACCCCTTATCTCTTCCAAAATTTGAATATTTTAGTCAACTCCTTTGGATAATTTATCAAATATGGATAAATTTAGAGTGAAATGAAGTCTATAGATCAAATGTGGCATTGAATTTAACATTTAAGGAGATAAACATCCTACAAAATTGCACTTATAATGAAAAAAAATTGATAATTGTCTAGCCAATAAGATGAGGTATATTAAGCAAATCTGCTTCGAATAATGGCCTAATAATATTTTAGGTGATTATAGTTTAGGAATCTACATGTTTGATTGTCTAACAATATGGATCCATTTAGACCTATGTCACTAGAATAAAATTGAATAAGGGGTCATATTTGTAAGGGGTATGTCCTTATGGGGTATGGTCATACCTCTTATCGGTGTACCATTGATAGTTGTACCCTCACAAGGGTTACACTTATAACCCCCTTGTTTACCTTAATTTTGGTTTTATGAACAATAAGGATAAATTATTTCAATAAATAGATTTAACAATACAACTATGAAAGTAAGAAATTAGGATCTATCTAATTTGTCATTAATAACAACAAGATAAAGAGATAAATGAAATAGTATATGAAATATAAGTACAAAAGAGAAGAAACAATCACACCTAATTACATTAATAAAAATATGGATCTAGAATGTGACTATGCATATTTGATAGATATTGTTTCGAACATCTAGGGCTCTTAGACAGACTTGGGTTGGGTAAATGCACAATGTTATATCTAATTATTTTCCATCAAGTCTGACCTTTACACAATTATATAACATGATTTTATTTTAACTAGTTCATATTTTTTTTTCTCTTCCTATATACTCACTTCATTTATTTTCTAGGCAAAATGTTTTGACTTTTTGATTCCTTCTATTTGACCTAGCTTGGCACTCAAATAGACAAGGGGTTATAGGGTCAGGCAACAATTGAATCAACATTAAAAACTATTTATCCCACATTCTATAATTAGGACTCCATGTAATTTTAAGTGAGTGTAAATAAAATATCTCAAGCAATAGTTATGAGTCCCCTCTTCCCTATAAGTATTGATGAGACTACATTTAAGATATATTTTTTTTGGTACAAGAGGATGATAAGAGACTACTAGGAATGGTAAAAATATTCTAAGTTGCCAATATCTAAAGAGTTAGCAACAAGAACATCACATACAAATCTGCAAACAAATGAGATGCAAAATAAGGCAATTTAAATGATTATTCAGAATGAGATGCTAGTACAATAGGAAGCCCTTGCATAATTAGGAAAGGTAATACAAAGAACTATCCTAACCAAGTAATGTGGGATAAATCCTCATATAGGATAAACTAGGAAATAGAGGAAACACCTAGATAATATACTAGCAAACATGATAAATACATACTCTAACACCCCCCCCCCCCCCCAAAGTGAAGCTAGGGGCTAACAATAGCCAAAAAAGAAATTGTGGCATATCCATAGTATGAGTCCCAACAACTAGGCCAGATAAGGTACTCATGTAAAATATGTATCCATGAAATGAATAAGGAATATGTCATCACTAACACCCCCAAGGACAAATTTTAAAACTAAAAACATGCCACATAACTTAAAGAAATGAGGTGATACAAAAGGCTTCGTGCATATGTCTGCAACCTACTATTGAGTCATAATATACTCCAAGCTAAGAACTCCATCCTAAATGTGATAAAAAATGAATTGCATATGTAAATAAGTGTGCTTGGTCCACTGGAGCTCAATTAGGTTACAATATATGTGAATTGCACTCTAGTTGTCACATCACAGTATGGTATGTGAATCTTATGTGAAGCCAAACTCTGTCAAAAATTGGTGAATCCAAAGAATCTGCTAACTTGTTGTAACTACTACCTTGTACTTAGCTTATGTAGATGAAAGTTCAATATCTTATTTATTCTTGCATAACCAAGTAATAGGTGAAGAAATAAGATAAAATATGTAACCAAAAGTAGAATGTCTATCATAAAGAGAACCTTCACAATCCGAATCACTGTACCCAACCAAATTAGTATAACCCTTGGTGTAGTCTAATCCAAAATGATTAGTTCCTCACAGATATCATAAAATTCTCATGATAGCCTCTCAATGACTATCATGAGAAGCATGTGCAAACCTACATATAAGCCCAATTGTAAATGAAATGTTAGGGTGAGTATGGGTAAAAACCATAAGACTCCTAACCATCTACTTGTATAATGTAAGATCACAAAGTGGAGTAGTACATGTGGCAGTGAGAGTCACTCTAGATTGAAAAAGAGAAGGACTTGGATTGCAATCAACCATGCCAAAATGTTGAATAAGATCAAGGGTGTACTTTTGCTGACTCAAATAAATCCTTGTACCTGATTGTGAAATCTATAAATAAAGGAATAATTGTAAAAGACCAAGATCTATTATATCAAATTATGCTAAAAGTGCTTGCTAATTAGCTTGAATATAAGATGAGGAGCTACATGTGAGAGCATATCATCAACATATAATATTAGTATAATAATTTCCTCCCTAATACTATGAATATACACTATGGGATTAGAGTGGTAGTGAACAAATTCAATGGAGATAACAGAATAATCCATCTTATCATACTAAGTCCAAGGGGCCTACTTGATATCATAAATAAACCTACTAATTCAAAATATAAGAGAAGAATCGTGAACAAACCCAACAAGATACTCCATATAGATTTCCTCATGAAATCATCCATGAAAAAAAGCATTCTTAATGTCCATTTGATACACTGGCCAACCCTGTGATGAAACAAGAAAGAGTACAAGGCATACATAATCTATCCTAGCAATGGGAACAAAAGTTTCAAAGTAGTTAATACCTTCAACTTATGAGAACCCCTTTATAAGAAAATGTGCCTTATACTTATCAATGGATTGATCAACTACGTACTTGGTATGATAAATCTAGTTCTACCTAACCAAGTTTCTTCCCTTAGGAAGAGTGACCAAATCCAAGTATGATTCTTCATTAAAGAAGAATATTCATTTGTCATCACATTATCCCACTCTTGTATCCCGTGAGCTAATGGAAAAGACTATGGATCCTCAGAGAATGCTTGACATAAAATTTTAGTACTTGTAGAATGTGCGTGATGATGTCGAATGGGTGAAAGATCCTATATGAAAGATACTAACTCAAAAATTCTAGTATGATCTAACAATTTCATAGTGGTAACATTAGTGGGAATAGGATTCTCAACCTCAATAACCTCCTTAGGGGCCTCCTAAATTGGTTCCTCAAAGAATGAATCCTCAAGATGAGGTGATGAATCATCAAAAGAAGAAGAATACGGCATGGAAGAAGATCAAGAATCATGAGATATGAAGTGCTCATCAAATTATACATGTGTTAAAAAATAAACATCATGATTATCATGATCTAAAAGATGATAAGCTCTCATGCCCTCACAATACCTTACAAAAATCAAAGGTTTGTTCTTCTTATCCAATATTTTCCTTTTCTTATTTGATACAAATGCCCAAATAAGGCTCCTAAAGACTTAGAAAAATGAGACATCATGCTTGGTCTAGAGCAAGCCTCTTCTGGAGTCAAATGCTCTAGTGCTCGATGTGGTGTGGAGTTTTGAATGTAGTTTACATAATTAATTACCTCTTCCCATAAATATGAGGTAAATCCTATGAATGCATCATGTAGTTAGCCATCTCCTTCAATTTTTGGTTCTTGCATTCTCCTAAGCCATTTTATTGTGGAGTATGTGCAACATAATTATGGTGAATAATACCACAAGCTACCAAAAAATAAAAAAACTCTCGATTGAAGTACTCCCTCCTATTATCTGTATGAAGTTTCTTGATGCAACTAGAAGACTATTTATCGACCAAAGCCTTAAAGACTTTTAAGTGATAAAAGACATCACTCTTATACTTTAGAAAATAAACCCATGTATGCCTCAAAAAATTATCAATGAAAGTAAATGCATAGTTAGCTCCATTGAAAAAAGGAGAAGGAAAGACCATCAAATCACTGTGCACAAGATCATGAGGTAAAATTCTCATGGACATACCCTTAGGAAGTAGATCTTGGTGTTGTTTACCTAATGCACAACCAGGGCAAACTACATCAAGACATAAAACTATAGAAAGACCCTCTACCATACTGTGAGTGCTCAATTCCTTCAAATATCTATAATTGAGGTGTCCAAATTTCTCATGCCAAATCCTAATATTAGAATCTGTATGAGAAACCAAACACATCCTTAAAGGAGGAGTATCATCAAAACCTTTAAAATAGTAGAGTCAATAACTATGATCAATAACACACTATGTAATAAGTGTGTGTGGCTCTTAAAAAACTCAAACGTCAGCACCCTATGGTGTGACAGTCACTATCTTGCCCCGATCAGAATGGAAAATCTAATAGACTAAAAGCAGATTAGTGGTGATGTCTTGAATATATAATGGATCATTGATGTAGCCACCATCTATCTGTATGTCACCCTTTCCCTTAATATAAATAAATGAAGAATATCCAACCTCAATGTTAGAAGTAGAACTCAAAATAAGAGATACAAATGAATCCTTGGAAGAAGTCATATGCTGTGAAGCACCAAAATATAGAACTCAACTATCTAAAATAAGTGACTATGATCTCTTAAAAACATTAAGTGCTTTCCCATGCTCACGAGATGGAAGAGTGGAGATAGAAAACTTGTGTTTCTTGAAGACATCCTCTAGGGCTTGAATTATCTTAAAACATATAGACTCTTCATGATCGATCCCCCCACAATAGGAGTAAAATAGGTTAGACTTATTATTGGATTTGGAAGATGATTTGGGTTTAGATGTGTTGGTGTTGGGATTAGGTGTATTTTGAGATAGAGGAGTGTTCTTCCTCTTACTCTTTGTTTTTCCCTTGTTCTTAGGATGTGATGCTACCAATAATTTTTGAGAGGTGGAAGACTCAAGGTGAGACACTTTGGATTCCTCCCTAGTAAGTCTCTCATAAAAGAACTCTAAATCTGGCATTTTGAATGTAACACCTAAGGTATCCATGCTAGATAAAAATGTAGAAGCAAAGATTTGGAATGGACCACTTCACTTGGACAAAATCAAGTACACACACTCATCATCTTTCTTATCTCATCTACTCCCTTTCAACTATGTCAAAAAATGCTTAAACTTAGTGAGATAGTCTACAATAGAAGCAAAGTCATCTATATTGAGTGAAGGAAGCTCCACTTCAAGTTGTATGGCTCTCATGTGATATACTTTCCCAAATAAACCTTTTAGCTTAGCCTACATTTTAAATGGTGTATCACACCCATCTAAATGAAACAACAGACTATCATTGACATAAGTCCCTATAAAACCCATACAATCTTCAAACTTACATTGGTGCTAAAATTTTTCAACCTCTCTTGTGAACTGTGGTTGCATCACATTTATTAGAGACCATAATGCTTTATGTTTTATGATGGTTTCCATTCTAGGTATCTATGTATGGTAATTATGTGTACTCAAAGGCTCATAATGATCAATACCAGAAGTAGAAGCCATGATAGTGAATCATCAAAGAGCAAAAAGAATAAAAAAGGGTGCATGCACAAATTGACATCGAGACAATCCCCCAAAATATTTTATTGAGGACCTCCTAATTTGACACTTTATAAAAGTAGAGAGTTTTTACAAAGTAATCACATCAATGGATAAATAATTGAAAACCATACACTTTTGAAAAAAATAGAACTCAAATTTTAGTTATGGCTCAAAAATTATGGGCTTTATGAATTCTCATAAATGGGCCAAAAATAATAAAAATTACACTAGAAATAGATTATAGTAACCAAC
The DNA here is from genome assembly GCA_037957365.1 of Torreya grandis. Taxonomy (NCBI): domain Eukaryota; kingdom Viridiplantae; phylum Streptophyta; class Pinopsida; order Cupressales; family Taxaceae; genus Torreya; species Torreya grandis. The sequence continues at coordinate 360,659 of JARHVA010001043.1, forward strand.
ATGAAAAGGAAGGTAGGATTCCAACCACTCATTGGACCCAAAATCTAACTAAATGCATTCTCATGCAATCCAAAGTGAAAAATAACCTTGTCGATGACCTTCGTGTGCATGCAAGTGAGTTTGACTTCCTATTTTAAGAAAAAATATATCTTAGTAAAAGGAAATAATGAATGCTCAGTTGTGATAAGAGGAGAAAAGAAAGAAATTGTTTTTAGTCTTTCACCTAGATGCCAAGGAATCTTGTGTGAGTGGAGATATAGGATGCCACTTAGTATATTATTGTCATTGTGTTTTTCTAGTGCCTCAATAAGGAAAGTTGACAAAAGGTGAACCTTCGACAGGTGCCACATAGACCTGAGCAACTTTTTGACTATTTTCCATGGCCCCTATCTAAATATGCCTTGAAAAACACATATTTTGATAGGCCTCAATTCCAGGTAAGATGTAGTGCACTCATAAAATGACAAACATAATTCTTAGAGAGACAATGCCTCTCAAAAAAATAGTAATGTGTAATACTGAATACACAGTCAGAGAAGTCAGCACAATAAAAAAATAATATTTCTTCTCTTCAAACTAATATGCTACCTCCTGGAAATATGAAATGTAATTATGGTAGGTAAGTAGTAGGTTGAAATGAGTTTATTGTGCCCTTTTTGAATTGCCTTAGCTTTAGCAATCCACCCTCCACACAATAGCAAAACATGTTACATCCCAATTTCACCCTATAATTTTAACCTTTGAATAAGTAGATTTAATATGGTTATTAGCTAATTTTTATTGATTTGATTTGAGAATTATGACATGTAATATTGGTAACAATGATATTTTTGATTAGTATACATGATGTCACAGCTGTATTTGACTGATCTATACATTGAAGATGTATACTTGTTAGTTTTGTATCATTGGTTTCTATATTATAATGACTCAGACTAACTACCTACCTATTACGAGTTGGTGTAGGATTGGTCTTACCCTCAAAGTATGATGAGGAAGAGCATCAGAGAGGATGGTGTAGATGGGATGATTATAAGATGATGGAAGGGAAATGCTGGTAACCCAAAATCACACACTACTATAGATTAACTTGTTAATTCTTTGTGTTGATCTGGTGTGCTAGTATATGCTTGTGAATGTTTGAGTAGTTTGCATTGATTATGTTTCAGTTGTGCATTAAAAATGAACAAATTTATTATCCTTTAATATTAGAATATATTTTATTAGTTATAATAATTATTGGGTTTGTGAGATTCTTTATAGTGTGTTCTATAAACTATGTCATTAATGCATCTTTTAATAGGAAATAAAAATAGTAAGTAATACTATATTTAACGTTGCCAAATTAATGATTTATTATAATCTCAAATTGTTTGATTATTATATTGGATAATTATCTATTTATAGTATTTAACATGTTATTTATACTAAACATATATTTGAAATATCCTAATTAAACATTAGGATGAACATTTTCTCAAAATGTTTTATCTTATGTTAATCAAGTTGACTTTATTAATTAGCATTATAAATGTTGCATGAAATCCTTTGATGGATTTGTTTGAAAAGGATATTTTTTGGAATATTTGAAGAAAAATTGAAGTTAAGTTAACTTGGTATTGACTTGTTAAATCAAGGGAGGTTAATTCGAAGTTTAGTTGAATGAATATTTTTGCTTGGATAATTACTTTTGGGATTACCAGTTTTATTAATTGGAATAAAGACATCAAATGGTGTTTAATTGGTGTTCGGCCATTAGTGGCATGAAATAAATTGAATTGTGCATGGAAGGAAGAAAGGGTATTAAGAAGGAATTGGAAAAGGATTTTTAGAACACACGAAGAAAGAGAGTAGGAAATTGGAAGAATGAAAGAGGGTTTTGCAAAATGTACCAAGTTGGTACTATATTAAATTTGATAAGTGTAATGGAATTTATTTATGGGTTTTTATATTTTTATATTCTATTAGTAAAACCCATTAATTAAACAGAGGTATTCAATCATTATATATGTACATAAATATACTAATGCACAAGCTAAATATAAATGTTCTATGTAGAAAATAGGAAAATTAGTTTGTGTTTGTATATATTTAAGTGAATTGAAAACCCCAAATTTTGGGTAGTGATAGGTATATATACAAAAAAATTAATATTCACATATATTTATATGGCTTCGGGATATATATATATATATATATATATATATATATATATATATATATATATATATATATATATATATATACACACACACACACACACATACATACACATAGAGTCATTTGTATTATGAGTCGATTTAAAAGCTGCAGCCATATCTCATCTATTGATAAAGCGTCCACTTTAAGATGTGTTTGAACAAAAATATATGCATATACATATATAAAGAGAGTCAAATACTCTTTTATGAAATAGATAATAAAACCTATTTATATTCATGTACATAGAGATGGGCACTAAATTGGTAAAGTCGTATATAAATAGATCGTACTTAGAAAGAAAAACAATTATATATATATATATATATATATATATATATATATATATATATATATATATATATATAGCTAAAGATAAACATTCTGTGTAGAAAATAGGAAAATAAGTTTATGTTTTTGTATATATTTAAGTGAATTAAATATCCCATAGTCTGGGTAGTGATAGGTATATATACAGAAGAATTAATATTCACATATATTTATAGGGCTTGGGGATATATATATATATATATATATATAGAATTAAAACCATAAAAATAATTATGCAATAACTACATATACTTGAACAACAAAATAAACCTTATGAATTGTGATAAAGAACATATATGGTTAAGCGCTATATACAAGACTAAGCACTATATTTGTAAGGTTGTGTTTAAAAATGACTAGTATAAATTAGGGCTGGATCCATTAATAAATAAAGTGTAGCGTGGAGTTTTTCTTAATCAATTTGATTATGCTAAAAATAGAGACTTGTCTGTTGAAGTTTTATTTAAATCAGATTGATTATGCTGAATACAAAGACCTATAGCTAGAAGGCTTCTATATATATATATATATATATATATATATATATATATATATATATATATATATATATGTATGTATGTATGTATGTATGTATGTATGTATAAAATAGGGTACTAAACTTTACATAGTTGTGTATAAACATAGATAGGTAGATGGTTAGAACCTTTAATTGATGATTTAGTATGGCATAAAGACTTGATTGCCAGATTATAACATATAGAATATAATCCTTTGGCTGGAAATAATATTACTTTTTGAAAATTAATTGGTGTGACATCTACTATTAGTAAATGTCTCATAGGGGTGACTTTAATGATATATATGTTGGTGCATGAGCTTTGTTAAAGGTAAACATTATTATTCTAAGTTGACAATTAGTCGACCCAAAGAAATTTAGTATAAAGTTTTTAATGTATTTTAGTTGAGTGGAAATTTATTACATATGTAGTTTAGATGAAGAATTAATTATCTCAGTTGAGCAATTAGGATGGAAATGAAACACACACACACACACACACACACACACACACACACACACACACACACACACATGTATGTATGTATATGTTTTATTTGCCAAAAATATGAATTTGATTTCATTTAAGTCATTGAACTAAACCAAAATTATAAATAATGGCTTATGTTGTTATAACTTGGGAAAACATTGTTTGTGGTTGGGATTGTTATTTCCATACTTAGCAGTTATAAATTTATACTCAGTTGTGTTTAATGACAATAATAATTATTTATTAAAGCCTGCATAAACTTATGGATGTTTTCAAATATGATTGATTAGCATATATGGTCCTTTTATTTGTTATACTCAATTTGTATGAATGATGTTAGAATATGTTTTAAATATCTGTTATAAATAAGTAATTATGGAATTTTTTATCATACTCGGTTGGTGTGATCTTGTCAAATTGAAATTATTTATATTTGATATTATATGTATGTTATTATCATCCTTTGTTTACCATATCTAGATGGTATGATTATTTCCCGATTTTAGCATGTTCATAATTCATCTATTAGAGATAACCTATATAAATATCTTAAGTTTGCATTATGCTATATTATGTATATTATGGGTCCTGCATTGATGATACTAACAAGGCATTGGGATAGACTTCTCAAGCCTAGTTAGTGTCACCAATGCTAGGTATGGATAATATGATCAAGTGATGTGTTATAAAATTGATTGATTCGGGTGATCATATGTTATTTAAAACTTTTACCAAAGTAATGTTAGATTGACATTGTCATTTCATATGTTTGATTTTCTTGTTGTGTGATATCATGTTAAAAACACATTTTTTTATGATACACGTCATGTAGTAGACATCTTACAGCACACGAGGTACTAGCATTTCACATTCTAGATTCTCACACCATTCTATCTATCTATCCATGAAAGGAGGGCCATTCCCTGATAGGGGATTGTGTGGGGGATTGTTGGTCCATGGTTGGTTATGAAAAAGTGATTAGATGATGCTCTCCCTCCCCACTGGAGTACATACCTGGAGACATCACTTGAGATTATCAGAGATAAGTGAGTTGGTACAACTTGAGCTCTGAAGAGATAGTTATCTTTCTATTGTATATAAGGCTAAATGCCTATTGAGAGTGTAAATGTAATATTATTGTACATGAATAATAGTTGTTATATTATGAGATAAGTCATGTCTATGTCATAGTGTATTTTAATTTCTTATGAAGTTGTAATACTTTATGTTGCATTCAGAATTAAAGTTGAAAATTTGATGTTATCTATTTTGATAATATATTTTGACTTAAGTTTCTATGATTCTAATTGAATGCTTGCAAAGTAAGGTTTTTTTTTTAAATTATTGTATTTTGTTCTAAGTATAACTAGGAAGGTTATAACATGTGGCATCAGAGCTTAGGCTAAAACTCTAGGACTTATTGAGTTTGTTAACATTTTTTTATTATTTTTTTCAATGAGCAAGAAGAATGGCGCAAACAAGAGCATCGAGTGAGGGTCTATCAAATGATAATAACCCACCCATTGATCCTAACCATATTATTGGTGAGCATTCAACAAAGTTGGATCAAATAATTGCAACCATGAATGATACTAGGGATCAAATTACAACCTTAAAATAAGAAGTTCACAACCAAGGTGAGGGAGAGCACCAAGAAGTACCTATTGATCATCCCATCGAGTATAAAAATTAGCAAGATGTAAGAGCTCAAGTAGTTACAGAGTTATTTAGGGACATGAAGAAGGTGAATCCACCTAATTTTGATGGAATTTTTCTAGGTGATGGATCTAAATCATGGTTGACTAAGATGGAGAAGTATTTCAAGATTTGAAACTACTCTAAAGTCACCAAGGTAGTTTGGGGAGCTTACTAGTTGGTTGGTGAGGCAGTTGCTTGGTGGGATAACAAGAAGATGGGGATGAACCTTAACTTAAACACCATAACTTAGGAGTAGTTTGTGATGTTGTTCAGGTCATGGTGGTTTCCATAACTTTAATTTTATTAGAAGGTTATAGATTTTTAGAATCTAAAGCAAGGAGAGTTATTAGTGAATGAGTACTAGGATCATTTCACCAAACTTCTAAAGTATGTACTTTAGTACCAAGATGATAAGAGGTTTAGAATCAAGAATTTTATCATAGGATTGAAACCCCATATCGATAGTGAGGTAGATGTTCATGGGTCTTCTACCATGGACTAAGTTTTTGAGAAGGTGGTGAAATAGGAGCAAAAGATGAAGTCTCTAACTCAGGTTAGGGAAAAGTTCAAGACAAATTTTGGTACTTCTAAGCCAACTTTTAAGAATAAGAATTGGAAGTAGAGGAGTGGAAACTCCAAGGGATAGCCCAAAAATTAGAATACCAAATTCAATAGTGTCTTTAGTAATAAGAAACTAGGTAATGGCTCTAAGGGTAGTTTTTATGGAAACTCTCAAAATGACAAGTAAGGTCCACCAGGTGGTTGTTTCAATTACAAAGGAAATCACTATGCTTATGAATGTCCTCAAGAAAAGTCAAAGAATAAAGGTCCAAATTCTCAGTAGGGAAATTTTTAGCAATGTATTCATGTAGTAATTGATAACTGACAAGCTAAATTTTAAGCATTACCCATAATGTTGTCAGGTGTTTTGTTTGAACGTCCAATTTCTATTTTGATAAATACAAGGGCTATTGAATGTTTTATAGCTACTAGAATGCTTATCATGTTTTTGAGAAAACATGGATATATGACAAATGCATTATCAATATAATATGGGAATGACTTTAAAGTCATGGTTGACAACATTGAAGTAGTGATTGAGTTTCCTAAATTTTCAACTATAATAGATCTATATGTAGCACCACTAGGGTCATATGATATGATTCTAAGAGTCAATTATCTTGCTAAATGCAAGACCAAGGTTGACTGTTAGTTAAATAAGGTTGAGTGTCTCATTGATTTTAAGAATAAGACATAACTATAGGGTGAAAAAAGAGAGTTGTGACTCAAACAAATTTCTACAATGCAACTTAAAGCGCTCAAGCAAAAGGGTACTAAGCATATATCGTCAAGATAAATGAAATGGAGTAACCCAAAGAACCATCCCTCATAAATTTTTCTTTTATTAGATATTTTCATGATGTATTTCCTAAAGAATTACTAGGTTTTCCTCCCAAGCATGAGTTTGATTTTTATATTGACATCATACCTAGATCAAAACCATAATCTAAGGCACCATATAGGGTGACTACTATTGAATTGGTCAAATTGAAGGCACAAGTCCAGGAGATGTTGGCAAAGGTGTTGATTAGGCCTAGTGTGTCCCCATGGGGTGCATCAATAGTTTTTGTAAAGAATAAGGATGGTAATTTTTGACTTTGCATTGATTACATAATGCTAAATAAAGTAACTATCAAGAACATGTATCCACTACTTTGTATAGATGATATTTTTGATCAAATGTGTTGAGCAATGATCTTTTTTAAGATAGATCTTAGAGTAGGATATCATAAGTTGAGGATTTAGGATGAGGATATTCTAAAATTAACTTTTAGAACTCGCTATGGGCAATATGAGTTCATGGTGTTACCTTTTCGGTTAACCAATGCACCAACAACATTCATGAATCTCATGAAAAATGTATTCAAAGACTATTTAGCTCACTTTATCTTGGTTTTTTGGATGACATTATTATATATTCTAAGAATGAAGAGGAACACCTACAACATCTAGAATTGGTTCTACAATAGTTACGAAAGCATGATTTGTACGATAATTTGTCTCAATGTGCATTCTTCCAAGAGAGAGTACAATATCTAGGGCATATTATTTTTGCAAATGATATTTTTATAGATCCATCTAAGATCAGGTCCATTATGGAGTCTCCAACACCTAGAAATGTGCATGAGGTAAGGAGTTTTATGGGTTTATTAGGCTATTATAGGAAGTTCATCTCAAAATTTTCCAAGATAGCTAATCCAATTACCTCTTTACAATGGAATAACCAAAAGTTTGATTGGTTAGAGAAATGTGAAATAACTTTTTAGGAGTTGAAAAGAAGACTTACATTAGCACCAATGTTGAGATTTATTGATCCCAATGGATAGTTTTCAATGATCATAGATGCATCAGGAGAGGGTTTAGGTGGAGTCCTCATGCAAGATGGTGCAGTGGTGGATTTTGAATCAAGGAAGATGAAAATGCATGAGGTGAATTATGCCTTTTATGATTGAACTTGCAGTGATTATTCATGCTTTGAAAGTTTGACAACATTATTTACTGGGATAACCATTTGAGCTCAATACTGATAACTTGGGACTCAAATATATATTCACCCAACAAAATATAAATGCTTGTTAAAGACATTGGTTAGAGTTTATTTTTTACTATGAATTTGATATCAATTACATCAAAGGTAAAGAGAACATAATAGTTGACGCTTTGAGTTATAGAAGGTACATAATAGATCTAACTATTATTAGGAGTAATTTTAGGAATAAAGTGGTTAAACTCTCACTAGGAGACAAATACTATGAACAGGTGTTGGCCCCTAAGTTTTGACCAAGTATTGATCTATTTTAGCATATGACACATAAGGGACATTGCCCATTTTGATGCAAGTCTATCATGACATGGAAGGGCCATGGCATAGAAAGACCAAGGCACGTATCTTCCAAGCACATAAGCGTTGTGGAATGAAACTTGTCGGGCACAGAAAGACAATGGCATAAGATACCAAATGTGAGAGTACCTAGTCACAAGAGAACATGTCATGAGGGACCCAAGAATAGAGGAATCATAAGAGAAGAGAAAGATAAAGGGAGCATGTGGAAAATAGAGTGTGAGGGACATGGGGGAAGTTAGGAAGAACAAATCAAATGGGACACTTCAACCCCATTCATTAGAGGTTTTATACCAACCCATAAGAAACAAAACACTTGACCAGTAGAATATAGCATAGAACGAGGATCTAGGGGCGTAGAGACTTGAGTCTATAGGAATAAATCATTGTAAGAGTCATGACTCTGAGTTTGTTCTAAGTCTGTGCACCATCTCTTCATGATATTTATTATTTTGACACTTGGTCAAGGCAAAACAAGTATAAAAACCCTTGTTGTAATCATTTGCATGGATGGTCCTTTGGAGAATATATATAAAATATTGTCTTGTAATTCAATAAGTAATTAATAAAAAAATAGTGTTTGCCATAGTGTTATGAGTGATGAGATTTGGTTTATTTCTAAGTCACGGGTAACTTTTCATTTTATCACTACTGTTACTAATGGTGATCGTAGTTATAGTGGTAGTTAGATATGAGACAATAAGGATCATAGTCATATATTTATGGTGTTGAATAAATTTTTAAGAATTGTGTTACGAAAGATGAACAAACATACAACATTATGCTACAAAGTCTTCATGAATTGATATTTTACTGCATGTTTTAGGTGAGTGTGAGACTTGCCTCTCATGTGATAGAGCCATCATGCTGGCTTGTTGGGGGGAAGCTTAAGCACTAAAGTGGATCTGACTTAAAAAACCCAACATTTTGGTTTTGTTTCCAGGACATGAAGTAATTGGAGCAAAATCATGGGAAAATGTTTGAGTGTATTATGTTAGAGAATTTTGAAGAATGGGTTACCAGTGTCAATGATAACTTTATAGTTCCATATCTTGAATCATGAATCTCTGCATGATAGTGGGTAGAGTAGAATCGCTACAATGCTCTATATGAAATGTTCTTTTTTGAGGTCCCAATTCTCTTACATGTTTGGATATTAGCATATGCTCAAGGATGATCCTAAAATCTTGGATGAAGGTAGCCTTGTACACTTCAATGGTAGAGAAGTTTAACATGACATGGAGTTCCTTGGATGTGAACAGATAAATTTTGGTGGAGAGGCATTTAGAATAGCTACATTTTGGAGTATGTTGTGACCACCTACTCATTCCTTGAGGAAGAAAAATTCTAATTTTTATGGGATCCAAGGGGATGTTATATCTCATCATTTTCCTTAAAAATTAAGAAGCTAATTATTGACCTTGGATTGGAGACTCTACCCATTGAAGGCTAAAATCTCATGTGCATGAGTTGCACATTTGGAAGGGGAGACTAGGGGTTGATTGAAGATTGTGGGGGTTCAATATGGTAGTAAGCCAATGAGCATTATGAAAAAAAAAGTATGATGAAGCTTGATAGAGGATCATGGGAATTATCAATGTGGGAATAAATCAAGAAACCTCAAAGAGTGATGTGAAGAGTCGAAGGGAGGTGGATACGGATGAGGGACCCATCACTTTCAAGCCACATTATTTGCCACTTCTATCCTATGAAGGAGAATCGATATGGGCTTTATAAATTGAGGAACCAATTTTGAATCAAACAGACTCCCCCACTTTAGTGCATGCTCATGCCTTTTAGTTAGACAAAATACATGTACAAAATTGGGATACATATAACACAGAGTAAAAAATTAAATAGGTACGAGAGATTGAAACTAGGCAATTAGGTGATTATTGAGTATCTACATTATATCTTACTCTTTAAGGGAATTTTATAGAACAACTTGAGATGCCTGGTGGATCTGGCCCTCAAGGCCAGAGTACAGGCCCAAACTTAGGAAACCAACCCTCTACCATGCATCTTCCCACAAGCACTACTATTAGAGGCACTAGAGGAGGATTAGGGGGAGTCATGGGTGGAAGTAGACCCCCTCACGAAATTAGAGTTGTATCTTCCCAACAACCACCTGCTCAATAACCTACTACGGTCTACTATGAGATGACATTGTATTTACATGAATACTGAGGGGTAGATAATACAACTAAGCATGTCCACAAGTATGAATTGATTTGAAGAGCATGTGGCATCACGTCTGTCAAATGAAATGTTACATAGTTTTAAACCACACTTTTAGAGCATTCACACAAATTTTATCAAAATTTTAACCCTTAGCAAGTAGTTGTCGACTATGACCAACTCAAAGTAACCTTCCTACAATAATTTGACATTCTTGAGTTTGAACAACATAATATAACATCACTGAAGGACATAAAGCAAGGACTTACAGAGAGCATGAGTGAATATGATGCATAATTCAAAACCTTGCTTTCTAAGTTGTCATTTTAAATAAATCCTACTCATCATACACAATGGTTTGTGAGAGGATTGTTATTACCTTTCCAATGGACTCTATCACAAAGAACCTTCATCACTACACATGAGGCTCTAGAAGCTACCCTCTGCACTAAAGCGGTTGGAAGCATGGATAATTGGATTAGTCCCTTCATGGAGGCACACATAGCATATATGGCATCATAACTTAAAATTTGATAACAAATAATATACATGAGACATGCAATGGTGTCTAGTTTACCGACCATGAAACTAAAGGACATATAAAGAATAACTACCTATGCAAGAACATTCGTGTGGTGCTAAAAAAACCTATGAAATATACCATAAGGAACATAATGTCCATTGTTTTCCACTTTTTCAATAGGATATGAACACTAAGGTGTTTGAGTATTTTATGATTTATGATGCCTACACCAATGATACCAATGATTTGATATTCATGAAGCTTGAGCACACGGCACATGCCAAACCTAAATCACCAGTACCTAAGATAATAGTGGCTATCATGGGTGAGGGGGAGGATGAGGATGAGGTGGTGGTTTATTTATACCAAGGGCTTGCTACAAATTTGGGTCATCAAACCACTATCAAAGGGATTTTTTAGAATACCCATCTTGCACATTTTGTAAAAAGGACCATCAATTGGAAGAGTGTCCTAATCTATATGTGGCTATCACTAAGGAACATAATAAAAAGGCTATCATCATGATTCAAATAGAAAAACCATAATGACATGAATGACCAACCATCCTAATAGTGCAATAAGTAAATATCACCACTCATAGTGGAGGACAGACTCAATCCACAACAACCTAGTAGAAAAGGTACATTGAGAAAAACTACAGGCAAGGAAGTACCTTGATGATCAATAGTAGAAGGATGTCCTTTAGGATAAAATGGAAATTATGTGAGATCTCCAAAGTGAGATTAAATACCTCAAGGATAAGGATGTAACACAATGAACTATAGTGCAAAGGGAAGCTAAACCTCAACTAGTGGTGTGGGACAGTTTTTAGGAACTATGCAAATGTATGTTAGATAAGGACATTATTCCCCAACTCAGTGCTTGGCTTAAAAGACAAGCCCACTTACCAAATTAATTCCACCCTCACCTAAGTTAGTAAAGTGAAGATCAATATTTAAATCATCCCTGATGTCAGGAAACTCCTAATTCCTCTACTCCCCCAAATGAGGGAGAGATATTAGTTAATAATGCTATCAATGGATGGGTAATATAGGATATTCTAGTAGATATTGGCATAGAAGTCAATGTTCTCACTAAGGATGCTTGCGATAAAATGTCTATTCCATCATTGTATCCCTCTCCTCATGTCTTTTTTATGGCAAATAAGACTCAAGTGCATCTTATTGGAGTCTTCAAGAATTCCACCATTGACATACTTGGGGTTCTCTTCAAAGCAAATTTTGAGGTCTTGGAGTGAGTAAAAGTTGATGACTATCCAGCCTAACTGGGAAGGCTTTGGTGCTATTAGAACCATGCATACTTAAGCTTTAAAAACTAATACATTAGTTTTGAGAATATTGATCAGTGCGTATTAATACCTTTAGACTAGGCACAAGGACCTCCCTATATCAAGCTTGTAAATGCTAATGAATACATCAACCACTTGTCTAATGTTACTACTTGAAATGATGAACAACATGATCCAATTCTAAATGGTATTCTTTGATGGATGGATAACCAGTCTATCTCAAATACTACAAGCAATGCTTATACCTATTGGGCCCAGGGTGACTATGATCTCACTGGAAGGTTATGGAACACCACAAATAGAAGAGAAAGCATCTTGTGCCAACTTCCTAAATGTCACAATTTTATGCACCTCATATGTTTAAAAATGAGAGGACCATTGGTGGGACCATTGCTAGAGAGAATTGATGAAGGCCCATGATTCCAAGGACAAATAGTGGTACATGACTTTGTCTAGTGTCTCAAAGAGTTCTATGATACTGAAAATGATCAGATGAGATCATTAGATCATGTTTTTGATGGTACCACTGCCAGATGGTGGCATTCTCATAAATGTTAGGTGACCCCTTATCCAATGGAAGCACAAATGATTACTTTCTTATAAGCAATTAAACATGGAATTATACCAGAATGATAAATTAACTAGAAACTTGAGACAGCAAAGAATTTGAGAGACAATACACACTCTTGTATTAGATATTACTAGAAGAAAATACAATAAGGAAGAGGCCACTTCTTCCTCCACCTCAAAGGCTTGCCACAGCTCAAGACCTTCTTCCCTCTCTCTCTTGATCAACACAACAAATCTATAGCCTGAGTTATTATCCCTCCTTGAATGCTTCAGCTGATCTCCTTGACCTTACACCTGTAGATCTCCTTGACCTTGCTTGCTTTAATACTTTTACTTGCCTTCTTGATAATTACAATACATGCCTCATGGGTCTTTAAATAGAATCCCATGGTTACAAAAATAGAAATCTAACTACAATAATTAGACACGCAGCTCGTGACTATAATTAGTCATTTGACATGTAAACACTCACTTCACTTAACTGACTGTTCATTAACAGCAGTTCTGGAATACATAGGTGATCGACGCCGGTCCCTGCTTGCCTGGTTCTACCAACGTCGGCCAACTAGCTGCCGTCACCGATTGCCTTCTGCACTACATCTGACCAATATTGGTCATGCTGTCGATGCTGGTTCTTTTGGTTCTTTAGCAACCTCTTCTTCTTGTCTACAAATAGTTGAAGCTTTTAGCTCCACATCCTAACAATCTCCCACTTGGAGATAAATAGCTGCTACTGTACCTATACCTGTACACCATCTATTTTGTCCCTTTGGCTCTGTATCCCTCTTCAACGTCATTCTTGAAGACCAACCACCATGCAAACCTATGATGATATACCTATCACTTATGCCAAAAGAATTTTGCTGCTCTCAAATTCTTCATGACATACTTCTGAACCAACTCTACCCTTAGCTCAAAAAATTCCCTGTATATGAAACCCTGTAACAAGTAACACAATGCAGTAATAGGATAATGTAGCTAATATTATCCAACCTGGTAAAGATAAAATACAATGGTCAAACCTCCATTGTCTGCAGCCTAATCAAGACCATATACCATAGTCTTTTGTCTCACATATCCATCCACTCTCTTCTCTAATATGGGAATCCATCCCTCTATCCAGTGCTTTCTTCCAGTTGACAACTCTACCAACAAATACCTGTTTGGTTCTTATCCAAGGACTCACACTCCTCATCCATGCCCAGCTCCCACTGTTTCTGGATTCTACCTGCATTGCTTCTTCCATCTTCCTAGTTTTTGACTATCAGTAAGAAATATAAAGAAGGTGAATAATGAATATGAGGTTCACTTACCATTTCTGACCTCCATATGGGTGTTTGAGACTCCTTGACAGCTAGCTGTCCACCCATCATCCATTCCAGTGACTGATCTCGGCCATCTTCCAGTCTGCTCCCGACCGATGTCGGTTCCTTACACTGACCTTGACTGCCGACGTCGTTTCCCTGGCTGACGCCAGTGTCCCACCTACCGACGTCGGTCCTAATGACCAACGTCAGACTTCTCTTGCCCGACCTATCGACCCTGCTGGTCTACACATGACCGATGCCAGTTTCTGTCTGGCCGACGTCGGTGCCATGGGAGCACCGACGTCGGTACCTATGTTTTTTTGCAAGTGTTGAATTTTTCATCCGCGAGCTCATCTTGGATCAAACTTCTGTCCATGCTACCCTACTCAGATTTATTCAGCCCTTGTGACTGATCTCTGTCCTTCATCTCCTCCATAAACACCAAGGCTTCTTTGTTCCTGTCAAAAGCATCAAATTTCCTTTTTCTACAATGAACTCTATCTATGCTTTCTAAATCTGAACACATACCTTTTGAATCAAGAACGTCCATTCCCTTCTTATTCATGTGACCAAGCCTATTAAGCCACATCTTTAAATCTATAGCTGAAGTAGATAAACTAGAAGTAGAATCAACAATACAAGTAGACAAATAAAGAGTATCTACTTTCTTACCTCTTGCTAGAACAAGTGCACCCTTGGTAACCTTCCAAGAATCCACTATGAGGGTTATTGTGCATCCCTCATCACCCAACCTTCCTACAAAAATCAAACTCTGCTTCAAAATTGGAACATGCATGACCTCCTTCAACACCCATGTGTTGTCAATCTGCAATCTCAGCTACACTTTCCCTTTGCCAACTATCTGACAAGGCGTACCATCCCCTAAATAAAGCACTCCAAAGTCTCCCTGTTCATACTCATGGAACGAATCTCTATTTGGGGATGCATAAAAGATGAACCAAAATCTAAAATCCATGATCCTACCTGACTATCCAAAGAAAGTATGAGAGCATCCTGTACCACAATATTTGCATCCTTTGCTTCTTCAATACCTGCATGTTGATTCTCTTTATCTCTCAACCAACACTCCTTTGTGTGTCCTTTCTTTCCACAAAACTAGCAGGTAACACCTTTGGACTCGGATCTCCTTCCCGACCTTGATTTCCCTTGCTCAACCTTCTCCCTTTGCCTTCCCCTACTTTCTACACTTAGAGCATTCCCTGATGATTCACCTGTGCGTCTCCTACGTATTTCCTCATTCAAGATCACACTCACAACATCATCAACTTTTAAGATTTTAGAAGCAGATGTAGAATTACTTACTGCCATAACCAAACTGTCCCAACTTTCAGGCAAAGAACATAAAATCAAGAGAGCCTTTACTTAATCATCAAAAACAATATTGACTGAAGCTAATTGGTTTACGAAACCATGGAAATCACTGAGATGAGTATGTACTGATCCACCTTCCTACATTTGCAAAGTAAATAGCTACTTCATAAGATATACCTTATTAGAAGCCGAGGGCTTTTCGTATAAATTTGCCAAGGACTTTATCAACTCTTCTGTTGTCTTGCACTATGATAAGCTGGAAATCACAGATGATGCAAGGCTCAACCTTATGGAATCAAGAGCCTTCCAATCAAGAACACTCCATTCTTCATCCTTCATATCTGTGGGCTTGCATGCAACCCCACCCAATGGTAAGTACAGATCCTTCTGATACAGATAATCCTCTATCTACATCCTCCAATGTTGATAATTCTTGCCGCTAAACTTCTCCATTCATAGCTTACTTTCTTCTGCCATTGCTAAACTCCCACTCAATCAAAAAACCCTGTGAATGACCTGTAATAAAAAAACAATACCCTGCTCCCTGCAAAATGTAGCTCTGATACCAACTGTTAGGTGACCCCTTATCCAACAAAAGCACAATTGATTACTTTCTTATAAGCAATTAAACATGGAATTATACCAGAATGATAAATTAACTAGAAACTTGAGACAACAAAGAATTTGAGAGACAATACACACTCTTGTATTAGATATTACTAGAAGAAAATACAATAAGGAAGATGCCACTTCTTCCTCCACCTCAAAGGCTTGCCACACCTCAAGACCTTCTTCCCTCTCTCTCTTGCTCAACACAACAACTCTATAGCCTAAGTTATTATCCCTCCTTGAATGCTTCAGCTGATCTCCTTGACCTTACACCTATAGATCTCCTTGACCTTGCTTGATTCAATACTTTTACTTGCCTTCTTGATAATTACAATAATTGCCTCATGGGTCTTTAAATAGAATCCCATGGTTACAAAAATAGAAATCTAACTACAATAATTAGACACACAGATCATGACTATAATTAGTCATTTGACATGCAAACACTCGCTTCACTTAACTGACTGTTCGTCAATAGCAGTTTTGGAATACACAAGCGATCGATGCCGGTCCCTGCTTGCCTGGTTCTATCGACATCGGCTGATTAGCTGCCATCACCGGTTGCCTTCTGCACTGCATCTAATCGATGACAGTCATGCTGCCGATGCCAGTTCTTCTAGTTCTTCAGCAACTTCTTCTTCTTGTCTGTAAATAGTTGAAGCTTTTAGCTCCACACCCTAACAATAAAGAGTGTCTTTTAAACTAGGATTAAGTGCAAGATGTTCTACACCACATATTTCATCATGACAATAAGGTTAGGGGAACACTTAATTACAGTGGCATACAAGCACCCAAACCTCACATTGAGGCTTGTGAGATAATATGGTGAACTAAGGATACATTCTTATCAAAGTACCTCTAGGTGCATACATTCTATTAGACTTTATGAACTTGTGCATGGGCATAGTATATTCATGAAGAGAGGTACATGGGTACCAGGTTCTTGTATTTACTAAAGAATAACATAACGTAGACATTATCTTACTCTTCATCAAGGATGGACTTGTGCCTCACCCTTCAAGCCATGCATGAAGCAGTCATTAGAGACCTAAGTCTTATCAAAGACTACTTGTGACATATTCATCATGAACCTAAAGAACCCTTGAATTTTTTCATTAAGCCTCCCACTCAATTAGATCTTACACCATCAACATTTACTAATGAATAACATCATGAAGAGATTGACCTGGGAAACTAAAAGCTCATCTTCCAAGTAGATGAAGGTGAAGGATCTACTTGACTTGACCCCTTGACTAACCACCTATATTTCCCTACAAGTATTGGTTCATGAACTATTTTGGACACAATTTCTCTAATGGATAAGCCTTATCACGGGCCAATTTCTCTAATGTAACATTGACATAGAATAAGAGCCAAATATGGCTACAATTGAAAATTATTAGACTGACATAGAAATTTCAAAGATTTTTGAGTTGTTGAAAGAGTATTAGGATGTATTTCTAAGGAATTATAGTGAAATGAAAGGATTCCACCCTTATCTAGGAAGGATCACATAAAGCTAATTGATGATGCTCACAAAATGAAAAAAATGACCATATAGGATAAACCCTAACCTTTGAGCATGAGTGAAAGAGGAGATCAATAGTATGCTCTACACCAGAGTAATTACTCCCATTATTGAATATGAATGGGTTAGTCCCATAGTAATCAATATCACAAAGGATGGGCATATTTGTATCTGTGTAGATTATTATGTCTTAAATGCATCTTATGTGACAAATCCTTTCCCAACAACCTTCATAGAGGAAATCCTATAAGGTGTTGTTGGTTGTGAAATATACTCTTTTATAGATGGGTTATCAAGGTACCACCAAGTTTAGATAGCTGAAGAAAATCAATCCAAGACTACTTTTGCTATTAAATGGGGATTTTTTGCCTATACCATCATGCCTTTTAGGTTTAAAAATGCTCTGATTGTGTTTTCACAATAGCAGTCAAGGATTTTAAAGATTTCATTCAAAAATTATTCCAAGTTTACTTATATGACTGGATGGTATATGGGTTAGTCAAGGACCATTGTGCTAATCTGAGACTCATGCTTGAGCACTATCGGGTGCTACAAATTTCCTTAAATATGAAAAAGTGCCTATTCATGACACATTTTTATTTACTCTAGGGGCATATCATTTATAAGGAAAGAATCTTGGTAGACCTAACCAATGTCTTTGTGATTCTTTGATTGCCAGTGCCAAAGACTCAATGCAAGTTGCACACTTTCCTAGGGCACACAAGCTCTTAAAAAAAGTTCATTCAGGGTTATGTCAAGATTGTAGCTCCCTTGGAAGATATTTTAAAGCACAATGAATAGTTTATATGGACTAACTATTGTAAATTAGCTTTTGAAACACTCAAATAAAGGTTAGCTACCACTCCTATCTTTCAATTCCCTGATTAGACAAAGCCTTTTCATGTCCATGTTGATGAATCTAAGACAACAGTCGATGTGATACTTACACAACAAGGTGAAGGAGACTTGGATCACCTAATTTAATTTACTAGTAGGAAGCTGATATCTACTGAAAGGAATTATACCACCATCGAGTATGAATCTTTGTCTATGGTTTACACTCTATAAAATTTTGGGCAATACCTTCTGGGAACTAAATTTATCTTCTATATAGATCATGAGGCCTTGAAGTATCTTGTCAACAAACCAGTACTACATGGGAGAATTTACCGCTAGATTGTCCTCTTCCAAGAATTTTAATTTTCTATAGTAGTAATGCAAGAGATGTTTATAAAATAGATCATGATGAGGTGTTTTGCCACTGTGTAATGAAACATGAGCACCCTAAAGTGATATGAGAATTATATAAAAGTATTATCAGAGGACACTATGCTGGAAAGGCTACCATGCGCAAGGTGCTACTCATTGGACTCTAGTGGCTAACTTTATCCAAAGATGCAAAGGTGTATGTTAGGCAATTTGATGTCTACCAGCACATAGGAAAACCTAATAAGAGAGATGCTATGCCATTATTACCTATTCCTTCTTAAGAACCATTTGAAAAGTGGGTTATTAATTTTTTGGGACCTATAACTCTAATAAGATGATGAATGGGCTCTCGATACATCATCATAATAATCGACTACCTCACACATTGGGCTAAAGCAACACCAATAAAATATTGTACTGTAGAAACTACTACATGATTCATCTAGGAGAACATTATAACATGGTTTGGATGTCCCTTAAGCTTCACCAATGATCATGATAATTAGTTCTTAAATGAGATGATTCACATCTTATTGGCTGAGTTGATGATTGTGCATCACAAGATGACACCATACCACCCACAGGCCAATGGAACTTTGAAAGCCTTCAATAAGATCCTCAGTACCACTTTAACAAAAAAATGTAATGTTGAATAAACTAATTGGGATGATAGATTATCTATAATACTTTGGGCTTACCGAACTACATACAAGTGGCTCAATAAAAGTACACCATTTAACCTAGTGTATGGAAAGGAAGGAACCATTCCAATGGAGTTCTTGGTTTCATCTCTCCAAATAGCACAAGTGGGAAACCTAGATGATGAAGCCTCTTTGAAATCCCATCTCTTATTTGATGAAACTAGATGAGACTTAATTTCTCACCCATTGGAGTCAGGATGTTGAGAAATGCAAACAAAAGCATGACATGATCATCATCTAAGGAACAAAGTCTTTTCTCCAAGAATGAAAGTTATATTATATGATTCTATGTTTGTGCACCACCCTAGGAAGCTTTGCATCTATTGGGATGGTCCGTTCATAGTTCATAGCATTCAACCTATTGGGGCTTGTCGGTTAAAATGAATGGATGGTCAGTTCCTCCCAAGGCACTGTAATGGCAATCATCTTCAACCATATTATGATTCCATTTAAATACACTTTTGTAATCAATAAGGCTTAAGTACATTAGGTTAGAATTCACTAATTTTAATAAAAACCATTGCCCTTGAGGTGCTCATTTCTTATTTAATGTGATTTTGAGCTTTTGTACTTAGTGTGTTTTTATGGAGGACCACAAACCCCTTTTAGTGTGGGGTAAGGTATCATGCATGTGATAATCATAATAAGTTTGAAGTTTGAACTAGGCACATAATACATGTGGGAATGCAAGTTCCAAAGGTTTAAGAGTCATCTATGATATGCAAGTGATTAAGGGTGTGTGAGTCATTCAATACACTTCAAAAGCACTTTGAAAGTTTCCATAATTTAAGTGACAACTGTCTTCCACTTTACTAGAAAATTTAGACATAGTTGTCATCCATTTCTAAGAAAAGCACGAGAAGGGATGAACCATTAATGTGATAAGGTTAGTTATGATGATAAGCATGTGAATAGAATGATGGGATAAAATCATTAAAGGCATTAAATGTTTAATATAAGATTCAAAGTACAAAATTTGTTAAAATATTTACATTTAAACTAGAAGTGACAAGGGGAGGTAAGGAATTAATGAAGGTAAACCCCCCAAAGAGTTTCTAAATATGAGGGCTAAAGTCATTTTTCACTTTACCTTACATAAATATTCTAAGTGCTAGTGAAAAAATAGTGATGAATAGAGACCAACGACCACGATGCAATCAAATTCCTTCAATCTTGAGAAGATCAAAGTGTTTATAAAGTCACCAAAGTAATGAAGTTAATTCCAATTGAGAAGAGAGGTTTCTAAGTTTAGATTAGTGCACATGAGTAGAAATATTTGAAGTTGTAGGTTGCAGTTCTGCCATTGTTAAAGCATTAAACTCAAGAGCTGAAGTAAGTTGGTCTGCCACCATGTTTTCATTTGGGAACATGGGATGGTCGTGGGTTAGCCTTTGAGTGCCACAAAGGGTAATACAGCCAAATAAAAATGCCAATAGACTCAAGAAGCTTCCAACCATACTAGAGGAGGAAAAGGTGAGTCGAGATTGGTTCCCTATTAGAGAAGAGGCTTCATGAAACCAAAAAGAGAGACCAGAACAAGTGCAATGTAAAGTAAGAGTTTTGAGAAAACTTTTAGAAGGCAAATTTAGATAGAGCATAAAAGGACAAAATATGGTGAAGAAGGGAAATCAGGCATAGACTTCATCAATGCAAAATACCCCATCACCTCCCCCCATCTCTTTTGATAGAGGAGATGAAATACCCAAAGTTGGTCTTGTGCATGGAGAACTAGGTCTCTAAGGTGTCAATTACCATCATTTTTTACTATAACCACCATCATTTGGGGAATGAATTAGAGCTACAAAATGACTATGAATTCTAGACCACCAACACAAAACATCAAGTGGTCTATGACTTGTCTATTAAGAACTAGCTGGACAAGGTAGGCCTCTTCCAAAATTTTAAGCTACTATACTTTGGAAAGATTATTGTGGTAGTTTAGTTCCTCCTCTTGCACATCCATGAGGACTACATACACTTCACAAGGCACACCATGAATATCACCTCAAAAATTATTAACCAATTTATAGGACTTTAATACTTGAGGATGAATGTTTTGGATGACTTAGCTGATATAGAGGAGATTCAGTAGATCACCACAATGCTTATTTACCATAAGTAGGGGCATTAAATTCACATAAATAACCTACAGGATCTTTTCCTTAGAGTCATAGTGTGTATCATTTCTACCAAGGTCAGAGGGACTAACCGATGGAAGGAAGTGGACATGGCCCACATACACATTGCTCACCAAGTCTCTCAAGCAATAAAGTATAACTAGGTGTTATGTTTTGTACATAAGATAAATAAGGATGTAAAGAAGGCACATAAAACACCCAAGGGTTCCCTTGGGGAGAAATATTTTTATTTTTTAGTTTTGATGAGATTGGGGGTGCGTAATTGTAGTTCAAGATCATTGATGTGGGTGTATCCCCCCACTCTGAGGTCCCTCACCAAGCGCTTCAAAGCATTTACCTATCCCCAACACATTACCCAATCTTTAAAGATGAAGATGAGGTACTATTTTGATGGGATGAAGGTGGATTTTGGAAATTAATGATGTATCCCAAAGGATTTCCCCCCTTGGTTGTAGACCAAGTGAAATTTGTTGTAAAGCAACATTACTCCCTAGCATGCATTCACATGAATCCTTTAGGAAAGATTTCAACATGGCTTAAATTTCCATATGCATTCTCTATGTAATAATTCACAAAAAATTTCAAATGGATATATGATTTGCAACCAATCATTCTCTAAGTGGAGCAGATTGATGCAGAGTGCCACACCCTCTAAAAAATGTATGTATATTTGGGTAAGAAAGCCATTGTAGAGAGGGGAAAATAACTTAACCGATATCAAGGTTAAAGATATCTTGGTTGAGGAGTAAGTACATAAATTATTCTATATGTTATTCCCATGCTAGTACCCTCAAGATAGAGACCCCAAGGAGAGGATCCCTAAGGCACTACAGCCATGAAAGAAGCATCCAGAGCTAAGTGCCAGATCTAGTGGGCAATAGGCCCAACAAAAAAAATAGAGGATGGTGAAGGTGTATCACTCCAGACCCACTAATTCTAGATATTTCATGACACATCCACCTCCACCTCACTCTTCACCTTATCTACCTCATCCTTTACTTTCATCACATTGTCCATCTTCATCCCCTCCTCACACTTCACCTCTTACTTCACCTTCCCCTACTCATTCCACTCCTTCCCACTCACCTACCCTAAACCCTTTATCTCCTCACCCAACTCCCACACACTCTCCACCTCCACAACCACCCTTACCTCCATATTCTCTAAATATTTTCATAGGGCAGCCCCATAATAGGCTCTAAGGTGAGTGCCCTAATGGGACCCCTCTCAGGTAGAGATTCATAGTTTGGGATCAAACTTTGAAAAGACTCCATCCCCAATATAAGAGGCCCCATCTAATGATAAAATTGATAGTGATGGAGTGGGAGAAAGTGAGATTGCCTCAATAATCCATCAAGAGGATGAGCTTAAATAAGACCCAAAAAGGGGGAAGGGGCCAGCTAAAGAAAAATAAGAACAAAGAGAGTTGTCCATTGCACATGAACATTACTAGTTTAACATAGAGTACAAGGAGCTCTATCTTTGTAAACACTTCCACCATATGGATTTAACCCCAAAAATAAGGAAGTAGGTGTTCTTCCTTTTGGAGATGCATAATGAGGAGCCCTAATTTGATATTCCTTTAAATTGCATTTTTTTTGGCTCAAAAGTTCTAAAACTGCTAGACCTCATGAAAATTGATTCACATAGGCTCACTCCAATAATGGAAAGTTCCATATTTTTAAAAATTGGCATGGAAATAATATGCCAAAACATTTTTCTAGATTATTATGCAAAAACTACATAAGAAAACATGTCAGGGTCATAGAGATGTACAATAAAGCTATTACAAGAAAGCAAGCGCTCACTGAGGAAGTGGCCTCCTTGAAGTAATAAATATAAGAGGCCATCAAGGTTAAGGTAAGGGTTTTAAACCTTCAAAAAATAATTTGGAAAGAGGAACTGACACTTTTGGATGGCGTACCACTAGACGGGGATGCCATTAGGAAATTAGAGACCTTAGTGAAAATTTTGCTCAAGAAACACAAGGAGTGCCCTGAGTCAAAAAATGAGGTGAAAGAGATGATGGAATAGTTCATCATGATAGTAGACATCTGCAAGAGCACCTTGGAGAAATTGAAGGAGGTTATCCCCATTTTGGATGAAATTTTTACATGCCTAGCATGCTCAAATAAAATATTGGAGGCTTGACTCCATGAAGAGGTCTTGAAGTAGCAAGTGGCTGATGTTGCCCTTTGAATAAAAGACCATGCCAAGTGCATGAAAGTATTCAAGGACATTTAAATTATGAAAGATGCCATTAATAACCATCATCAATAAATAAATTCAAGTTTTACCATACTTTGAGCATATGTTGATAAAGAGGTTTCCAAATTAGAAGACATCCAAAAGGAAGCCAACATGACCCTAGACAAATAGATGAAAAAGATTAAGACTCCAACTTAGCCCAAGGAGATAAAAGAATCCAAAGAATCCATTTAGAGAATAGCTACCAAAATCCTCGATGCATTATCCTATTGGGATTGGGTGAAGAAGGAAATCAAGTAGAAGGGTCTTGAATTTTTGGAGGATGTTGGCATGGATTAGTCTAGGATAGACTAAGAGCTTAGTGTGGGCTAATGTTGGCCCCTAAGTTTTAACCAAGTATTGTTCTATTTGGCACATCGTACGAAAGGATCATTATCCAATTTGATGCAAGTTCATCATGGTATGAAAGGACCATGGTGCAAAAAACCATGGCACGTAGCTACCAAGCATAAAAGTGTCATGGCATAGAAGTTATCATGCACATAAGGACAATGGCACAAGTGACCAAGAACGAGAGGACCCAGTCAAGAGAGAACATGTCACGAGGGACCCTAGAATAGAGGATTAAAAATAGAAGAAAAAAAATAGGGGAGTGCATGGGAAATAGAGTGTGAGGGATGCAGGGGTAATTAGGAAGAACAAATCAAATGGGACACTTTGAACCCATTCATCAGAGGTTTTGTACTAGCCCATAAAGAATGAAACACTTGGCTGCTAGAATATAGCATAGAGCAAGAATCGAGGGGTGTAGAGACATGAGTCTATAGGAATAACTCATTGTAAGACCCATGAATCTTAGTTTTTTGGGAGTCTGTGCACCATCTATTCATGGTATTTATTATTTTGACACTTGGTCAAGATAAAACAAGTATAAAAACCCCTGTTGTAATCATTTGCATGGATGGTCCTTTGGAGAATAAATATAACATTTTGCCAAGTAATTTAGTAAGAAATTAATAATAAATTAGTGTTTGTCATAGTCTTATGAGTGATGAAATATGGTTAATTTCTAAGTCATGGGTAACTTTTTATTTTATCACTACTGTTAGTAATGGTGATCCTAGTTATAGTGGTAGTTAGATACGGGACAATAAGGATCATAGTAGTATATTTATGGTGTTAAATAACTTTTTAAGAAGTGTGTTATGAAAGATGAACAAACATACACCATTATGCTATAAAGTCTTTAGGAACCAGTCTTTTGTTGTGCAATTCAGGTGAACATACAAGACTTACCTTTCACATGATAGGACCAACACACTAGCTTGTTGGGGGGATTTTTAGTGCCAAAGTTGAACCAACTAAAAGATCCCAACAAAATGTTAGAAAATCATTGTCTAATAATGCCCAAGATCTTTAATATAAAGGATTCAGTTTTGAGAGTGACAATCCTCTGTGTTTCAATGGGAGGATGTATGTGCCAAATCAAGAGAATATGTGAAGCATAATTTTGAAAGAGTTACACATTGTCCCATATTGGGACATTTAGGTGTAATCAAACTCATGGTAGATGTTAGACCTCTTTATTTTTGGAAGGGAATCAAGATAGATGCGATAGATTTTGTGTCACATTATCTAGAATGTTAGTGAGTGAAAGCTAAACATGTGCACACAATTAGATTGTTATATCTACATGATATACCAGATTGGAAGTGGAAAGTGATCAATATGGAATTTTCCCAAGGTTTATCAATATCATAGAGTAGGTATGAAATGATCTTGGTATTTTTTGATAAACTAACCAAGGTGACTCATTTCATACCAAATAATTTGATAGATGATGTACCTACCCTTGTGAAGAGGTTCATAAAGGAAGTGTATAGGTTACATGGATTACTAGAGAATATCATTTTGGATCATGATCTGAAGATGACTTCTAGGTTTTGGGTAAATTTAAACTTAGCTTTAGGCACACAGCTTAATTTTGACATCATATATCATCTAGAGACTGATGGTTAGATTAAGCAAGTAAATCAGGTACTTGAGGATCTTTTACATATGTATTTCATAGATCAAGAATACAAATGGGAAGATTATATTCTATTGGTTGAGTTTGTATACAACTAATATCAATTAGATTTGAAAATGGGACCTTTTGAGGCACTATACGGAAGGAGGTACATGACACCAATCAGTTGGGATAGGATAGAGGTCAAGGTAGTCTTCAATCCTGAGTCTAAAATGGAAGATCAAGTCAAGATAATCAAATAGAGATTAGCCAAGGCCAATGATAGACATAAAAGTTATGCTAATTTGAAAAGAATAGATAGGTGGTTTCCTATTGGTGATAAAATGCTTTTGTGGGTTAAGTCATAAAATAGCTCAATTAAGTTCAGAAAGTCAGCAAAACTATCACCTAGATATGTAGAACCCTTTGAAGTGTTAGAAGTGGTCAATCCTATTACGTATAGGATTGTATTGCCACCAACCCTAGCTCTTTTACATAATGTTTTCCTTGTATCATATATTAAGAAGTATATAGTTGATCCTTCACATGTTTTGAATTGCAATGCTTTACAGGTTTTGGATCCTAGGGTGGTCATGGTAGAACCAATCACAATAATTAACACTCTCAAACTTTTTTTGCACAATAAAGAAGTGTCACAGTGTAAGGTTTTGTAGGACCAATACTCTGAGGATAGTGATACTTGGGAAGACTATGATGAGTTCTTCATGTTATTTCTGTATTTGTTTGCATGATTGATACTTGATACTATATTTTTATTTTAGTTAAATTATTTTGATACTTAGAAACTATTGTTTGAATAAGTGTCATCAAGATGATGAGAAGTTTTAGGGGGAAGGATGTTACATCCTGATATCACCCTATGATTTTCATTCTTGTGTCCGTAGATTTAATATGGTTATTAACTAATTTTTATTGCTCTGATTTGAGCATTATGACATGTAATGTTGAGAACAATGATATTATTATTTAGTATAAATGATGTGATAGTTTTATTTGATTATTTTATACATTATATATGTATCTTGCATAATTGGTTTATATAATATGATGACTCAGACTAATTAC